>JAQFVV010012487.1:2538886-2858886 GCA_028023455.1 Epiperipatus broadwayi | reverse complement strand
GTGACCAGAAAAAGTTTGCTGAAAGAAATAGATTCAATGGAAAAGTATTATTAAAAATATCACAAGTTATTTAAAGAATAAATATAATAATTTCAACGAGAAATCATCTTAACATGGATCCATTTGATAATAGGAAATCAAAACTGAACAGTATTGCCCCAGTGAACATGGAGTAGAGAACCCGCTTCGGTGCATTCGCACTGCTCAAGACCTATGTAAGCACCAAGTTATGTGACTCTCTATCCATTTGAAAATGTAGCTGTCTGTGAATTATTCTGCCTGCCATCCATAGAAGAGATCTCTTTAGTTGCCTGCTCAAGATGTATATATCTCCTTCAGAAGCCCTTAGCCTGGAAGAAAATGAAGTCTATGGGAAGTAAAACCCCTTATAATTCTAAATATAATTATTTTTTTTTGTGTATGTGTGATTTAAATATTTTTTCGAATGGTTTGTCTTTCTTTTTATTATTATAGATATAATCAGATATTGAAAATTTACGTAATCTTTTATATGTATTTGACCAATGATTTTTTTATTATTGTTATCATTAATTCTATACGTGATTCAATAGATTTTATTACCAAAATAACTTTTTAGTATATTATGAATGTCTTAGATTAATGATTTAAGGGAGGTAGATTACTCGTAAAGTTAGATACAAACAAGTGGTAGGCATTAGCCTGTTTGCCCACTTTAGTTTTTTTTTTTTTACATAAATATCCACTACGTGCAGGATAAATGTACAGTCAATAACTGTTCTTTCTTTAAGAATGTATCGTACAAAGAAACGGGTCATTAAATCTACCTTCCCATAGAGTTGAAAGACTATGGAGTGCATGCGTTCATTTATAAATAACTCTATCTTTTTAATCCGCCACGTGCAGGATTCAGTATGTTATTACTTACCGCAAATGCATTCCGATTAGTATAAATTTGTTCCATCCGCTATGTGCAGGATAATAGTAATAGTAAAAAATAAGGGAATAAATAAGTCTATTAGTTCCTTGTTTGGATGATCCGCTATGGGCAGGATCGATTGAGGAACTCTCTTATTCAAATATAAATTGCGGTTGAATAATAACACCAAATAATAAATCTTTATTAAATTAAGAAAAAGACAGAGGGTTATTTGATGAAACACGTATCTACCATGAATCGTATATATATTGAAATCATGTATAGAATATATACTATCAAATGCTGTAGAGTGTGCAAACGAAGATGAAACTTAGACCATTCTATCCCATGGGGTAAATATTTAATGATTTTAAATTGGGGTTTTTGATTAAAATTTCATAGTGTGTTTCGTATTTATATATTTCTGTTGTTGTTTATTTGTAATATTATAAAATTAAGCACTAAATAAATGTGGAGAGAAAATATTAAAATTTCAACGTTGTGCTGTGTGATTAGTTAAGATTTTATCGTTTATCCTCCTTTATTAGCTAAGCAACAAATCAATTTCCTGAGATAAAGAGATGAGCTAGCCTGGGATTAATCTCTATCGGGACATAGAGTAATTCATTAGAATATCCATTTTTTTAGTGATGTATTAAGTAAAGCATCTACATTATTGATTTTATTAAGTCTAAAAGGGACTAACCCTTATCTAAATTATGCAGTCATATCCCTCTGGGGAGGGAGCAATCTTTTCTCATAGGTGGCACATAAAGGTCTTGGTGAACCGGATCTTTCAAAGGTATGAGTGTAGTAATTTACTTTTATGATGCAATTCTAGAAAGTAATAAATGATGGTGTCTAACTGAATACCTACAATTGTTGCTCTGTTACATAACATGCATTCCATGCTCAATGGGTGTAGATATACGTAGAGGCGTAAACGGACTGGTACAGAAAAATGGCGACCAACGTGTTTTGGGCACAGAATATTAAGTATGCACGAAATCTGATAGAGGGGGACACAGCCATGTAACGCAATTAAATAATAAATGATAGAAGTGTAGGCAGGTAGAGAGCTATAAATGAAGCATAAAGAGAGATACACATGTACTATATATGTAGGTGGTAGACGGATTAGAATTGAATTAAGTGTGAATGCAGCGAGATTTAATAAAAAAGAAACAAATAAATAGAATACTTTGCTAGTGTTGAGTTTTAATAACAAAGAAATAAACAAAATACTTTGTTAGAAATAAGTAGAATACTTTGTAAGAAATAAGTAGAATACTTTGGAAGCGTTGAGAGTTAATAAAAAAGAAATAAATAAATAGAATACTTTATTAGCATTGTGATTTAATAATAAAGAAGTAAATAAACAGAATACTTTGTTATAAATAAACAGAATACTTTGTTAGCATAGAGATATAGTGATATTGAAATATAAAAGTGTGGATAATTAAATTTTTATAGTCAAGATAGAATAGAACCTGAAATGGAGGAAAAAAGTTGATGAATATAATGATAGACTTTATGAAAGAACTGAGAGAAGAAATAGCCAAGATACCACGGCAAATAGAATATTTAAAAAAGGAAAGGGAGAAAAGGATGGAGGATATGTCCCAAATACTAGACAATGTTAAAGATGAAACATTACAGGAATTAAAAATAAAAATCCCTAATGTAGAAATAAAATACGATAACCTTGAGCTAGATAATAGTAAACATACATAAGCTATAGAAAATAGACAACACGCAACAGAACTAGAATTTGAGGACATGCGTGAAAGAATTGATGAAAAAAGAAGTGAGATAGAAAATAGCTGCAATAGCAAAATGTATGAAATAGAGAAGAAGCTAGTAGGAAATGATACTAAAGTAGAGAAAATGGAAAACATGGTCCAGCAGATAGAACAGCAGGTTGCAATGCCAAATGTTAGCAGCAACAAGTACGAACAGGAAGCTATAAAGGAAAAAAGACAGACAGTGATAAAAATATGTGAGTGAAGTAAGCAGTGTTGACATAAATAGAGTGAAAAGAGATAAAATGGATAAAAACAATATAGATAGGGAAGAAGAAAAATTAGTACAGGGATATAAAAATTATATGTATGTTACTAACATTAACCAATTTCTAAACATAAGAGTGTTTAAAGGGCAGACAGGTGAGGCTCCAGTAGAATACCTTACCAGTGTAGAAAACCACTTTAAAATAAATTTGTTAGAACAAGTAACAGAGATACTAAACGCAGCCAATACGAGTCAACAAAATAAACCAGCGGGCAAGACTCGAGAAAACATCAGTTTAAACTTCATAAACTGGAATGGTAGTGGTCAAAGACAAACACAATGGCATAGGAAGGCTAGGCATAGGAGTTGAAGTCCTGAAACATATGTGAAGTATACCAAAAGCAATGATGACGATAATGGACATAAATACGGACATGGGAAGGGATTCAGACCTTCAACACCTAAATCAGGGTCAAGCAAAACTTAAGATATTGAGGTGGCAGTTGTGGTCATGGGTGTGATTGATGTCGTTTTAGTTAGTTAACTTTGGAAGTTCTGTTTTTAGTCTTCTCTTCAGGGTTGTGAATGTAGGGAAAAGGATTGAAAGTTTGCTGACAGTACTTACATTGAATGTGTTAAAATGTGCTATTTAATTCCACTAAAAATTACACACAGAAACACCCAGACTAATTTAAAACATAGCAGAGGAACAATGAACTCTGGGACATTTAATTCAGTGTGCATAAAGTCCTAATAAGTCTAAGTATAAAAAATAGCAAGGATGCAGTTACTGAAATTTTCCGTGAACAAGTTGTGTTGGCTTATGTGTAAATGCCTGTAAGTCTTGTTAAAAGATGCGAGCGGGGACATATATAGCGAACATAGATAAATAACAGTATTATTATTTTTTGGGCATATATACTGTGTGTTTGTGGGTTATCTACTGTTGGGCAAATAAATGGTGTTCTGCTCATGTTTGAATTGGAACTCGGAGGGGGGGGGTATCTGAAATAGGAATTCTCTTTGTTGGACTGAGATAGAGTATAATTTTATATCCCTTTCACCATATCAAAAATGACACATTTATTAAAACAGAAAAAAAATATGCATTTCACTTTAAATGTATATGATTGTACATTTAAAATGTATCGTCACCATTTATCTTTTTTAATTTAAAATATATTTCATGCGCAAACGAAGAGAAAGTATACTTACACAGACCAACCTTTTATTATTTTTTATACTGTATATATATATATATATGTTTATTCAGGCTGCAACTATGCTTGCAGCCACCTTTGTGCCAGTCATTTAAGACTGACTGTCACTATATATATATTATTGTAAATATCTATAATAAGTATTTTAACATTTAGTTATTAGGTTATGTGTTGTTATGGAATGACTGGAACATTATTTTGGAAGTACTACCAATATAAATTCTACAAACATAGGAATAAAACTATATAAAATTAAAAACTTCAGTGTTTTTATAAATAAATACAGAAAAGTACAAATACAAAATAATATTAGATCATAGCAAGTATGACAGAAATTAATGAGAATTATTGATATATTTGTCATAACATCTTGGGTAGTAGAAAGTTTATTAATCAACAACTGCATATTTTTGTCATTATTCTTATTATTTTATTGCAATATTTAGAGTTTGATTTCAAATTTGTATGCTGATTGAGAAATGTATGATTGAATAAATGAAGAATAAAATTTGTCATTTTCTTGGTTTACTTTCCTAATAGTTATTAATAATGTTTGTAATTTACTGCCTTTATTTACTTAGTTTAGCATGGATCTCAGTTATCATGAATCTTTCATACTATAGATTATTTCTCTACACTAAATGACAAAGGGATTATGTATTTCTGTAGTCATTTTTAATCCTTTAATAAATACACAATATTTCTGTCCCCAATCTTTTTTCTTTTTTTTAATGGAAATATATTTGGCATATTAAGTTTTTCTGAAAAGCTAATCTTGATAATATGTTATAAAAATCCAATTCAATGACTATCATTGATTTAGCAATCCTTTTTCTAGTGCAAAGTTGTTGTTTTTTAGTTTTGCACATCAGATTATGACTTACTTTCCAAATCTGCATAATTATTTTTAATTAAATATAATATAATTTTTATTCTGTTTACCTTTCATTATATATATCATAGATTTTTTAAAAATATTCTAGATTATTATCTCTTATTTCTAGATATTTTACCATTCTTACTCCATTTTTTTTATTTTCTCAACATTAAGTTTTATTTGTTTGGTTTTTTTTTTTTTTTTGCAAATATTTAACTTTTTTCTTTATATCCACTTCTCAATAATTTTTTAATATTTCACTTCAGTTTTTTTAATTTTTCTTGTTTCATTATTTATAAATGTTACTACTCCAAAATTTATGTATTTTTAAGGCTTTTTTTCATTTGTTTATTTATTTCTCTAAAACTAATTAAAAAATAACTTTAAAGACATAACCAATTTCTCTTTTTTCTTTTCTTTTAAAACCTTATATATAATTATAAGTTATATAAACATATAAAAAAAGTAAGCACCTATTAATAAGAATATACAATACTTATTATATTTAACTGCATAATTATGAAATTTAATGAATTTCAATAGTTTTTTAATAGATGATATCAGTTGGAGTTATAAAAACAAAATGTTGATAAGACTATAACAGATTTCAATAGTTTCTTGACAGAGAATGTTAGTTGGCTATAAAACCTTGCATTATTGCAATCGAATTATTAATAGATTACATTATAACTTCAATTGCTACTACAAGGACAATTCACTTTGAAATTCTTAAACTGTTTTTGTATAAATTTAGGTTAATCAAAGCTAAACATTTGAGTTCCAAATCTTCTAAATCTCTTAAGAAATTAAAAATGTGCAGGAAAATGAACTTGCCATGTAAAAAGACATTTGATAAACGATATGTTCAATATCATTTCTACTATTGACTTCTACTTGATGCTTGCTTTCTTAATCTTAAAATTATCCTGCCTCATGAACTGACTATGAAAAATTATTTTTTTGGTCTCTAATGCTCTTTTCAACTATCTTAAATTTTTCCATGCCATCATGAAGGAGTCTATAATTCTCAAGGTCTATATTGTTAAAGCAAAATTAATGCTCACAACAGTAAGAATAAACATGACAAACCATACAACAATTTTTCTGTCATCTGCAAATCTATACTATAATGTTCAGTGGAATTCCCAAACCTATCTACCATGCCAGGGTGCCATTAGGCTATTCAAACCTAGAAAAGTTCTAAAGGCAGCAGATATATATAGATACGGTTTAACTTTTATCGAATCAAAAGCCCCAGTCACTATCTCAGGGAGCTGAACTTAAAATATCACTCTGAATATTTAAAATTTCTAATTCTTGATTTTAAAAAAATATTTTTAATAAAAAAATATATAAATAAATTACTGTCAAAAATTAATTAAACAAAACATTTTTATTATAATGCATACACACATTAAAAATAAAATTTTCTGAAAGCAGAGTTAACGATTAAATATATTTAATTTATGAATATGCACAGATGGGTACATTCAATAGATTTCATATAATTTTAATAGTTTACAAAGCATAAATATGTTACATAGAATACACATATAACTAATCAAATCCCTTTTAACTTTAGGTTAAAATTTCATGTTTAAAGTAATGTTAGCTTACTGATATACTGATGTGACCAATGCAAAATAAGATTATTAGCATAACACAATAATGCTGGCAGGAATTTACATGTGTTGCAGGATATTATTAGAAAATAATAAATCATGGTGGTAAGAAATGAGCATCTTCCCCATGATCATTAATAAATTTCTCCAACAGACAGGAATGATCCACTGCCCAATTGGTGATAAAAAATGAAATTATTTGAAATATACCCAAAGAGATGCTCTATAAACAGGGATAGCAGTCTTTGCCAGTTTACTATCCCAACCAGAGTGTAAGAAAAATCAATGGCATAGGAAATATGTCTACAACCATTGGCAACACAATGGTTACCATTTTGGTCCATGCACTTAGGTGGGTATTATTCCCTGTATGCTAACATGGCAGAAGGAAATGAATATCCTACCCAGATTACATAGACATAAAACATTTATATATCTATCCACCAGCACTGTTTAACTACAAAATAACTAGCCAAAATTAACACACGAATCTTATGAATCTATGCAGCCATTTATGCCTATTTTAAATTATTAAAAAATATTTATGAGAATGAAAGTGATATCAAGCACATATATAAAAAAATATAATAAATAATTTAAAATTTTAATCAGATAAGAGATTTCTTTTAAAAGTTAAGTAATGCTAAAAATTAATACTTGAAAAAATTCATTTTATATAATTGATGTTCATATTTCATTTAAAGCAAAAGTTCTTACTTGTCAATGCTGTAGGTTTATTGAAGTCCATCTTTGTGGTCCTTGATGCATTGCACAGTTCAAAATTCCTTATGTTTCATATTGGTCTTGTGGAGACAAGTCCATCATTTGCTGCTTTCTGAGAACCATCACTCTGGAGGCTGCCTCAGCTGGTGCAAACCTGGAAAACATAATTTATTGCATGACCCCTACATTTTGGAGATCCGCAATACACATATAAAATATGTTTAAATAACATGCAATCAGCAAGAGCAATTCAAATCTAAAACTCCACTTAAGTTTTCTTTTTATATTATTTTGAATTCTTATCATCAAATTCCAAGATTAATCTTGCCTGATTTGGTACTGTTCTTATTGGTGATGATGATTTTTCTCTGTGGACTGTGTTCAGTTCCATCATTATTGACCTTTTTTTTTTAGAGTGGAAACTCAAAATTTTGTCGCTAGTATTTTTTTAATTAATCTCTTATCTGACTCTATGCCCAAGGGCCTGTTTGCCATTAAATCATTATAAAAAATCATTTCCATTCTAAGATTAAAAATAACTTTTAACTTTAATTGATAGCTTTTTTTAATTATTCTTTTATATTACAATCAATATTGTTTTTAGATTTTTAACTTTAAATAATTATATAATTAGTTTGCCATCTGTGCACATTATATATATGCTAATTTAAATACAATTTTATTAATAATCACCCTCAAATATATATATATATTTCTATTTGAGGGTGATTTTATTTATAGATCTTTTCTACTTTTATTAGAAAGTGATATAACGGCATATATGTATACCATTACAATACATTAAGCAAAATTTTGCAATATATTCAAAGACATATCTAATTCACTGACTACATTGTATTTTGTTTTCCCATGGAGCCAGTCAATCGAGTTGTTTAATTTCAAACAAATACATCAAATTCACTGTTCATTTTGATAATATATATGATATTGTAATCTTGGATTAGAAAGGTGCTTGTTATACCACAGTTTTTTATTCTGGCTAAAAGCCTAATTAACTAAATTTTTGTACACCTTCTTTAAGTAAAACTTTTATCAGGAAGTTTTTTTAATGAAGATAGCATTGACTAACCTTTTCCTTAGATGAATTACTGATTAATTGACCTTAATTGCAATAATTTTTATTAAAGTCAACTATGATTTATTCAGTATTCTTATCTATATATTTTTTCAATTAAGAGTGCTCATACATAGTTTTTGATGTGCAATATTTCATATGCTGACAATTTTGCCATAAGATTTTCACATGATGTTTTTGCTGATTTTTTAATCATATGTCTTTAGTTTGCCATTTTTATTGATATTCTTATCATATAATGAAAAAGTTAAATTTATATCTTTAGTATCATATTAGTTATACTCATTTTCTGATCATATGTTGTACCTAAAATAATTACTTATCTAAACAAAAATCTTTATTACATTTCCTGACAATTTAATCCAATCATTTCTGGATGCATAATGACATAAAATGATCACAAGTTAACATCTGCTTTGAAAAATATGACAATCATAACTAAAAAATTAATTATTATGCATTGCAAGTTTTGACTTCAGAATAAAACATATCAAGAAAGAATTGTGAATAATATATATTCTTTATTCTAATATTAAACTGGTTTCCATGCATCATTCACACCAACTAGAATATTTTTACTTTTTTAGAGATAGATCTCATAGATATTCAAATGATTTGACCATATATGTGAAATTATAAAGAATAATATGCAGGGTAATTATATATCAGGTGAAAGCAAAACCTTTTTTGCAAGAAAAAAAATTAAAACTTTCATAAAGTTGTTATTAAAACCATGAGAAATAATATAACTTCATAAATCTTTCTAATGTTAATGATGAAGACTTAATGAAATGCTATAATAATGATAACAAAAAAACATGTATTTTTCATAAAGAAAATTTATCATCATTGATCTTTCAAAAATTAAATCCTCTGAATAAGACAAATCATATTTATTACCCAACAGCAAAACACATTAAAAACTATTCTAATTCCAATAAAAGTCAGAATAAAAGTGGAGAGAAGTAGTCAGCCAATAGTGAGCCTTCTAGAATAATAAAAATATAAAGACAGTAACTAAAAAGTACTAACAAGGGAATGATAATGGATCAAGACAATCATTGATCAATATAAAAAGCCTTTAAAGATCAATAAGTGGGAATGATCTAATAATGTATGCAGCTAAGAAATCATGCCAGAAACATATTTTTTATACTTCCATTCTCAAATAATCAAAATATAGAGTTCTGTTAGCCCTTTAAGGAGTGCATTTTGTAATAACACTATTTATTTAGCTACTGATATTTTTAAAAGTTAATGTTTTGCATGTATGTGTTTTTATGTTTGGAAGTTTGTATTGATAGCATTTTATTTTTAGTTATATGTTAAAGTATCTTCATTATTTAATGGAACCATTATACAATTTTAAAAAAATATAAACTTTTTAATACTTTTCCAAGTACATTTAACTATAAGTAATAATACACAGATTACTTTGTTGTATATTAAATGATGCAAATAGTCTCAAATATAACAATAAGTAAAAAATGTACCTTCCATGTATAGTTAAATAATATAAAAAAATATATGTAATTAAATAATAACAATATTATGTTATATATATTTTTAGCATTATTATGTCCTTCACCAAAAAAAGTAGATCATGGTCATTATAAATTTGTGAAAGGGAGTACAGCAGTTGGATCCATCATCAAATTTGACTGTCACACAGGATACAAATTAAAAGGAACGGAAGAAGCTACTTGTCAGCCAAATCAGAAATGGTCATCTGAAGATCAGTCTTGTGAAGGTAATTTACTAATGTTATTAAATTTGAAGACTTAATAAAATATTAATGCTAAATTACTACTTTGTTGTTATTTAGAACACTTTAATATTAAAATAGAAATTATATGTTGCGCATATTGATGTAGGGAATTTTAAAACATTTGTATTTTCAAAATGTTTACTTATTTTTCAAATGTCTTTAGGAGTTAACTATTTCATTCTTAAACTAATGCAGTTTTAATAAAATTTTAAAACACAATTATTATATTTTAAAGTTCAATATTGGATAAAGATATATTAAACTCTTCAAAATTATAATGCTTGTTTTTTAAGAATCAGCCAGAATAAATTTCGAAAAATATGTAAGAAAAGATGATAATTACATTTTTAAGATTTTAATGTACATTTTGAGAATATATAAGCTAGAGGAGAGTTTTAAAATCAGTATGAAGAAAAAATAATAATAAAATTACTAATATTTGAATAGTTAATTCAAATTATTAATCTAAATTTAATATCTGTAATCTATCATCATTAGTCTTTTTTATTTTCAATATATACATTTAGTAATATGTGTGTAGACTTATATATGATATTGTATTTAAGATATAATTGAATGATTATTATAATACTTATTATAAAATAATAATTTTAATACAATTTTGGTAATTTTATATTGTATTTTATAAATGGTTAATAATTGAAAAGAAAATGGTTAGAATTTGGAACAGTTTATTTGCTTTAGTATTAAATGTGTTAAGAAATTTTGAAACAAATTAAAATGTACACTTGTGATAGATGATAATATTATGGCTCCTTTTTCTGATCTTTGTTAAAGAAAAAGATTTTGATATTTATTAATTTGGCAGCTTGATTAGTCTAGTTATAGATTTCAAATGTATCACTTTTTTTAAAAAAGTAAAATCAACTTTAAATTGTAAAATATATATTTTTTAATTATCCAAGAACAAAATTTAAGATGTAAACTAAAAGTTACAAAATTAAAAAAAAACTTCCCATAGAAGCCTACCTTGTATTTATTACAGAAATGAAAATCATAAGCAAGTTCACTAAACAACTACATTTAATATCTCTGCATTTCTGAGATGAAACAAAATGTTCAAAAAGTGAACAATTTAGTTAAATTTTATCCATACAATCATATATATAAGCAATAAAAATCAGCCTTCATGTTTGCCTTATACTCAATATCTTTATAAAACCTACAATTATCTTAATTTTCCATTGTCTTTAATATTTAACAGAATATATTATAATCTTTATTATGAGAAATGAAGAAAAGAAAAAAAAAATTAATATATTAAATTAAATTTTGTCAATCATTTAATAAAAAAGAATGTTTAAAGATGCAATTTTATTTAGTATTTTATATAAAATATAGTCAAAGTTGTATGACATTAAATATTATAAAACAATAAATAAAAATAAGCAGAATGTTTATTAGAAATATATACAATAAGGCTTTTTTCTTTATGTACATAATGGATTTAAAGATTGCTAATTGCTATAGAAAAGTATTTATATGAATAGATATTGTAAATTTATAAAAAATATTTGTAAAGAAACTTTATTTTGTTTAATTCATTTTTCTTTAAATATGCATAAGAATTAAAATATATCTTACATATTTCTTTTGCCTGCAGGTGATTTTACTGTTTGAGATAAAACATTTATTTTAAATTTGTATTGTTAAATATAAATACGTATATTTATATTATTATATCCAATCGTGGCTCATGAAATTTTGAAGCAGGAATGCTTTATTATAGTACTGTCATCAAAAAATAAGCAAGGAAAACAAACAAAGCACTTCTAATTCTGCTACCACACAACCATTTTATTTTTTCATACCAATTATTGTTAAAAGATGTAATGTACTTTTTGTTTTACTAATGACTGTTTGGACTGTTTGACTAATTATATTTGGAGTAGTTCAACCTTTACTTTTTATTCCAGTTTTTTTATATAATGTCAATTGGCAAAATGTAATTTCTTATATATTTAACATTAGCACACACTATGATAAATGTTTAAAACAATTTTTTTATATATATATATTTTTTTTTTTCTGTAATTAATATTTATATGCTAATTTATAAATGTTGTTCTTGTAATTAATATTTTATTGCTCATCCTAAATGAAAACAATAAAAATTTATTCACTCTGAAGAGAAATCAAAATAAACATATCACTCTCAAATAATAACTGCCACTGACACAGCAAGCAGCTCCAATGGTGCTAGTTACATGCATTGATAAATAACTACAAACAAATCTCAACTGAATTTGCTGAAATTCACCAAAGACAGCATTTATGATGTTGCTATAATTAGCAACATCTTTGAATAGAATCTCAAGTATCAGTTAAAATAATACTTTTTTTAAAAAGGTTTAAATAGTTTTTATTTACGTAATTAATTAGGCAAATTTTGAGTAATTTTCTTATTTTTGGGGGGAATACAGTTGCATCACATTGCTTATGGATCAGCCACGATTGATTATATCTTATTAGAGTCTGGAATTGAATATTTATATTGGTTGTATTGAT
Organism: Epiperipatus broadwayi; assembly: GCA_028023455.1. Classification (NCBI taxonomy): domain Eukaryota; kingdom Metazoa; phylum Onychophora; class Udeonychophora; order Euonychophora; family Peripatidae; genus Epiperipatus; species Epiperipatus broadwayi. The sequence goes on along the minus strand of JAQFVV010012487.1, from coordinate 2,846,143 downwards.
TTTATTAGTGATAAAAATGTATGGATTAATATATATTTATAGACTAGGTGTTGTTCATCCTACTTCTTTTAATTAAGAGTATTTTTTCAATGGTTATTTAATATCTTGCAGGAATATAATTGTTACATAAAGAGAAAAAAATTTCTGCTGTGTTAATAAAAGATATGTTTTTAGAATATAGAGATGAGAAATCTCTCTGTTCCATAAAAAAGAAATTATTTGCAAAAAATTTTCCTCTATTCTTTTGGCGAAAGGTATATGATTTAGGAATGTGAAAATACTCTATTCTTTTTAGCAGCTGGTAGGGTTATTCCCAGATCTCATGTTTTTAATAGAGTTGATTAATTCTTCTACTTGTAATCATGCATCCATATTGAACTGGGACCGATAAGAGATATATTATTTAATTGGGTTTAACTGGGTTTAAACACCTTTTATAATAATTTTAAAAACACAGAAATGGACCAGCCCTTCAAGCAGAGAAGTAGAATACCATTGATAGATGAACCATCAACAGTACCTATAATCAGATTGAGCCTAACCTATGATCACATTTCCAGGCTATAGCACTTCTTGACTTCTGGATTCAAACCCTTGACAACCAAAGCATTTTATTTGTTTTGAGGATTAATCTCGGGTGCCAGCTAACTCTTGGTGATATAGTTAGCATGCTTTAGATGACAGGTCCACAATCCAGCACTTGACATATTCCATGACTAGCTCAAACTCTGTCTCAGGGTCCAGCACATTTATTTAATACATAAAAAAAATAACTATACACTTAAATTACTGGTGATGCAGTGAAAAGAGAGAGAGACGAGACCAAATAATATTTAAGCAAACATTAATATTGATTCACACATACACCATTGTAATATAACATAACACAATATAAAAATTTACATTACAATATAAATGATTACTTTCTGGCTAAAATTATGATAGTCCTTCATTAATTAAAGTTCATTTAAGATAAAAATAGTCTATAGAAAAGTATCAAAATGTCTTTACCTAGCTTTTCATGATTGTAAATTGCAACCGGCTGGCTTTTTGGTCTTCATCAATAGTTTCGGGGCTTGTTTTCCTTTCTTTGTATTGACAATGAGAGAGAGAGAGTTTTTGGCAGTGTCTATTTCACCATTTTGGCATTAATTTTCAATGAGGGTTCAGGCAGGGACAGTTGATTTGCTGAGGACTTTGGAGCCTGAAGGCCAGTCAAACACTTCTAAAGATGATCTAGCAATGCATTTTTGCTAGATATACAGTTTTTACATGGATGTTGACCACAGCAGTAATTGATTGGCTTACCACTGCATTCACAGTTTTTTAATATCTGCATCTCGGGAGCAATTAATAATGTAATGCACAAAAATGAAAACCAGACTGAATTCAATCACAAATGAAGGTTGGAATGAATAACAATAGATGGTGATAACTTATATACTCTTCTCTCTCATTGTTTTAATTTCTTATCATTATTTTCTGGCCAATGCTATGACACATAAAAAAAAAAGGCAAAATGTAAAAAGTTTAAAAATCTGATCAAGCAAAACTTTACAAAATAGATCTGAGATCACATAATAAAAAATAGATCTGAGATCACATAATAAAAAATAGAACTGATATCGCATAATAAAAAATTGACCTGAGATTGCCTAATAAAAAAAAAGCCAAAACATAAAAAATTTAGAAATCTGGTCAAGCAAAACTTTACAAAAATAAAAAATTTAGAAATCTGGTCAAGCAACACTTTACAAAATAGATCTGATTTTGCATAATAATAAATAAAAAAAAAGCCAAAACGTAAAAAATTTAGAAATCTGGTCAAGCAAAACTTTACAAAATAGATCTGAGATTGCATAATAAATCTGAGATCGCATGATAAAAAAAAAGTATTTTAAAAATATAAAAAACTAACATCCATTAACACAGGTTACAAAAGAAGTTATCAATTGAATTTATAACTTGTCAGCCTCATTTTTGCAAAAATATAAAAAGATCAAAGATGTATATTAATTTTACAATGACTAACAAATAATTGTATTTTTTTTTTACCAGAACTTATGTCACGTGACTATAAAAAGAAATAAAAAAAACCTACATATTTTTAAAATGGCAGAGATTGCTTACTAAAATAGCACCAAAATTAGTTTCTAATCAATCAGAAATTTAATAATAAAAGTAATTTAATAAAAAAAATAATATATCTATTATGACAATATCATTTTTGTAGTAGATGACTATAGCATCTATATATTAAAATTGAACAAAGGGGATAAATGACCCATGTCCAGGCTATGTCTTGAAAGCACTCTAAATGTTGAACAAAAGAAATTTAAAATTGAATGTCTAGACTCTTTATATTAGGCTACGAATTAGTTATATGTTCTTTTTTTAAAAAAAAAAATAGTTAGAGCGATTATTTATTTAAAAGAAAAGTATATGATAACAAACAACCCTTAAAGTATCAGCAATCTTTCTGCAGTCAAGGCAACCTCCTCTAACAATAAAGGTGGTTGCTTTGACTACAGGCTAAGATTGTTGATAGCTTAAGGATTGATTGTTATTATCTACATTTATAAATCTATTAAAGTCTTTAAAAAAGTTTATTTGTCAAATTATGTTAATTACTTAATTGATAGCTTTGCTAATCCTATTATGATTTAAATAAATTGATACTTTAAAAGAAGCAAACACTTCTTTATTGTGTGGATTTTATTTGCATTACATTTTACATTTAATTATGCAAATAAAAAAAATGCCACTTACCATAGTCTGAGTAGGAAGCACCTTCCTGAGCTCTCAAATGTTTTTTTTTATTAAAGATTCCCCAAATTTATTACCACCAGAAAAAAGGCCTTGAAATCGTTTAAGGTAAGTGGTTCTTATAGTTTATCTAAATGGATGTGAGTTCGGTTACTCACAATCCGAATTATAATGTAAAATTTGTTCCATGCATAAACATGGCTAACATAGACCAAACTACAAAGCAAAATCATTCTAGTAATGGGAAAATTAAAATACAAAATAAATCTAACAAAGGTTCTTGGAGTATTCTAACAAGATCCAAAAAAGAGGATCCGTTTCTTTTGCTTTAAAAATAAAAATAAAAAAACTATAAAATATGTCATAGAGAAAAAACCTCTTGAAGACATGATCGAAGGTCTAATGGTAGACATTAGCACCGGAGACTTCATTGGAAGTTCACTTAATGCAGAAATACAAACAGCCAGCTGTAGCAATCTTACTGAAGCACCAAATCCATTGAATCAACATCAAAATATGTCTTTTGGACAATCCTTAAATATGTCTAATATAACTAATTTAGGAAATAAAAATAACGAGTTGCAAGATAACATAAATATGAGCGTAACCACAAGCCCGCACTATAACATGAACCTAGGCTCTACACAAAACACTGAGCACTTTGATTGCGGTAAAACAGGGCCTGTTGCAGAAGAGCAAACAAATAGTCTCTATATACATTCCATGCAAAGCTCATGTAATATTAAGACTAACTATAACAAATGTCTGAAATTAATTAAAAGTTACAATTGTTCAAACTCCCCCAAAATTAAAGAAATCAAAGATTTACTTACAGATAAATTAGTTCCTATCACGGCTAACGTTCCGGCGAAAGTCAGCGATGAAACAGCCAGCAGCTTCAATGCATTTACCAAGTATAAAAAAATGAATCATAATAAGAAGAAACAACAGTCGCTTAGATTATTTAAAAAAATCTAATAAAAAAACCTGCTACAAAATTAATAATAATGGTATTGATAGGAAAAAAAATACACTGATAAAAAACCTCTAGAAATGGACACCGGAAAGTCAAATGAAATAATTAATGACGGCATCACTTTAGATTACTGCTTGCCATGCTTTGATATGACTGGTGCTGTAGTCAAAGTGACAAAATGTAGAAGCAATAGAATTAACAGTGCGAATAAAATACGAACGTAAAGCCTAAGTCTAAGGCTCTTAATAAATGTAATAGCGATAGCGGAGACACACAGCATATAGAAATAATTGAAAACAGTGAGAGCAATTATGAAACAGCACCTAATATTTCAAAACAAAATAAAACTAAAGTTCTATCTGATGAGGCAAACCCCATTAATAGTAATGAAATCACAATAGAAAACAGAGTAAAAATAAATACAAATCCCAATTCCGATAATGCCAATATCTCGTGCTCTAGAACTAACGTAACAGAGACCAACGTAATTATGCCAACATTATATATCAATTATGAGACTCCCTATGAGTATAACTATCAGGAAAATGATTGTAAATCAGACAATCTCAATAAATCAGGTCATAATAGGAATAATCCGGAATCTAATAAAAAGGGAAAAGGAAATAATGTTGAAAAAAAAAACCATTCCATACTTAATACATCAATATCTGAGAATATGTCAATCGTACACGTGAAGGCGGATGGCACTGCCAGTGGCTGCAAAACCAAACTTAATAACTGGGAGTCTCACAATACACTGAAATCCAACCCCAGTTGGAGTCATCAAACATCCAAAATCCTGCCCCAAAATATACTAACATACCAGCTAACTCAAAATCAACCCATTTCTGGTGAACAGAGGGTGCTAGCCGATGCTGCTGACTGTTTTTCTTCCTCATCAGAAGGCAAAACGAACATTATAAATGCATATAAGCTAAAAGCTAATAAAACTATATACAAATCCACTTGCATTAAGCCCAGATGATAAGCATCCAAGCACAAAATTACTATCTAATCATAGTCAAATAGATAGTGAATCATTTCCCAGTTTAATTTTTCATAACAGCACTAGAAATAATGCGGGATGGCTCAAGGAAATACACTATCCAAATAGAGATAAAAATAATTTACAAACACAATCGTTTGAACATCCGTTAGAATCTCATACCATAGCTGGTCATTCACCACTCAACACTTGTCACAATAATGTCTCCCCTCCTGTCACTTCAAAACATACCTTATTGATGGGAAAACAAGATGAACTTGATCATAATTTGTTAAATCTCACACATCCAAATAATGCAAATTTTACTAAACTACCCCTGCTGATGAAACTAAATGTATCACACTTCCTATGTCATATGCTAGTGCAGCTCGGGCTGGAATAACACAAGCTGGGTCAGTTAACCACTCTAACAATGGCCAACCCTTTCTTCCTGCAGGTCACAATACTGATCACCAAGCCAGCAATGCAAATCAAAAAACTGTGGGAATGGACATTCTTGAGTTGATAGAACAGCAATCACAACATGCAGATGATCTGGCTCAAGTGGATCCAATTGCAAATAATATTACACTAAATCAACTTTCAGTGGAGCATATGGATACTATTATCTCAAATTTTAACCCGACTATTCCAAACATGCTTCTGAAATCGCTGGCTAACTATAGCAATGATAAGAGTATTATACTAGCGGTAATGGACCTAAAGTGTGCTCTGTTTAAATTTCCAATGAGTGCCTTATTTGAGTTAATTAGGAGAGCAAATATTGCAAACGAAATACATAGGATCTCTACCCATCCGAATGACCGCTATATAGCAGTCGAATTCAAGACCTGGGCTGGCAGAAATAACTTTAAAAGCAAATTTAAAGTATTGGATGATAAAATCATAGTAACTGTAGATATAAACAGATCATCCACTCTAAATGGTTCAATAAAAGATTGCATTACAGGAATAGATGAATCTTATTTACAAGAGATATTAAAACCCTTTGGCAAGGTGACTAGTTTCACCTACCTTCCAATTGACAAAACATTTAACAACATTCTCTCAGAACAAAGAAACATTTAGACTGCTCCTAAAAAAAGGAATAGTGCCAACAGATATTCCAACAGTGTTGTCGGCTAGAGGCTGTCCCATGATATTATCTTTTTCAGGGGTTAGGCCACAGTGCTTCTACTGTGGACAAAGAACATACCTGATTAAGGAGTGTTTGAATCGTATATGTACATCTTGTGGTCAAAAAAAGGTTGCACTCACAGATGTAGGCAACAACAGACTTCTCATTCAGTTCCAGAGGTGCAACATGCTTCACAACAACCAAGTGCACAACACAACAATGTAGAACAGCAGGATGACCTCAACTTAAAACATACAAATAAAAAAAGTAACTAATACATGAAAGGAATCAGCCCTCCTTAATAAACAGTAATCAGGATTACAAACATAACACATCACATAACAATAGTCACAAAAACCAAAACAATAATCAAAGGCTGTTGGAATCAAAACCAAAAGATTCCCACAATAATGAACCTAGGAATTTGCATGAAGGCCTAGGTTTCAGCTCAGTCACAGTGTCTGGTAATAGGGCTGGTGAAAACAATATAAACCAAGATCAAACCAAACCAAAAAAAGGACAAAAATACTGAAACCTAACTCCACCCAAGGTAAATATAACATCTCACCAAATCCTAGTGACACACTGATAGCTGTGACTAATGAAAATATCACTCCTTACCAAACACTGGTAGATTCTGCCACTTCCTGGTCTGCAGATGAGATGGAGACATTCATCACTCCTAACACCAGTCATAAAAGAAAACCATGGGTTATATCTAGTCCTAGCTCAGGAGAAGAAGAGATGGCATTCCCACTGAGGCAAAAGTCTAAACCCACAATATCAAATGCAACTAATAATATGCATAAAGGAGCCACAGAAAAGAAACGCAAGATTAATCTTCCATCTGATTTGGTAACTAGTTATCCTACCAATGGTTTGCCTGTGGATCTCCCCATTTGAGATTTAAACATCCCTCCAAACATCCACAAGGAAATTAATAAAAAAAGAGTCTGCTAATACTTCATTTAAATTGCCTGCGGTGGAATCTAGCAGCCATCTTGCAATGGATAACAATAAATGTTTAATCTCTGCTATCAATGTCCAAGGTATAAATTCCCTCAGTCATATTAATGTCATCAGGCATTTCCTTAAGCAAAACTCACCACATATGTTGTTCATAGGGGAAACGAAATATCACCTAAACTCGAACTACTTCATAAAATCAGAACTTAGTAAAATAGGATTCACCCAATTATCTACAGGTCATGCTGCTAGGGGAGGAGTTGGGGTAATAATAAATAATCTTTTGGCTCCAACCTCCTTCAGAATAATTTATCTAGATCAGAACCTAATTGCCATGGAGTTTACCTTCTCCTTAAATACTTTTATATGTGATTTATGTATACAGCCTCAATGTTCATGCAACACTGCTGAAAATAGTCCAATGTACCTACCATTCTGCTCAGTGACTTTAACATCTCCTATGAATCCTTCACAAAGAAATATTTACCCCTACTCAACCCCTACTCAACAAAGTATTTCTCAATGGGAAGGGATTCTTTCCACCTGATGCATTTTCATTCTATATAAAAAACAGTCGCACACTCATTGATCTAATGCTCTACTCGGCCGAATTGCACTATGGGATAGAGGCTAGACTGCAACCGACAGCCTTTTTGGATCATTTTGCGATTGTGGCATCCCTAGAGCTGAACAACTTTCAACAAATTAAAGTCAACCGGAGTCTCAGAATGTTCACTAAAAATGCCACAGGGATTTTTCTCAGTGTCCTACATTCTTTTTCATAAGATGAACCTCATAAACCTACACCCAGTCGAGGCCTGGACTACATTTATAGGCATTATTCAGTCACTGATTACTCAATACGCCTTCAAGCTTAAGGGAACAACCACACTGATGCGTGAATTGGACAGCCTGAATTGGAAAATTAAAAACTTCGATGGTCAGGCTCACAATATTGACTATTTACTTGATCTAAAAGCTTCATACAGATTGAAACAGTCAGCAGTAGCAGAGATAATAGCTACAAAAATTGCAAAGAATTACCTGCCAGCTCAACATTGCTGGACCCGGGGCTATCTCAGGTGGGCTCTGGGGGCCAGAAAGAAACAGGAAGTTCCTACTTCATTGCTCATCAGTGGTGGCAGCCTTACTGGTGCGAATATAATTTTACACATAGAGAACCACTTTCAAAACCTGCTATTAGGTCACTATGCAAACTCTGCCTTGGAGTGGGTGGGCCCAACCGGAGAGGCAGATCATGGTATTACACTCCAGGTCATCACCAGAAGGTTGCAGGGTCTCCCTGATAGTGTTCATCCTGGGATTCATGCCATCCCGAAGTTTGTGTTCACTCACTTAAATTTTTTTACTGCGAGGATTATATGAAACATGTTAAACTACCTCGCCATTGAAAGGAGAGTAATTCCTAACCTATATCCAATCGCCATGGTCCCATTCATTAAAAAGAACCAGGATCCTACCTCTCTTAGCAGTATCCGGCCGATGTCGATGACACCAATTTTGTTCAAAGTCATGGAGGGTATAATAAAAGAAAAAATTCAGGATGCCATTCTACAGGATATATCAGCCTCTCAATATGCAAGGAAGGGATCATCAGCACTGACTGCAATTGGTGAAGTGAAAATTCTGCTTGATCACATTAGATCTAACAGAAAATCCTGGCCTGTGGCAGTTCATCTGGATGTGTCCAATGCTTTTGATACAGTAGATGTCAACATTCTTCTTGAATTGCTATCTCAGTTGGACATATCAAAACAGATAATTCAGATATTGGACAATCTCCTGAATAATAGGCATATTCATATTTCCATAAATGGACATTACTCAGACGGATTTGCCCCTTCAAGATCCATACCACAAGGATCACCATTGAGTGGTCTATTGTTCATAAAGTACATTGACCCTCTGATTAAAGAGCTAAATCAGCTTCCAGGGATATATGTGCCCCGGCTTAAGAAAAACATCCAAGGTTTTCGCATACATGGATGACATACTTGTGATTCTTCCAGCCCGTAAACATCTGAAGACATTCCATAATTACCAATTATACTGAAGATTATAAATTATCCATCAATCCTCACAAGTCATCATCCTGGTGCATCAACACTGGTATGAAAATACTATCCAATTTTTTAGCGGAACCTCAGTGTTTTCTGGGGTTTCCTATCTTCAAGTCACAGACTGCTATGTCTGTCTGCCTACAAAAATCCATCATAAGCAATGCTATTAAGGTGGGTCAGTCACTGTCAAGGACATACCTGTTCCTACAAGGGAAGATTGCTCGAGCTTAAATTACTATCTGCCAATAATGACAGTTACCAAATCATTCAGCTCACAAATTCGGAGGCTCTGTGGTCAGCTCTTATGGAGAGGTCAGACCACTGCAATTAGCATCTGCAGACTTCAGTTTCACAGGAGAGAGAATGATATGGGTCTCCATTCAATTTAGACAATCAATTTCCAAAAAGGGCATTCACTTTTAGTAAACCTGGGGAAAAAAATACGCTCTATCAGATATTATAGTGTAATACCTACTGACAGATCTCCCCACAGTAAACACACATGGCTTGACACCATTATTAAACAACAATCTCTATACATCGGACACTCAACAACAGTGGCTTGACACCATTATTAAACAACAATCTCTATACATCAGGCACTCAACAACAGAGTTTAATGATAAAATCAACATCTGGCAGGCACATCACCTGCTGAATCCTGAAAATACAGTTATCATAAAATCACCACAGTATTTAAACATCTGCTACTGGAGCCCAAACTTTTGGATTATCTGATCAAGGTGAATATGGGATCCATGCCAACTAATACATTCTTATACTATAAGTGGTTTCTAAATAAAATAGACCCAATTTGCCATGCCTGTTCTAGAGGAGAGGAGACCTTTAATCATCTGTTAAATATATGTCCAGGCTATAACAGTATTCGAAGTGTCATCTCTCAACACTGCATTATAGCAGTGGATGAAACCCTGGACATCAGGGGTTGTCTCTTCTCTGGAGATTTTACAGTTATCAGGTTATCTATCTTCCTGACATATGCTTTTTGGTACACAAGGTGCAGGACAAAGTTCACACAACCAACACCGGACCCCAATGCTATATTTTGCGATAGGCTCAAAGCTCTTCAAAACAAAGACAAGATACTATCCTCTAGATTTTTGTTTAATAATACATGGAGCCTACTAGTATGGCCCACAGACTCTACATGAATTTTGGATCTGATATATCCACATTGTAGTGTATCGTGGAAGAAGTATTCTATGTTGCAACATGTTGGATTCTACTAGAGAGGCATTGATTTCACACTACATGTATCCCAGCTGATAAGTTAGCATTATTGGGTCAACCTCAAAAGGGGTGGGCAATACCAACAAAATAGTACGTATTTACTCATATATCAACCTGCTAGTGCAGAGAATGGCTCTGGCATACATCTACCAGACCAACGTCAGCAATGGATGAGCCAACATTAACAAAGAGTATTTATTATTCATCTGTACAATTTTATTATGTCAATAAATATATTTTTAATATAAAAAAAAATTATGCAAATAAAGAATTTATCATTAAATAATAATAAAACACAATACCCTTTATTAATAATAATATTTTTGTAATTTTAGCTCTATTATGTCCAGAACCAAAAAAAATACCTAATGGTCAACATAAACTTGTGAAGGGAAAAATGGAAGTTGGATCTGTCATTAAATTTGAATGTCAGCAAGGTTACAAACTAGTAGGAACATCAGAATCTGTATGTCAACCAAATCAGCAATGGTTATCTCCTGATCAAGTGTGTGAAGGTAACTTGTTTAGTGTTGTAAAACAAACATTAATAATAAAAATATCAAAAATAAACTAAAAAATAAAATATTTTTTTACAAATTCTTTTTTGTATCTTTAATTTTACTAATGATATATATTTTTTAAATAATCAAGTATATAAGAACATATTCTAATTATGGACCATTCATAACATTACAGATAATTTTAAGAGCATAAATTGATATATTTAGCTAATTTTTAAGTATATTTGTCAACCAATAAAAATATTTTTCATTACAATTTTTTATATATCTCTAATACTATTCATTATTCTGATATCATTTATATTTTTTTTTCTTTCCAAATTGCTGAATTTTACCAGAATATCTTCAAGCACATGATTATTATTCCTTTTTCTTTTTCTCTCTCTCTTTTTCTAATTTATCTTTGTATACTACTTACAAATTTCTTTATATCTTATTTCATAATTTTGTTTCATTACATTATTTCTTAATTTTTTTTTTCTATTTTGGTTTCAAACTTTAGTTGTTGTTTTTTAAATCTCTTATTTATTTATATCATCATTTCAAAATATTTTTTGTTTTATTTTCACATTCCAAATTATAAAATTTTAGCCTCATACTAATTATTAATCTAATTTGTATGCAAAATAAACTTATTTGTTTTTAAAGTCCTAATTAATCATTGCATATCTATATTGAATTTCCATTCTTATTTCATTTTATCTTTGATTTCCAGTTATTGAACATTCTAAAATGTCTAACCAGATCATCAATTTATTTTTTAAATTCTATGTTCTATTTTTAAAATCTTGGCTTTTACTTTAATTTTTTAATATTCAAAACTCATTATCACATTTTCAACACTGGTTGCATTACTATTAATTTTTTGATTATTTCAAAGATCAGGCATATATATATGCAGACTTAGTTCTATAAATCTTTCTTTCAATAATTCATATTTTATTTTTGTTTCATAAAATGCATCTTCATATAAATGAATTATTTACAAAATAAATTCATGCCTTATCAATTAATAATGTGCTATTTTAATAAAATGTGAATGAAAAAAAGACAATCAAGTAAATTTTTTGATAACTATGAAATAAAAACAATCACTCTCAAGATATTGATTTCAGAATTTTTTTTAGGATTACTTTTAATAAGTTAGAGTAATTAATACTATCAAAGTTATTTAAGTTACCTACTAGACATAATACAATTAAAGCAAAAAAAGCAAATAAAACTGTTATTATCATCAGACAAAGGGATTTAATACACACTATATAGTGCAAATCAAATTTAAATCAATCGGGATCAGTTTTTATCTCATTTTTCAAACTTTATCAAAGTATATCTTCTTTGTTCTGACATTTAAAACTATTTAATAATAAGAATAATAACATTAATTATTATATGCATTTCTCCATATTCTTATCCAAAGTGAAGACATTCCACAGTGATCAATCTTTTTTTTTTTTTGGATTACTGTATTTATAGAGCCATTCAGAAAGAATCAAAAAATTCTGCTCAATGTTGTATATTTTTCATTTAAATCTGGTGATTTAAGATTATTGATATTATCATATATATTAAATAAATCAATTATTTTATATAGCGTGATATTTTATAAACTGTAATAGCTAAACAGCATTAAGCTGTTGCACATGTGCTTTGCAGATTTTAACTATAAATGACTGAATACAAACACTTCAAACACATGATAAAGTCTTTGGGAAAAGATAGAATGGCCACCTGGCCATGGCCATTCTATCTTTTCCCAAAGACTTTATCATGTGTTTGAAGTGTTTGTATTCAGTCATTTATAGTTAAAATCTGTAAAGCGCATGTGCAACATATTTATTAAAATAAAAAAAAAATGTAGTTTTTGAAATTTAATTTTCCAGAATTAGTTCAGTTAATAACATATCCATTTTCATTATTCATATTTAAAGTTACTGCATTATATTGAATGAATCTTGAGTTATATTAATTAGGAACATTTGATCATAAACTTACTAGCAAAATGACTATTCTTGGATTATTTTAAGAAAAAAAATTGTTTTATGATTATTGCATCATTATTTTTCACCATGATTTTATGTGGAATCTTTTTACAAAGAAGTAAATTACATTTCAAATTACTAATGTCAAATATATTGTTTCAATTATGATCGTTATTTATAATCTTTTATTTTTGTAGTGCATTGCTTTATTTTAATATTTCTAAAATCAAACAATTGTATTGTTTAATAAAACAGTACCACCATCTGCATTATATATAATTAATGACATTTTGTCTGAGAAACTGCTTCGGAGATAAAAGGAACTTGCTGATTATAAAAAGACAAAGACTGACCAATTGAAATTAAACTTCTTCAACAACCGAATATGATTTGATTTCATGATCAAATAATCATATTTTTCATTTCAACAAAAATTTTATTAATAATAAATAGTGATTACATACTAATAAAGGATAGATAAATGAATAAATTGTACAATAATATGATTGTATAATGTTCTATTTGTCATCTGGCTAGATTTTGTTATGAAAGTACAATTGTTATATTCTTATGTGGTTAGGTATAGTGATGAGATTCTAAGAACTTGTTTAATGGAATAAGCATTTTTTATATAAACATGAATATTTTCTTTTAGAATTTCCTATTCTATAATGCTGGGTAGGTGGGAGTTGATAATCAGGAAAAGGAAAGAGCAGTTAAAGACCAGGTGTCATCAAAGACTTTACTGGAGGCCAGGAGCTGGTCACATTTCTTGATTTTTTTGAGTGTTTGATAAAACAATGGTATGATTTGTGGCAGGGGTAATTCCATGAGAGTTTTGCATCTCACTATCCATATGGAATAAAGGACAAAGGTAGAAAGCCTTATTATTGAAAAAAAACCATTATGAATGGCATTTTCAAGTGAGAAAATCATATCAGGTCTTATGTTGGAATTAATTATAATTATATCTTTCAGTGTTTTAAGTCTTGGGCACCGGTGTATAATATGGTCTATGGTTTCATCTTCACGAGCACACAGACCACATATAGGATCAATGCTGGTAAAACCTCTTCGGTGATAAAGGAATCAATTTGTGGGAAGCGCATTAAGATTTTTTTTAATGATGAAGTCAAGGAATTTGGGTTCCAGACTCCATCTTTTGAAGTGTGAAATGAGTCTTTGGTTGGTTACTTTTAGGCTGGTTTTAATGGGTTGTTGATTATAGTTGATTATATTGTATGCTTCCCATAAGGTGATTTTTTTGTTAAGGTTAAAGGGCATTATTGGGTTATAAAGTTGTAGGTGGAATTTCAGTCATCTCTACAAAAGTTATAACATTAACTGTTATGCATATTGATACCCAGAACTGCACAGTGAATTTTCCAAGATAAAGCTGACTTGTACATGGGTGAGAAGTCATCCATCATGTTAAATAAGTTATAGAGAAGTAGCTATTATAAATTTTTTATGAAACATAAAAAACAATAGTTAAATTTGCAAAAGAGATAAATGTTACTGCATAAAAGGCAGTTTCATAAAGCAAAAATAATGAAATGGAATTAAAATTAAATTGAGAGACTGCAAACATCTTGCGCTTATTACTATTCAACAGCCAATCAGATCGTAAATACAAGACAGTGAATTTAACAAGAAGAGGGCAGTCACCCTCCTCTTTACTTATCTTTCTATATATCCAAGTCAGTCTGAAGTATTTAGATCTTAAAGCGTGAAGTTTTAAATATCTTCACATTTAACTCATTGAGTCTATATTACAAACATACAGCATGAAATCCTACGATTTATTATGCAGTAATTTTTTTAGATGGTATAACTTGCAATAACGTATGTAAATAATATTTATTTTACAAAGCACAACAGTATTGAAATTAAATTGAGACTGCAAATCTCTCACGCTTACTATGAATAATATTAATTCTTAAATCATTATTTTGCTGTAACTTTTGATAAACAATAAATAAATGACCATAAAAATATTATTATAAATTAAAAATGGTTTTTCAGAGAAACTTTCAATTACAGATAAAGATAATGGCTTAGAACTAAAACCATTAATTAATTGTTGTTTGTGGAATATTTTATGAACCCATTTTTGCACTTTACATATAAATAATTTGAAATTTTTGTTCATTTAATTCAGTTTTTGACTTTAATATCTTCTTTTTTATAGTATAATTAAGTAATGAAAATTGTGTAAAACATTTGAGTTGAGTTTATGTATTAAAAACAGCAATCCTATGTTTGTTTTAATAATATTAGAACCGATGATAATTTTTATTTGTCTTTGGATTTTTCATTGCATTCTTTTATTGTGATTGTTTTTATTGATAATGTAAAAAATTTTAATATTATTTTTATGATATATTATGTAACATTTAAGAATAGATTTTAAGCAAAGATATATAAAAATTGCTTATTTCTGAGAACTGTTGTAATTTTGTTGTGATTTATTATTGCAACTGGCTTATAAATATTTTTATTTTTTTGTTTTTTATATTCATTTCTTTAGTATATGAATTTCATTTGCATTACATTTTACATTTTTATAGAAATAAATAAAATACTGATAATATAGCTATTAATAACAATAATATTTTTGTATTTGTTTTTCTAAGCATTATTATGTCCACCACCTAAAAAAATTGAATATGGTCAATATAAATCTGTAAAAGGAAGTAGAACAATTGGATCCATTATTAAATATCAATGTCAATTAGGGTATAAACTTAAAGGAACAGCAGAAGCTACTTGCCAACCAAATCAGAACTGGTCATCTATAGATCAAGCTTGTGAAGGTAATCTATCAAATATTGTAATAAAATTATTGAGATAAAAATTACAATAACTAATGCTTGTAAAAGAATTATTTTTATATTCATAATTAGCTTATATTTGTATTTTTTAAAAGTATAAAGATTTACTTCTTTTTTAATAATAATATGCCTGGTCATGGTTAATTAATTAAATTTTATTTGAAAACATTCAAAAGTATTGAAAAATTGTCAAAATCTACCAAAAAATGTAGAAAAAAATTACTAAAAAACTTGAGATGAAGTAAATGTAGATGTAGAGAAAAATAAAAATATTTAAATAATGGATATACATTCAACATTTTCTAGTTATTTCGTAACAAGAAATGAATATTCAAGATTGAATAAGTATTTTTTCAAAGAATCAAAATTTGAACAATTTGAAAAATTATTATAACAATTACTGACAAAATAAATAATAATTATGATTTAACTATAAAATATAGAATATTTATAAGATATAAAACATTTTTAAAAAATAATTTAATATGGTGAACTGAAACCATAGAAAAAAAGTTTATTATTAAACAAAAGTATGCATTGACAAGATGGATAGTACACTAAAATCAAAAGTATGAAACAAAATAAAATACAATCATTTCTAATTATTTAAAATCATTAACCTGATTCATCATCAGTATAAAAATAATCTTTTTGATAATCTAAATACATCTTAATTTATATTGATAATAGCAAAATTCATGTTATTAGATATATTTGATAAACACAATAGCTAACTCTTAATGTTTTTAGGAATCAAAATAACATCATTTTTATTAATATAAAGAATACAAATAAATGATATTGCATTTGAGTTTAGACTTTTGTCTTAGTAGATTGGAAAGCCTACATGATCTGAATATATTGAAACAGTCGACCTTAGTTCAAGGTCGAGTTTCACGCTTCTACCACTATCCACGTGTCACCATGTTTTTTTTTAATATGTAAAACGTATATTATAGTAGCGTATATACGTAATTAAAATTATTAGGTAATTTTGTATATTCTAAAATTGTATTTTTATAGTGTAATACGTTATAATTTTCTTTTTCATAAAATAAAATATAAATTCAAGATAACTGTCTGAAATAATTAAGGGGGTGGGGAGTTTGTTTTATGATTTTAAACCAGGAAATTGTAAATTAAAATTAAAAAAGTAAAAGTTAAAACAAAGCTAATGCATTTTAGTTAGCTATTAACATTGTTTTATTCAAATCCATTTCCAAGCAGGAAATTGATTTGAATTGATTTTAGACAGTTATCTTAAAACTGAATCTTCACTAACAATAGAGTAAAGATTCTCCTAAAATAGAGATCCCTTAGAGGCAGGAAATCTATTTTAGAATAAATATTCTCTAAGGGGACAAAAACTGATATAAATAAAGCTACAAATCTATCATATTAGAGTTGGGTCACGTCCATTTGAAATTTTGGAGAACCAAATTGCCATCCGCCATCTTCAGCTGAACCTTGCCGCAATGTAGACCCAAAGAATGCCACCAGCCACAGCAGATTCGCCATTGCCTCCAAAGAATCCTGAGGTAACCAGCCAAAAGACTGTATAACCACCTTATCCACTTTTAACTGTAATTTAATTTGTAAGATAATAATTTCATTATATTTAATGTTTTTCTTAAAGCTTTGTTAACCGTTTATATCAATTCTTTGCTGCCTAATGATAATGCAATCCAACTCACGCTTATTATTATTTTTATTAGTTAGTGCGGTTATGATTTAAATTTAATAATATTTTTATATTTTCTTCCTTTATTTATAAATGCCTCTAAAAACTTAATCTTACGAACTTCTATTAAACAGGGAAGGGGTGGGGAGTTAAAATGAGTTCTTGTTAATTATTTTAAATACTTCGTAAGTTTGGGTTATATTTTAAATGAATATTTTTTTTATGTAAATGTTTTGTCGTATATTTATACGAAATGTATAAATATTTTGCAATCCGGGGTGGCTATTGGTGTCCGTTAGTGTTATAAATTTCTTATTGATCATCATCACCACTAAGTCTGGTGACTTAAATTTGTTTAATAAATTGCACTCTTATAGTTTTGCTTCTTATGTTTAAATATTGATTCAGAAAGTATGGAGCAACGCAAGCTTCATTAATATTAGTTAATTCATAATCAATGACTTTATATTACGTAGGTCATTATACTCACATGTTATTACGTATTTGTTAAACCATTTAAGGCTTTTCTTTAATAGTTAAATTTATTAATTTTATATTATTATGACTATGTGCTAGCATATATCTAATTATTTATAAGCCATATATGGCTTTGATCTGATTCGCCTGTACCTCACTCCAGGGAATCACGATCATTTCACTAGTCATTCTTCTCCTCAAAGTATATAATATACTGCTTTGAATCGCCTGTATCTCACTCCAGGGATTCAAAGCCTCATCGTTCGTATCCTCGTTATAAAGAAGTCTACGTTTACTTCCAGATTATTCAGGTTAGAGTAGATGAAGCAATTTATAGTTTGCCACGGTCCAGCCTATAGTATCTTCCTACCAACCTTTTTCTTCCTGTACCGTTTCAGCAGAAAGCTGGTGTGTACTATCGTTATATCAAATTTGAGAATGACCTTATCCTGGCCACATGTGCCCTTTCCTCTTGATGATATTATGCTAGCACCGCCATCTCTTACAATTAGTTTCGAGCCTTTTAGCAAAGTAAATCATAATAATATGCGATAATTAAATGTTCTGTTTTCTCTCTATTTGTTGGTGTTTAAACCTAACTTCTCGCGAAGCTGCCGTCCCTCTTTACTGAAATAAACTTTTTCCGCAAATATTGAGTTTTCGCTATATCCCATTGTTAAATGTTGAAAATATAAAAGAAATAATGTTTTATACTGCCGATCAAAAATGTATCCGCATTGAAATTATTATAAATGAAATATCGAAATAAAAACAATAAACTTATGTATTAAAAGAATCTAAATAAAACAATAAACTTATGTATTAAAATCTTTTAATTAGCGAAACTCGATTATAACTTTATAAATGTATTTTATGTGTAAAACGGCCACCAAACCACTCCGACAAATCCGCCTCTTGTAACCGCCACACTAACTTAATATCTGTCAATATAATCTTAATAACATTCTTTAATGTGTATAACCAAAACAGTTTTATAAGCGTCGAGTCAATTATACATATCTAAAATCATCATCAATTATGTTACAATAAATATTTATATTTTAAACTTAATCCAGTTGTTCGAATCCTATTATTAATATTATATTTATGTATACTTGTAACTTAATATCTTGGGGTTCACTCAATCTCTCATCATCATCACCAGTTAAGTCTCATGTAAAACGTTGTAGCACCGGGCCAGGATGTAATGAATTTATGTGGTATCACCGTAGGTGTTGTTCATACTGTTATAGATTTGGGGAATGGGCAAATAGGTTAGAATTCATGATTGCTCCTGACCTGTGCATCTCGCGCATGATTGGATTCGAGGTACTTTTGCCTAGATTCTAAATCTTGTTGGATGGACATACATTTTCAACCGGTACAATATATATAGAAATTGGTCACCAAGCTGTCTTCGACAATGTGAAAATGCTTGCTAATTTGGAGAGATATGATTTGAGAACCATGAGAGAGTCAATTGAAATATTAAAGATACCTACTGGTTTAAGTAGATCTAATGAAGCACAACGTATTCCAGCCATAGGGAAACCTCTTATTTTATCAAACTAAGAGAAATATACATTTTTATAAACCTCATATTCTGAGTATTAAACTATTTCAAATTAATTCTCATGCTTCATCTTGCACTCAGTTACATTACAGTTTGAAATCGCACAAATTTTCCTTCAAAATTTTACCTTGACAGTGGTGGATGCTAGTTTGTCTAAATATTGATATGTAATAGAAAATATACATGGTGTACCAGTCAAAAATGTATGTCCATTCAACAAGATTTACAATCTAAGCAAAAGTACTCCGAATCCAATCATGCCCGAGATACACAGGTCAGGAGCAATCATGAATTCTAACCTGTTTTCCTATTCTCCAGATATATAACACTACAGACAACACCTATGGTGATACCACATAAATTCATTCTATCCCGGCCTGTAGCTACGTTTTGCATGAGAACTCAACTGATGATGATGATGATGAGAGATTGAGTGAATCCAAGATATAAGTTAAAAACAAACATAAATATAAATATTGTTAAGGAGATTTGAACAACTGGATTAAGTTTAAAATTATCAATATTTATTTTGACAAAATTCAAGATGGTTTTATATATATATATTCAATTTCAGGCATGTAAAATTTTTATTTTTGTTGCAAACATTTAACAAACTTAATACAATTATTTTATTTAAACAAATATCAATTTAGTGTGGCAAAATAGGATTTTATTCAATGTTACAAAAAAACAGATTTATCTGTGTGGTTTGGTGGATGTTTTATACATTTAAATATATATATAAAGATACAATAGAGTTTCACTGATTATACGATTTTAGTAGGATGCCCTTAGCATTTGATACATAAGTTTATTTTCATTTATAGACTTTATTTACAACAATTAAAATAAGGATACATTTTGATCAGTAAGTAGACTAAAAACATTATTTATTTTACATTTTCGACATTTAATGATAGAATAATGCAAGAACTCTATAAATATGGGAATGGCTTATTTCAATAAAGAGGAGGGCAGCTTCATGAGAAGTTGGATCTAAATTCCAACAAAAAATATTACAAAGAGAAAAACACTTCATTATCACGTATCATTACGATTTTTCTAAACAGGCTAGAAAACTAACATAGGAAATTGCTGTGCTAGCATTATATCAGTGAGCGAGAGAGAGTGGCAACTTAGGCTGAGAAAATGTCATTCTATTTGAAGGTGATATGCCAGCTTCGGACTGAGCAGTACCTAATGGAAAAGTTAGGTAGGAAGTTGCTATGGGTCTGGATCATGACAGAGCCATACAGAGCTTCATCTACACTAACCTGCATGTTCCAGAAGTAGACTTAGACTTACTGTTATGAATGACAACACTAAAAGATGAAAGGCTTTGAATCCTCGGTGCAAGATACGAGCGAATCAAAGCAGTATATAAATATATATTTTACGGAGAATGACAAACGAAGACAATCGTGAATCCCTGGAATGAGGTACAGTCAAATTAGATCAAGCCCTATGTGGCTTATCAATAATTTGACATATGCCAACAACACTTATAATAATATGAAATCATCGAATATAAATACTGAAATAAAGCCTTAAATGGTTTAACAAATATGTAATATATTAAAATAATGACCCATGTAAGAAAAAATAATTTATCAGAAGTTAAAACTATAATTAATGAAGCATGCATTGATCCCTCTTCTTGAATCACGATTTTGTTTAACATATAAAAAAAACTAAAATTCATGCACTTAAAAGTGCAAATAACAAAATAGATTTAAGTCACTAGCCTTTTGGCGATGATGATCAATAAGAAATTAATAAAATTAACGGACACCAATATTTATTTAAAAGCATATATTCGTTTAAAATACAAACCCAATCTTATGAGCTATTTAGAAATAACTAACAAGAACTCATTAATCCCCCTTTTTTCTATTCCACAGTGGGATATAGAAGTTTATAAGACCAGGTTTGATTGGCATTTACAAATAAAATTAAGTGGCAAATATAAAAATAAATTATAACCACACTAAATTATAAAAATAATAAGCATAAGTTGGATGAAAAGTTTTTATAGTAGTATTAATTTGGATAGTAGAGAATTGATACAAAGAAAATAACTATTAATTTAACGGTGCTTTTCTCAAGAACTGGATGAGCCACCAGGTGGCATTGCTGAACCACCAAGAAACCTGCAATTGATCTTTTTTTTTTTTAATATTCGCTAAAAATCGCTTAATTTTAGAAATGGTAACCCCCCCTCGCCGCATGAGACAAATCGCTCAAAATTGCTGAAATTGAAATGTAAAAAAAAAAATAGCTAAAAATCACTTAATTTTAGAAATGGTACCCCCCCCCCCCAACCGCACGAGACAAATCGGTCAAAAGCACTGAAATTGAAATGTATAATTGAAAAAAAAAAACTATAATAAAAGCCTACTAAATTAAACAAAAACATACTAAATGTCAAAGCGATTTAAAAAAGAATCATCTTCAGTTATCTAACTAACAGATAATAATTCAAACCTCATAGTAACCTGTAATAGCGTATTAGTTTATATCAAAAATTATTGCAAATAAAAAATTGCACATATATAAAATTCAACAACATAGAAATAAAATAATCAGAATAGAAAATTGAAATTTAAAACAAAAGTTGATATAACATCTGAGGTGAATAATGTTTCTAAATCCCCCTCCCCTCCCACACGGTGTTCAATGAAAAATAAGTAAAGTGCAAATTATGAATGCTATTTTTAAAATCCTATGAAATAAATGGGAAAAAATATATATATAATAAAAGCCTACAACATTAAACAAAAACATACTAAATCTCAAAGCAATTTAACCAAAAAATAAAAGTATTTATAAAATGTAAAAATAACAGCACGAAAAATTGCGGGAAATGTCTTAAAAAAGAATCGGTCTCAGTTATCTAACTAACAAGTCTAATATTTTTTTATTAATAAAGGTTCTTTTTGAAAGTACATATTAAGTAATCAATGTTCCTATTAATCTATAATAGTGTCATTAGAATTTAAATTCAGTGAATATGTTACTCTATTACTAGTTTATATCAAAATTATTGCAACTACTCAGATTAAGTCGCACATATATAAAATTAACAAAATATACATAAAATAATCAGAATAGAAAATGCAATTTGAAAGTAATTTACCAATTTCCCTGGGGAGTGATTTCATCTTTCAGCAGGTCGTTGAATTTTTCATCCTTACAAAATGAAACTTGGTCATTGTAGATCGCTCCATTAGTGACAAAATACGGATATATATATTATATTTTTCCCGTCTATTGATCGCGTTTTATTTCACTTAAAGTTTTTTATTTTTTAAATAACTTATGCACAATTTAGAAACTGAAAAAATAGCTAAACATTTTTGGTACTATATGTAGTATAAAGAAATTTCCAGAACTCGGGTCACGTGACTGATTGGTTTTGCAACAAGGTCTTAGTTTTTTTTGTGTTTATATCAAGGTCTTACTTTAACTTGAATTTGTGTTTGTTTTATTTATTTATTATAAATAAACACATAACCTAAAGAAATCATTAGTCTTTTGCCTTCATTTGTTTGTGTGTCAGTTTTTGATTAAATGTCTGTTTATTAGTTGTTTTAATTCTAATTTGTTGTGCGCATGTGTGTCCATAAAAAGCTGTATAAACTTTAAAACTTATGGAATGGAATGTGTATAGCAGTTTTCATTCGAATTTTTTTCAAACAATAAATAAAAAGTATTACATGTTAGGGTTAAGTTTTGTCTTCATTAAAGCACAAACTAAATAGAACAGTAATGTTTTCGTTTTACTTCCTTTCCTTCCAAAGCCAAATAAAAAATAATAACGGAGGAAGCCCCTCCCAAGAAACCCCAGAAAGCTTGATGGATCAATATTTTGAGAAAATGCATATATATAAATTATTTTATTTATAATCATATATTATAACACTGCAAATGTACAATCACTTTTTCTTTTAAAATATATATGTTCTCCAATAATATCAACAAATTAAAAATCTTTTTCCTTTTCAAAAACTTTATTTTCTTATATCAATACTAAACATATTTATATAATGTAAAACTCCAAAAATAACTAAGAAGATAAAAGCAGTTGAAACGTTGGAGTTTTATATTATATAAATTGTTACATTTACCATCTTCAAACTCCCTCCACTCACAACTTATAAATATATGTTTAGTATTGATACAAGAAAATAAAGTTTTTGAAAAGAAAAAGGATTTTTAATTTGTTGATATTATTGATTTATAATTTAAAACGAGAAAAAGTATTATTTTCCATTTTTTAAAAAAGTAGGGTGCTTTTATGCTATGTGTGTGTGTATTCACATATACACGCAATAATAATAACTCTATTAACTCCATATATGTGTGTGTATTAACAGATACACGCAACAATAATGTAACTGTTACAAATGAATACAAGTATGTGTGTGTATGCTTATTAACAGAGATACGCAATAATAATGAAACTATTACAAATATTCAAGTATGTGCGTTTATGCTAAAGGCATCACAGAAATGATTAAGGTTGGTCAGAGATAACCAGACTGACCACTTTGTACCTCGTGTCATGGGATGACCAATGGAAATAGAGAGTGATATAAACCGGGACGGCGGGAAAAAACAAGGTTAGGCTTGCTAGGTGAAGTTGAGGAATGGATGCGTTTTCCTGAGTGCACAGACACTACTTCACTTTCAGCTCGTCTCGCGGAGAGGTCTACCTCCGAACGTACTAAAGTAGACCTAGGGACCATTACAGGTCGTATAGACTTTAATATTGTTTATTGTAAGCCTGCGGGCCTTTAAGACTAGAGTTGTATAATAATGTGTTAGTCAGTTTACCTTTGTAATAATTGTATTATATATTAATCCTTGTATATGTATTTATGTATATAAACCTATTAACTCCACTACCGTGTTCGTGTGTTTAATTATATAATTACTTGTCGCTGTTGAGTGCGATAAATCTCACTCGAACCTCGACCATATATATATATCCGACTAGTACTGGATATTGCACTGGCGCAGTCGTAACAGTTCAATTTGAACCCTAGCAGCCTGCTGACAACCAAATAAGTCAGGCAGAATTATTGAAGTGGCGAACGAACCTACGGTATTAAACGAGTTAGTTATATAAATTGCCTAAAATGCAATCGACAATATCTGAGTTTGACGTCAGAGAGGCAAATGAGTGGCCCCTGTACGTTCAACAGATTGAAAATTACTGTTTTATTAACAGAGTAGAGGAAGATGCGTATAAAACAGCGACATTATTATGTTTTGCAGGAAAAGGGGTCATACAAATAGCTAACAGATTAGCAGAACCCAACACTCCTGAAAAATTAACCTACGATGAGTTAAAACATCGTTTGTCAAATTATTTTAATCCTCGCCCGTCTAGGCACATCGCCAGACTTCATTTTCGAAATCGCCATCAAGGCAGAAACGAAAATACGCAGGATTACGACTCAGCCCTACGCGAACTCGCAAAAAACTGCTGTTATGATTCATATTTAGAAGAAGCGCTACTGGAACAATTCCTATGTGGAATGAATAGCGACAGTTTGAGGCAGCAGTTACTGGCTGATGAAGACATAAATTATCGTGAAGCTATCAAACGCAGTATCGCTCACGAAATAGTAGTAGAGCAAGCAAAAGAATTTGCTGTGAAAAAAGGCGTTGATAGCGATCAAACAGGAATATTTGGTGTTGAAAAACTCAACAAAGGGTCTTCCGATAACAAAATCATTAAACAGACAAATAAAAGTCGAACAAAGTGCTATTGTTGCGGAAAACTAGGTCACATATCCAAAGATTGCTATTTCAAACACGATCGATGTAGACTGTGTAAAAAAATAGGTCACATGGCGAGAATGTGTGAAAATAGAACAATTGACCAAGTTAACGGAAATAAAATACAAAGTATTAATAAAACTAAATGTAATATTGTTATAAATAACGTTATAAATCAAGCACAGAAATTTATGACTACTGTGAAAGTCTACGGAAAACCCCTGTCAATGGAAATAGACAGTGGTAGCGGCATTTCTTTAATTTCCGTAGCCGACTGGAATTCGATCAGGGCGGAAATAAGAGAGCCCCCTAGGCTTAGCAATACTAAGCTTAGAGCAATGGACGTAAATGGTAAAGAAATAAAAATTAAAGGTGTAGTCCAAGCTAAAATTACTAGTAATAAAGGCAACATTTCAATCTTGCCGCTATATATTGTACACGCCCCCATAAACCCTCTCATTGGTCGTGACTGGTTTACAGAACTCGGAATTGAAATTTCATTGGTCAAAAAAATTGACAGTGAAAAAGACATAAAAGATCGGTTCCCTAAACTTTTTAATGGCAAACCAGGATTGATTAAAACTAAACCTGTGTCACTGGAAATGTCACCAGAGGCTGTGCCAATAATTTGCAGACCTCGAAAGGTCCCTTTCGCACAAAAAGAAAAAGTAGCGAAAGAAATAAATGAGCTAGTGAAGAACGGCGTTCTAGAACCGACAGAGGAAACAGAGTGGGCGACTCCGCTGGTCGTGATCACCAAACCTAACGGACAGATACGCTTGTGCGGCGATTATCGCATAACTGTCAACAAATCTCTAAATAAACACGCCTACCCCGTCCCAAACTCCAGAGAAATACTAGCATCACTGCAAAAATCAAAATATTTTGCTAAACTAGATTTAGATGCGGCCTTCCATCAAATTCCAGTAACAAATAAGGCTGCCGAAATTCTAACACTGACTACTCATGTGGGTCTATTTAAATGCAAACGCCTTCCCTTTGGCATAGCGTCCGCTCCCAGTATATTCCAAGCAAAAATTGAAACTCTGCTTACTGGATGCCAGGGCGTTATCCCTTATTTTGACGACATATTAATTACGGCAAGTTCAGAAAATGAATTGCATAGTCGTCTAACTACTGTCTGTCAAAGGCTAGAAGAGTTTGGAGCGAAATTAAATACGCAAAAATGCATATGGAAGGCCACTGAATTAAAGTTTTTAGGGCACATAGTCTCTAGCTCTGGGACAAGGCCATCTCCCGAAAAGGTCAAAGCAGTGTCAGAAGCTAGAAGGCCTAGTAACGTAAAACAATTGCAGGCTTTTTTGGGTTTGGTAAACTATTTTGAGAACTTCCTAGAGGGCAAAGCTCACATAGCCAAACCATTATACGAGCTACTGAAAAAGAATCAGAAATGGAAGTGGGAAGCAACACAAGAAAGGGCTTTTCAAAATACTAAAGCTTTACTCGTATCAAACAAATTACTGGTACACTATAATAGCGATCTTGAGATAACACTAACGACTGATGCATCAGAATATGGAGTGGGGGCAGTAATATGTCACCCAGCTCAATCTGGGGAACGTCCTATAGCATACGCGTCGCGCACTTTGTCCCAAGCTGAAAAAAATTATAGTCAGCTGGACAAAGAAGCGCTAGCCATAGTATTTGGAATTCGTAAATTCCACCAGTACTTATACGGTCGTTATTTCAAAATCATGACAGACCACAAACCACTTCTGGGAATTTTAGGCATCAAACAAATTCCGGAACACCTCAGCCCGCGCATGTTGAGATGGATTAACATACTCTCTGGGTATGATTACAGTCTGGAATATAAAAAGGGAAAGACTATTGGTCACGCCGACGCGTTATCCCGAATGCCTGACAACTCAGAGAACACTACAAGCGAAATAGAAGTCAATTACATTGACGCGCTTCAAAGCCAGACTCTTAATAGCCGAAAAGTAGCAGCATGGACCAATGAAGACGCTGGCTACAAATGGCTGATGGAGAAAATTAGAAGAGGCTGGCCAGCACAACGTCCTCCGTTTTTGCACATAGAGCTATGGAAAGCTCGCGAAAAACTATCAATATGTAAAGGTTGCATTCTTAAAGGCGATCAGGTCCTAATACCAAAAATAGGCAGATCGCACATGCTAAATTTATTACATGAAGGTCATCCAGGCATTGTCAGGGCAAAAGCGTTAGCCCGTAGTTATGTATGGTGGCCGAGAATCAGCACTGATATAGAAACATTCATAAAAAAATGTTCTAGCTGTCAGTCATGTGCAAAAGCACCCCCAGTGAAATATGAAGCATGGAAAGAAGCAGAGAAACCTTGGCAGAGAATTCACATTGACCACTGCGGTCCAATCCACGGACAATTATTTCTGGTAGTGGTCGATGCCTACTCAGGATGGTCAGAATATAAAACAGTGAAAAACACAAGTTCGGATGAGACACTGGACAAGCTCATGGAAATTTTTTCATACCATGGGCTACCGGAAACCCTCGTATCCGATAATGGAACCGGTTTCACGTCTGAAAAATTTGCCGAATTTATGCAGGAATGGGGGATTAAACACATCCTTACCCCTCCCTACCACCCCCAATCAAATGGACTGGCCGAGAAAGCGGTACAAAGCTTAAAGTCATCCATGAATAAATTGGGAAAAGGAAGACTCCAAGAGGCAGTTTTCATGGCATTGCTATATCAGCATTCCACACCCACAGCTAAAACGGGCAGATCACCTGCAGAAAAATATTTAGGCCGGAAGTTACGCACAAAACTCTCAGCAATAATGCCATCAAAAGAGCATCAAATGCCGATTACAGTAAACAACAAATTTTCACCTGATGAACGAATCTGGGTGAAAAATAATTTAAATAAATCGTGGACTCAAGCATACGTTGTACGCCATTTAAGTAAACAAGTGGTTGCTGTTCGTATGGCAGACGGCAAAATATTACGTAAGCACATTAACCAATTGCGCAAGAGTGCAATAACAGAATGCACTCCGCAATTGTTTAAAAGTAATGATGACAAAGAAAATGATACTCACTATGAAACTAAAAGTGAAACAGAAATCATTACTGCTGACGAGGAAAATCAAAATAGTGAAGAAAATGAAATAGTTACAGATGGTGAAACTAAATCACCCCCACGCGCAAAGAGGAGAACAAAAATTCCCCTCCGCCTGCACGATTATGTGTTAAGTTCAGAGAAGAAGAAATGAAAAAAAATCTTTTTTTTTTAAAAAAAAAAAAAATGTTACGTCGCTGAACTTGGGGGAGGCGTGCTATGTGTGTGTGTATTCACATATACACGCAATAATAATAACTCTATTAACTCCATATATGTGTGTGTATTAACAGATACACGCAACAATAATGTAACTGTTACAAATGAATACAAGTATGTGTGTGTATGCTTATTAACAGAGATACGCAATAATAATGTAACTATTACAAATATTCAAGTATGTGCGTTTATGCTAAAGGCATCACAGAAATGATTAAGGTTGGTCAGAGATAACCAGACTGACCACTTTGTACCTCGTGTCATGGGATGACCAATGGAAATAGAGAGTGTTATAAACCGGGACGGCGGGAAAAAACAAGGTTAGACTTGCTAGGTGAAGTTGAGGAATGGATGCGTTTTCCTGAGTGCACAGACACTACTTCACTTTCAGCTCGTCTCGCGGAGAGGTCTACCTCCGAACGTACTAAAGTAGACCTAGGGACCATTACAGGTCGTATAGACTTTAATATTGTTTATTGTAAGCCTGCGGGCCTTTAAGACTAGAGTTGTATAATAATGTGTTAGTCAGTTTACCTTTGTAATAATTGTATTATATATTAATCCTTGTATATGTATTTATGTATATAAACCTATTAACTCCACTACCGTGTTCGTGTGTTTAATTATATAATTACTTGTCGCTGTTGAGTGCGATAAATCTCACTCGAACCTCGACCATATATATATATCCGACTAGTACTGGATATTGCATTTTATAAAAAAAATACACTTGTTGATTTTAAAAACATAGAGATCAATTTCCCCGTGATAAAACTTGCAACATCAATCAATCACGTGATCCGAGTTCTGGAAATTTCTTTATACTACATATAGTACCAAAAATGTTTAGCTATTTTTTCAGTTTCTAAATTGTGCGTAAGTTATTTTAAAAATAAAAAACTTTAAGTGAAAGAAAACGCGA
This sequence comes from Epiperipatus broadwayi, assembly GCA_028023455.1. NCBI lineage: Eukaryota > Metazoa > Onychophora > Udeonychophora > Euonychophora > Peripatidae > Epiperipatus > Epiperipatus broadwayi. The sequence goes on along the minus strand of JAQFVV010012487.1, from coordinate 2,816,902 downwards.
TCAATAGACGGGAAAAATATAATATATATATCCATATTTTGTCACTAATGGAGCGATCTACAATGCCCAAGTTTCATTTTGTAAGGATGAAAAATTCAACGACCTGCTGAAAGATGAAATCACTCCCCAGGGAAATTGGTAAATTACTTTCAAATTGCATTTTCTATTCTGATTATTTTATGTATATTTTATTAATTTTATATATGTGCGACTTAATTCGAGTACTTGCAATAATTTTGATATAAACTAGTAATAGAGTAACATATTCACTGAATTTAAACTCTAATGACGCTATTATAGATTAATAGGAACATTGATTACTTAATATGTACTTTCAGAAAGAACCTTTATTAATAAAAAATTATTAGATCTGTTAGTTAGATAACTGAGACTGATTCTTTTTTAAGACATTTCCTGCAATTTCTTGTGCTGTTATTTTTACATTTTATAAATACTTTTATTTTTTGATTAAATTGCTTTGAGATTTAGTATGTTTTTGTTTAATGTTGTAGGCTTTTATTATATATTTTTTTTCCCATTTATTTCATAGGATTTTTAAAATAGCATTCATAATTTGCACTTTACTTATTTTTTATTGAACACTGTGTGGGAAGGGAGGGGGATTTAGAAACCTTATTCACCTCAGATGTTATAATCAACTTTTGTTTTAAATTTTAATTTTCTATTCTGATTATTTAATTTCTGTGTTGTTGAATTTTATATATGTGCAATTTTTTATTTGCAATAATTTTTGATATAAACTAATACGCTATTACAGGTTACTACGAGGTTTGAATTATTATCTGTTAGTTAGATAACTGAAGATGATTCTTTTTTAAATTGCTTTGACATTTAGTATGTTTTTGTTTAATTTAGTAGGCTTTTATTATAGTTTTTTTTTTTAATTATACATTTCAATTCCAGCGCTTTTGACCGATTTGTCTCGTGCAACGGGGGGTACCATTTCTAAAATTAAGTGATTTTTAGCTATTTTTTTTTTTACATTTCAATTTCAGCAATTTTGAGCGATTTGTCTCGTGCAGCGGGGGGGGGGTTACCATTTCTAAAATTAAGCAATTTTTAGCGAATATTAAAAAAAAAATTGATCAATTGCAGGCTTCTTGGTGGTTCAGCAGCACTGCCTGGTGGCTCGTCCAGTTCTTGAGAAAAGCACCAATTTAACATACTCGCTGATTAGCAAGTCAATAGAGATTCAATATGCAGAAAACAATTTTAAAGAGTTAGGATTCAGGTAATACAATTGTAATGACTTTATACTTGTTACCTCAGGATTCCATGAAATAAAGTACTAATGAATCTTCTGTAGCAGGTGGCATTCTTTGATTTAAAACATGTCCTTGACCTCGGCGGTTCTTTGATGGCACGGGCACACTTGACCTGTAGGAGCTACATCTTTGCACAGTGAAGAGTTAAGCTGAAGATGAAGGGAAAGGTGGCCTAGGTCCCTCTTTTAAAAATCAAATAGATGTGAAGTCAGTTAGTGACTATTGACCAAACTCTGACACAATAGATTTTTGGCCCTATTTATATCAATTTTCAGTTATTCAAAGAATGTTTTTAATTAAACTTCTTAACTCTAATTGAATCTCTAACTTACAGAAATATTCACTCTTTTGTTATTGGAGATGCAATCGCAAGATAACTGTCCAAAAATAAATTCAAATCAATTTCCAGATTGGAAATAGATTTGATAAAAATATTAACAGCTAACTAAATCAATTAGGTTTGTTTTAAATTTTACTTTCATTAACTTTAATTTAAAAATTTCTTTTAAAATCATGAAACAAACTAATGTTCCCACCCCTTTAATTATTCTTGGACAGTTAACAATTGCATACAAAATATTAAAATAAAAATAAAAATATGATTGTTTTCTATTCCCTAGTGTCAGCCACATGATGGCACTATTTCTAGGTCAATTCCTAAAAATACACCATTTCGGTGGCCTACACCCAACATAAGAGGCTTCTTTCTATGCTAAAACATAGAAAGAGTGCTCATGGCAGCCTCACCCAACCTAAGAGGCTTATTTCTATGCTAAAACATAGAAATAGTGCTCATGGTGGCCTCACCCAACCTAAGAGGCTTCTTTCTATGATAAAACACAGAAAGAGTCCCCGCTGGTCTGACTTTTTTCTATGCTAAAAGCACAGACAAATGCCTTTATTGCCTGCCATAGTTGGTTGTGTTATTAACTTTACCGTAATGCTAGCATGTCTATTTGCTCTATAATTTGGTGTGAGAGAGTGGATTTTAGCCTGTCATAATTATTTAAAATTTCATTACAAAGGTATTTTTTTCAAGTGCTCTAACCTACGGTTACATTGTAACTTTATTAACAATGTCCTGAAGGTTCCATTACGAATGGGTAACCCTCAAAAATTTCTTTTAAGGGTGCGGAATGGCAGTATTTGGAGGATCACATGAAAAATGTTTTCATGAGAATTGGTCCATGACAGGTTACTTTAGATATATATACGCACAAACAAAAACAACCCAGTGTCTGATTATTAGTAATTATTTGTCCAAAAAAGAAAATTAGTTGGGCATTAATTTTTTTTACATTTACTATTTAAAAATAAGATTAGTTTTTATATCTACACACTAACAAAAACAACCCAGTTTCCGATTAATTACTGTCCCAAAAACAAAAGAAAGCAAATTAGTCGGGTATCATTTGTAAATTTAGCGTGAATGTAGCAATTTTGTGTAAATTGAAAAAAAAAAGTATAATTGCGTCTTATTTTCCATTTTAAAAATTCCATAACTTTTGACAGATACACACAAACAAAAACAACCCATTTTATGATTAATTACTGTCCAAAAACATCAATTATTCGGGTAACATTTTAAAATTTAATGTGAATTTTTAAATTTTGTTTTTTTTTAAATAGTAATATTATTTACTATTAGTTCCTCTAATTTCCTATTACAAAAACTAAAAAAGCCAATATTTATATAGATAGAATCACAGGTCCGGCCCGAAATCGTAATATGTATGTGTTTTGATTAGCATCAATGCCATCATATGGCTGGCACGAGGGAATAGAAAACAACCAAAAATACAATTTTAAAAGGCACAAAATTATTTAGTATTTTTAATCTATAGAAGTTAATATTTCAAATAATTAAAGAAAATTTTTATTTCAGATTTATATTTATAAGTCTCATAAATGCTTCTCAGAAATACATGTATATAAAAAAAAGAGCAGGATGAAACATGGATTGTAGTAGAGCAGTGAAACTCGATCTTAAACTAAGGTTGACTATTTCAACGGTTTTACCAAAAAAATAATTTATATACATTATACAACCATGAAAATCTTAAATATATATATATATTGAAACACACATTGTTTCACATATATAATTTGAAGTTCTCTCCCCCTCCCCAATTTAAAACTGTCAAGATAAAATTAAAAAAAGCTGACACAGTTTTCAAAAATTAAAAGTTAAAACTAAGAAATAAAAAGATGATAGCAATTTAAAATTTAATATTTTAAAATATTAAAAGTACTGTTAAAATCTAGTATTTTGCAAAATTTTAATATTTACAGGTTATCAAAAAGAAGGCTGTAATTAACAGTTAATAATAATAAAAAAGATTGTCATGGGCATAAAAATCGTTTTTTAAAAACATCAGATAAGTCATTAGAATCTGTTCCCACCAAAATTAGATGGCCAATGAGGAAAGAAAATAAATACATGGACCTTCGAGAAGATTGGTGCTAGATCGATCCAAAGACTGATAGATAAAAAAAGCATAAAGAGATAAAATAGAGGAGTAGAGATTGCTTGGAGGATTTTCTATCAGACATATCATTAGAAAGCATCAGGACTATAGTGAACTAGTGAAATCGAGCTTATATGACTACTGGCCCAACAAAGCTTGAAGCACTGTGGATAATAAAAAGGAACCTGTGACTAATAAAATATTAAATGAAGAAACAAGTGGTTAAAATATATCTTCAAATATCTGAGTAATAGAAAATAGCTTTTCTCTCTCCTCTGCCATCTGTTCAGTTATGAAGTAAAATAAAATCAAGGCCTGTGAACTGACCATTGACTTGTTAAGCTCTCAGAACATCCTTATCAATTGAAAAATTTATAGTGAACCACCAGCAGATGCAGGTTCAGGTAGTGAAATTGTATGCCTTTTATAATATGTAAAAATATTTTGTAAAATGTATGTATCAAGTTAAAGTATATAATAATGAAATTTCACTCTCTTTTTTTTCTTAATTGATTGATTGTAAGGAAATATATTTAAAAATGGAATGTATTATGTTTTGTAAGATGTGTTTATTGAACTAAATATGCAAAAATGATTTTACTAATCTGTAAATAATTCAATAATGAAATCCATGCTAATTTATATCTACATAAAACAAATTATTGATAATGAAAATGACAGTTAGTATTTTATGAAATGTTTGGATAGAATTAATTAAATATGAATCCAAACACAGATAAATTAAAAAGATGTTTATGTAAGTGAATAAGAAATTTTAGATTACAAATTTTTTGTACACGAACAAGTGGTTCAAACCCGCACCTATATAATATATTAAGTAATAATAAATCTCTTCCAAACAATGACTTCAAACTGCATAGATCTAATGAATAAGTGGTTCAGACCCACATCTATATAATAATAAAATGCATCCAAATAATGATTTTAAACCACATTGATATGTTGAATAAGTGGTTGAAACCCACACCTATATAATATGTTAAGTAATAATAAAATACTTCCACATAATGACTCAAAACTGCACCTATACGATGTATAAGTGGTTCAAACCAACACTTGTATGATATGTAAAATAAAAACAAATACTTCAAAATATTTGGATTAAAATAAGTACTTCAAGATACTTGGATTAGAATAAATACTTCAAGATACCTGGATAAATTAATTACTTCTATACACATGGATACATATCTATGCAGATGAGGGAGCTTCAAACCTAGAAGGACAATCCCCACTCAGGAACGAACAGAAAAATACCTGTAATGTAAACACGGATATGAAGACAGCCAGTATAGAGACTATCAGCCAACTTTATTAGTAATATTGTTAGTAAATAAAATTATTGTTTCAAAATAAATATTTTTGTCAATTTCATTTGCATCATTCATCCATTTATGCACTGGTTCACAAAAATCTCATGTCACCTGAGCTATGTCCAGAATAACTCGACCTGGGTAAGTAAGGTTGTAGTGAGATGGAACTTTAGTGGCCATTTGAGAAACCAAACAGAAATTTCTAGATCTTTCCAGTATCTGTGGTGCTAAATCCTCTGGTGAGCAGGAAATATTGTTGTAAGTGGGGTGATGTCAGCATTGCTCATCAGGAAATAAAACCAACAAAGAGTGGGGTTGGTTGGTACATCTGGTTACATTTGTCACCCTAATTGTGAGGCTCAATCTAGTTAGTCTGTCTATAGAAATAAACAAAGAAAACAACTGACAAGAAGTCTTCAAAGCAGATACAATTATGATTCTGTGAATGTGAACAGTGTATATATGCAGATTTGAAATGAGCCAGAAAAAAAAGAGAAAGGGAAGTCAAGAGAGCTAAGTAAAGTAAATGGCCATAAGAACAAAACAGGCATGAAAAAGAAGACAAAGCAGAACCGTGGCGTGGAGAGAGAGAAAAGCTTATAAAATTAAAAAAATTTATATAAAAGAAGTCAATAGGAAAAAGTTGTCAAAGAGTAAATATAGCAAAGAAATAAATTGTTGTTTAAATAGGTGATAACCAAAGCAAAAAGAAAAAAAGATGAACACAGAAAGTAAAGAGAATCTTTTTGGGGAAGGATGAGAAGATAATGATCTTAAAGCAGATGATCAACTACAAGCCCAGTAAATGAAGGAGGTTTCCATGCTAGTCCAGCTGATGGAAATGGTAAAAGAAGATAACAGAAAGAAATGTACAAAGATAAGCAGATAATAGAAAAAGAGATGAACAAAGAGAAAAAGAAAACAAAAAAAGAGATGAACAAAGAGAAGAAGAAGCAAACAAAGAGAAGAAGATAACAAAGAGAGAGATGAACAAAGAGAAGAAGATAACAAAAAAAAGTTGAACAAAGGCAATAAATGAAAAGAAGATATCAAAAAAGAGATGAACAAATAGAAGATAACCAAAAAAGAGAGGGACAAAGATAAGCAAACAATAGAAACAAACTGAAGAATAGAAAACCAAATCACAGAAGCAATGGAAAGTCAAAATGAGATGAATGACTAAATATTAAAAATTAAAAAAGAAATCATGGATGAAGTTAAAGAGTCATTAATACCTACTTTTTAATAAATCAAAATTATGTGAACATATACATAATCTATAACCTTTTATTTATTTGGGAATGACATATATATAATTGAGCATGAATGGTAAAATTAGGGGGATTTTCGGTATATAAGCATCATTAGATACACTACGATAGGTCCAGATGACCCAAATTTGCAAAGCCATGGATATGAAAATTGAAGAGATGTAGGAATCCATGCAGGTGGATAGTTTGACCACTCAAGAGAACTGAAGATAAAAAGCAGCTGTGCATTGACAGTGAAGGAAGGGACAGCAACTGTCCCAAAGAAAATTCGAGAAGAAAATTGTAGAAAAATTAACCAAGAAGTTTTAGTAGACAATTATATGCCAGGAATTGGCAACAAATTCCTCAAGATTGGAGGAAGGCCTTCATGAAGCACCTATTAAATAGATAAAAAGTTTAGATTGATACTTCAATATTAATGCAATGCCTGAAGAGGCAAAACTGGCAATAGCTTGCAACCATTTGCTGGGTGCAGGTCAAGCCTGGTGGGATTCATTGTTTAGCCAACCCACCAATTTTAATGATTTTAAAAGGGCACTCACAAGCTGCTAGTGTCAAGAGGGAATCAAGTATAAGATATCCCAGGGAAAATGTCCACTTGGTGAACCTTACACACCCTTCTTCTGAAAACAAGTGGCAAGTTAAAGGCCCTGATAGTGGACCCATTATTAGAACTTCAAATCATCAGGTTGATTTGCCACAGTTTCCCAACTTATGTCAAAAGAATGCTGATTGGGATGGATCACCCATCTATTGAGCGGATGGCCGAGTTGTTAACAGCATATGACAACTGTGGTATATCAGCAACCAATAAAGAATAAGGCTCCAAGCTGCCAAATAGAGCTCCATATAGGAGAGACAATGGGCCAAGAGTATGTGCTATCCACTATAAGAGGAAATTGCTTCCACAATACTACAACAATTATAAAACACCACCATGGTATCATCAACAAAGAAATGAAGCACCACAATGGAAGAGAAAAAGAAGAAATTCAACAGATGAAATTTATAGTTCATATCAGACCCATATCATCAAAAGATCACATAGTGATAATGAGCTGTGGTTAAGTATGGATAAAAAAGCAAGCCACCATGATGATATCTGGCCTGAAAATGACCAAAGATAAGAGAATATAGGAGTCAATCTCCTCAAAACATGGATAATTATCATGGGAGAAAGGATCCTCAGTCTCTCAAACCTGGATGTAGTTACACCTTGGAACAATGAAGCTAAGGTAGCTGATAGAAGGGATGGAAATGATGCATGAATTTGTGTTTTTCATGTAGGGGTAGGTGGATGATTAAGCAGAGCAACTTGGATGCATTGTGTTTATGATGCTCTGAAGTAATATGCTTGGCACTATCCAGACCTGGATGTTGAACTCTTAAAGTAGCCACCAGTGATTGGGTCTCATGAATAGACCACATGAATAGGCCCCTAAGACTCGCAAGAGATGAGCAGGGCTGACTTCTACTCTTATTTGGATCTTTCTCTAGGTGCAGGAGAGATATTGCTTAAAAGTGAGGTATTTTCTCATGATGTCATGGGGCATTGTGTGCTGGTAGTTTATGCTTGGCTGTCTGTCTGTGCTGACATTGGAGGTTGCGGTTCACATTTTCACTTTTCCCATCTCATTTTACCTATTCATCAGCCTATCTCACCCCAAGTAAAGACCTAACAATAATAAAATAATAGTATGTGGAATGAAATCATATTTCCAGGCAATTTCATCCCAAAATTTAGTGGGGGTTAATAAAATAGACACGTTGCTCACATACACATATATAATTTGAAGTTCTCCCCCAATTTAAAACTGTTGAAATAAAATAAAAAAAGCTGACACAGTTTTCAAAAATAAAAGTTAAAACAAAGAAATAAAAAGATGACAGCAATTTAAAAATTAAAAAATTTAAAAAGATTAAAAGTACTGTTAAATGTATTTTGCAAAATTTTAATGATTGCAGATTATCAAACAGAAGGCTGTAATTAACAGTTAATAAAAAAAAGATTGCCATGGGCATAAAAATCAATAGATGTTTTTCAAAAACATCAGATAAGAGTCATTAGAATCTGTTCCAGCAAAATTAGATGGCCAATGAGGAAAGAAAATAAACATACAGACCTTTGAGAAGGTTGGTGCTAGATCTACCCAAAGACTGATAGATAAGAAAAGTATAAAGAGATAAATAGGGGAGTAGAGATTTCTTAGGGGATTTTGTAGCAGACATATCATTAGAAAGCATCAAGATTAGTGAATTAGTGAAATCGAGATTATATGACTACTGGCCCAACAAAACTTGGAGCACCATGAATAATAAAAAGAATGAACCTGTAACTAATAAAATATTAAATGAAAAAACAAGTGGTTAAAATAGTATATCTTCAAATTTTTGACTAATAGAAAATAGCTTTTTTCTCTTCTTTGCCATCTGTTCATTTATGAAGTAAAATAAAATCAAGGCCTGTGAACTGGACCATCAACTTGTTAAGCTCTCGAAACACCCCTTATTGATTGGGAAATTTATAGTGAACCACAAGCAGATATGCAGGTTCAGGTAGGAAAATTGTATGCCTTTTATAATACATAAAAATATTTGTAAAATGTATTTATCAAGTTAAATTATATAATAATGAAATGTCACTTTTTTTTTTTAAATTGATTGATTGTAAGGAAATATATTTAAAAATGGAATGCATTGGAGTAATAGATGAATTAAAAATATTTTGTAAGATGCATTTATTGAACTAAATACACAAAAAACCATTTTACTAATCTGAAAATAATTCTATAATGAAATCCATGCCAATTTGTATCTACATAAAACAAATTATTGATAATGAAAATTACATTATTTTACAAAATGCTTGGATAGAATTAATTAAATCTGGATCCACACACAGATAAATTAAGGAAATACTTATGTAAGTGAATAAGAAATTATAGATTAAAAATTGTTATGTACATGAACAATGATGAATAGGTACACACATACCTGAATAAGTGGTTCAAACTTGCACCTATATAATGTGTTAAGTAATAATAAATCTTTTCCAAATAATGACTTTAAACTACATTGATATAATGAATAAGTGGTTCAGACCCACACCTATATAGTATATTAAATCATAATAAAATGCGTCCAAATAATGACTCAAAACTGCACTTATAGGATGGCTAAATGGTTCAAACCCACACTTGAATGATATGTAAAATAAAAACAAATACTTCAAAATACCTGGATTAAAATAAGTACTTCAAGATACTTGGATTCGAATAAATAGTTCAAGATAGATGGATAAATTAATTATTTCTATACACATGGATAAGTATCTGTGCAAATGAGGGATCTTCAAACCTAGAAGGACAATTCCCACTCAGGAACGATCAGAAAAACACCCATAATGTGCACGGGGATATGAAGACAGCCAGTATAGAGACTGTCAGCAAACTTTCTTCTTCTTCTTTAAGATCTTTATAAGTAATATTGTTATTAAATAAAATTATTGTTTCCAAAATAATTAATACCTTTTGTCAATTTCATTTGCATCATTCATCCATTTATGCACTGGTTTACAACAATCTCATGTCACATGAGCTATGTCTGGAATAACTCAATGTGGGTAAGTCAGGTTGTAGTGAGATGGAACTCTAGGGGCACTGTTTGGGAAACCAAACAGAAATTTCTAGATGTTTCCAATCTCCATGGTGCTACATCCTCTGATAAGCAGGAAATATTGTTGTAGGTGGGGTGACATCAGCATTGGGGAATGCCAATCAATAGTTCTTTCCTGCAATATGCTCATCAGGAAATAAAACCAACAAAGAGTGGGGTTGGTTGGTACATCAGCTTACAATATTGTAACGGGATTTGCCATTTTCCATATATATATCACGCATATATATAACTATTTGTAAGATTGTATGTATGTATATAACACTACATGTATACATGTAATTGTTAAAAAAATGTTTATTCTTAAAGTATTTCGAAAACTATACTCCTATTTCCCGCCCAGCATATTTATGAGCGTCAATTTATGACCTCAAGTGCCAATCTTATATTACTATAAGAATTATGCTGGGAGAGCTGGAATACCAATATGGAAATGCCCTTGACTAGCTCACTCAGAGTGAGTGATTGACAAATTGAAGGAAATCTATGAGGGGGGCTTTACTATACTAAAATATGTTTGATATACTATTCTAAATTCCTTTCTTTTATAAAAACAGATCTAAATAAACAATACCAATAAACATACATTTCATTTTAAAATTTTGTACAATATTTTATTTGTACCATGATTAAATTTATTTGATTTTGTACTCTTTATTTACTGGGGAAAATGCTTGCGCGCACATACACTGCCTAGATATGTATAAAATCAGATAAATAAGACATATATCAGGTTCATGTGAGTAGGAAAAAGTCATTTTGATTTTTTTCAAAAGTTTATGTAGATTGTTCATGAAAAGAAAGTGTATAAAGGAAAGTTTGTGAAAAATTTAAAAAAAACAGATGTTATCTGGAACACTAAATAGTATATTGTTGAATGTGCACATACCTGAATTGCTTTTCTTCCCCGGGGAAACTATGGATTACCAAAAGTAAAAAATTTTCATTCGTTTTACATTTTTTTATAGCACTCGATGTAATGGCGATCAAATTGGATCATTCATTCCAGCTGTCCTATATACTTGTTTGTTGATTCCATTCCTTTTTGGATTTAATTATAGACTTCAGAGCAATTAGTTTCCATCTTTGACGGTTACCTTTCTTGCAGCAACTTTCGGACCTTCATGGGGTGGGATTGCATGGCCTGCATGCTTACGCCTTCTTAAGCCAGCTTGCACATAATTTTACCAGACATTTCTAAACAATTCTCCACCACAGCACTCTACTAATATTAGCAATAGAATCCTTTTTTTTTTAATTTTCTTTTTATCAGAAAGTTCACTCAAACTCCAGATTCTTTTCGAACAAAAGCTTTTAGCACCTAAAAATCTAATTTTGCTCTCCTTTTGTTTTGATTGAAATTCTTTTGAATCCAAAACTTAAATCTCCGTAATTCTTCAGATATCGATCAAGTTCTTTTTGATATCTTTTTTTTTTTCATTTAACTTCTCCAAAATGAAATTGAAAAGCTTCCATCTTGAAAAATAAAACATATTTCTATATCTGCATTTATACTTTTTACATTATTCTATCCAGCAAAAATATATATTCACATTTCCATAAAACAAAGAGCACACATACCCCCACCTCTTCTGTTTATATTAACCTTTTTTAATCCCTATCTAGTTATAAATATAAATATTAGAAAGAAAATTCAATTAATTGGGCTATATTGACGCATATATAGGAACGTTTACTTTTTTGAAACAGGGATCGAACTCAGCCCTGTTTCAATACCCCCTTCCTGGAAGCCTCTAAATATGATCTACATGTTTGAATGGCTTATGTCTAAACCAATAAAACTATATGTATGTCTTAAAATCAATTTTATTTGACTTCCGCCCTGTAGCTATAAAAACAAAATAAGCGACCATCGGCCTAACGATATACACTGAGTCTGACCACAACTCATGAGCATATGACATGCTATGAACGAATACAGCCAACTCTACCCCAACTTTCTTGGTTAGATGACCACAAAATGACAAAAAAACGTAAAAAAAAATTCCTTTTTTTTTTTTAACGAGAAGGCATCTCCTAACCACACTCTGCTGCTTCCGAGTCTTAGGGGTGTGGGTAATTAGGACAAATGATCGATTCTTATTCAGAATTTTCCAACCATGTCAGGAATAAAAAGCAGCTATACACAGAATGCAACTCACCACATGCTCAATCCAGCAGCCAACCCCATATTCCCCCATCAGACTCAGACCACTTTCCTCCCAAAGCTTCACAGCCACAAATATTTATTTTCTATGCTTACAAACTGGCAAACACAAATGTATAAACCAATACTTTATGTACATCAATATATATATAACTTCCCCTATAATAACTACGATAAATATTGAACCCACAACCTAAAAAAAATATAAAAAAAAAAAAAAAACTTTTAGGCCTACTTTTCCTCCCCTGAAGCATTATGCTGCATACTTACCTTCCCTAACTAATTCACTCCATTGCCTATTTTCCGATTTTTTTTATGCTAAACCACTAAATTTTTTCTTACATTTTCCTCCCTTTCTTCATACTTAATTCTTATACTCCCTCCCCCGTATTCTCTATTTTTCGAAAGCCCTTAGTTGGGATGCCATTGTAATGGGATTTTCCATATATATATATATAACTATTTGTAATATTGCATATATATATATAATGCTACATGTATATGCGTAATTGTTAAAATGTTTATTCTTAAAGTATTTCGAAAACTATACTCCTATTTCTTGCCAAGCATATTTATGAGCATCAATTTATGACCTCAAGTGCCAATCTTATATTACTATAAGAATTATGCTGGGAGAGCTGGAATACCAATATGGAAATGCCCTTGACTAGCTCACTCAGGGCTGGTGATTGACAGATCGAAGGAAATCTACGAGAGGGAGGGGGTTAACTAAACTAAAATATGTTTGATATACTATTCTAAATTCCTTATACTTTTATAAAAACAGACCTAAATAAACAATACCAATAAACATACATTTCATTTTAAAATTTTGTACAATATTTTATTTATACCATGATTAAATGTTATTTGATTTTGTGCTCTTTATTTACTGGGAAAAACGCTTGCATACACACACTGCCTAGATATGTATAAAATCAGATAAATAAGACACATATCAGGTTCATATGAGTAGGAAAAAGTCATTTTGATTTTTTTCAAAAGTTTATGCAGATTGTTCATGAAAATAAAGTTTATAAAAGAAAGTTTGTGAAAAATTAAAAAAATACAGACGCTATCTGGAACACTAAATAGTATATTGTTGAATGTGCACATACCTGAATTGCTTTTCTTCCCTGGGGAAAACGATGGATTACCAAAAGAAAAAAATTTCATTCGTTTTAAATTTTTTTTTATAGCACTCGATGTAATGGCGATCAAATTGGATCATTCAATCCGGCTGTCCTATATGCTTGTTTGTTGATTCCATTCCTTTTTGGATTTAATTTAGACTTTGGTGCAATTAGTTTCTATCTTCAACGGTTACCCTTCTTGCAGTAACTTCTGTACCTTCATGGGGCAGGATTGCATGGCCTGTCAGGCTTAAGCCAGCTTGCACATAATTCTACCAGACATTCCTAAACAATTCTCCACTGCAGCACTCTACTAAAATTAGCAATAGAATCCTCTTTTTTTTTTAATTTTCTTTTTATCAGAAAGTTCTGCACTCAAAATCCGCATTCTTTTTGAACAAAAGCTTTTAGCACCTCAAAATCTAATTTTGCTCTTCTTTTGTTTTGATCAAAATTCTTTTAAATCCAAAACTTAAATCTCCATAATTAAATTCTTCACATATCGATCGACTTCTTTTTGATATCTTTCTTTTCATTTAACTTTTCCAAAATGAAATTGAAGAGCTTCCATCTTGAAAAATAAAACATGTTTCTATATTTGCATTTATACTTTCTACTTTTTTTCTTTCATATTATTCTATCCAGCAAAAATATATACACGTGTTTTCATAAAACAAAGAGCACACATACCCCCATCTCTTCTGTTTATATTACCCACCTCTTCTGTTTATATTAACCTTTTTTAATCCCTATCTAGTTATAAATATAAATATTAAAAAGAAAGAAATTCAGTTAATTGGGCTATATTGATGTATATATAGGAAAGTTTACTTTTTTGAAACAGGGATCAAACTCAGTCCTGTTTCAATATATATACATTAATTCTAATATTTTCACAGATAAATGATGATTTCATATTATTATTTTCGGGATATTCCATGTGATAAAATAACTAAATAGCTGACATTTCAATACAATAACAAGTACTTATTATTGTACCCAAACATCAGCTATTTATCTATTTTACCACACAGAATATCCCGAAAATAATATAGATATATATTGGATCACTTCACCTTATTACTTTGTAGCAACAAAATTTATAATCAAATTTTAAAATTTTAGAAATGTTGTTATTAATACTTTCAGAAAATAATTTATGTTATGTGATAAACAATTATTACCAATTATTATATTAGAGAATATTGTTTATTTTCATTGAATTTATTAAAAGATTCTTTAATGTTCAGTAGTGCATTAATATTGTGGAATGTAAATTCATTGTGGAAATTAAATTCACATTTTAACTGACATTTCATTATAAAAATAAAATATAGGAAATTAGTTGAAAAACTTTTTCATAGATTATCAAAGAATTTTGTTTTTATATCAGTAATTATTAAAGAAAAATCTCCAAATGTTGATTTATATTGTGGTACAGATTGAAAACAATTGTCTAGTGCTTTGCCGAGAAGGATCACTTTTTGTGTTCATTTGGTTTTGAAGCATGAGCTAACATGACATCTGATAAATTATTGAGGAGGGTCCAAGCACTGATATTACTCAGAAATATGGAATTCTATTTACATATATTAAGTTCTTTCATTGTAAAATAAGTTAATTTATATGCAAAGCATATACATAGTATAATTATTTCAACATATGTGGCTTTATAAAGAACCATATAGAAAATATTAGCTGGTGATGAGCAACACATCACCTTTGGACAAGCAAACGTAATTTTAAAAATTTGATATCTTGCACTATATGGGAGATTTACTATGATTAAAATTAGTACACTGTATATTTTTTTAGATAAACTAAAGTGTTTTCCACAGAGTAAAATCTGACAAAAAGGAATTCATTGTTTAACTCTATAGAGTAAATATTGAATTTATTGATATTTCAGGAGTGTGCATAAATGAAAGTTTTTTTTCCAATAAAAATTTAGATTAACAAATATATTTGAAGTAATTTTTCTTTTGACTTATTTATTTTTTGCTAATTATATATCTTTAAAAACTATTAAAGGTGTTTTGTCATCAATGTCTTTGGAATTATTTTCTAAGATGTTGATATAAAATTTTTTTGTATACATTTGTAAGCTTTAATTAAGTTTTTATAGCTTGAAGTTATTTAATATAAATTTTAATTCAATTTTATATACAAAGAGATTTTCAAATTTATTATATTTATTCCAATTTTCTTAGTTTTGAAAGATTTAAATATAATGGTTTTTTTCTTATTTTTTAAAAACAGGTTTTTTTTAAAACAAAACTTAATTTATGAGAACTAATCATAATAATATTTTAATATCTATTATGATTAATATTACCTATATTTCTAAAAATTAATGGGATTTTTTAATGAAATATTTTAAAGAAACATTAGTATTATTTACTCATATTATCTTCTGATTATATTTTCTTAGAATTATCATGTTATACAATGTTCCAACAATGAAGTTTTTTAATGTGATCTTTTTGAAAATGATATTGGGTTAATTATATTATTTAATTTTTTTTACATATTTTTAAATTAGAATTACTTGTAGGAGAAGTTTCTGAGATATTCAAATATTAAATTTTTAATAAGTTAGAATAAATTAAAATGGAATTTTATATAAAATATTTTAAAATTAATTTTAGAGATAACAAAAATAAAGGACTATCTAAACTAGAATTCTATTATCAGATATTAAATTTTTCAAGTATAAATTTTTAGTTTTAGAATAAGACCATAAAAACATCTATAATATTTAAAAAAAAAGAATTATGAATTATAAAAAATACAACCAATCAGAGAAATATGAATATATAAAGTTTAGAAAAATGATATATTTATCATAAAAATTCATTTTATTTAAGAAACAAAAAATGATAAACCAATATTATCTAAGATATTACTGAAAACAGTGTTCAATGAAAGAACATGCAAACAGATTTAAAGGAATGAGTTGTTATAAAATATACTTGAAAATTTATTCTTCAAATAGAATGAATGTTGTTAAATTTTACGAATATATTCATGCCAATATCCTACTATCTAATGTCTTTGATCATACATTGTCTTATGTATTCTAGCATGATTGCTCACAAATAATAAATAATATTAAAATAAATGTAAGGAATTTTGGGCTATCCATAAAACATCACTCAATTATATATTTGAATATTTTATCTGTTTTGATAAACTGAATGAAAAATCAACATCAGGAATTTATAATATTAGTACACATGATAATGTGAAAAAATGAAATTTAATTGCAAAAATTTGAAGTGTTTTACAAAGCTCATACCAAGAATATGTATCATCATCACTTGATAAAATTTCAAATTTTCTTTATTTCTTATACTTATTATGTTCATCAGGTGAACTTTATTAGCAATTTTGAAAAATGTTTGATAAAACTTATATCAAGAATATATATTATCATCACTTGATGAAACTTCAGTGTTTTATTTATTTATTCTTTATAATTATTATGATTATCTATTGTTTTATTTTTTATTTTTTTAGGATTTTTTTTTTCATATATTTTTTAAAAAAAATTGTATTTTTTATATAGATGTTTAATATATAATTTCACTTACATTATATTTTACACTGTTTTAAAGTAATATAAAAACATTTTTCATTAACATTAATAATATTTTTGATTATTTTTTAGCTTTATTATGCCCACCCCCTAAAAAATTAATGAATGGTAATTATACATCTGTAAAGGGAAATTTAACAGTTGGTTCAGTCATCAAATATGAATGTCAGTTAGGATATAAACTTCTAGGAACAGCAGAATCTACTTGTCAACCAGTACAACAGTGGTCACCTATAGATCAAGTTTGTGAAGGTATTATATTAAATTTAAAAATATAATAGTAAATGATGATTCAAAATATAGCAATTAAAATTTGTAAAGAAATATTTCTATTTCTGTTTGATTAATAACACAACTTCTTCTTGTCTAAGCAGTCAATACTTTTATTGTAAAAGTAGGGAAATTAAAAGTTAGAAATGTATGTACTGATTCCTAGATCAGAAAAGAATAATAGATTTTAGTTTAATCAATTGAATTGAAATTTTGAACTGATACTTTGCTGTTTAAATGTAATTTTGCATTTTAAGTTTTTTTCCTATAAAGAATTTCATTTTATATGAAAAAGAAACATTATTAAAAAATGAGAGACCTTGTAGCTAATTGTACTGACATAAACATATATGTCTTTTTAATTACATTATCTTATTATTAAAATATTTTTTTAAAAAACGGCTGTTATTATAAATATTTGTAATATAATTTCATGCTTTTCCTTAAGAGGATGGACTTGATTTTAAGTATAAATATTATTTGATTACTTAAACTAATTAAACTATCAGTGTATTGTAATGGACGGACAACCAGCCTCCTACCATTTCCCTATTCCCACACCACTACATACACCACGACAAGAAAGCAGCCCTCCATGGAGGATTGGAAAGATCCAGCAACATTACAGTCAAAGTAGATCTTAACTACCACTCAATCTCTTTCATTTGGTAACATTCACAGGATTCACACACTCTCCACTTCAATCCATTAAATTCCCAGAATTCAAACCCAATCATAATCTGAGAAGCTACTCCCTTCAGGTATGAGTTATGATAAGGAGATATCTAGCCAATGTGAGCACTGACTTGGCATTTTGGTTCATATGGTACAGTTATTAGGTTCGTGTTGCATGTATGTTCCTGTATAAATAGAGATATGTAAAGTTAGTGATGTGTTATCAATAAATCATATACAACCCTTGATGTAAGATAAAATTAAATTAACAAATTTATTATAGCTCAATATAAAATATTATAATGGATAAAATATGAACTTAAAAAAACATAATAACTATGAATTATAACACTTCCACATAATCTCATCAAAATAACAAAATAAAAATATCATCCACCACATGTCACTATTGCTATTCATCAGCATCTGCATTTCATGCCATCGTATTAAAATATTGATTTACAATCAGTAATGCCATCTAACAAATGACAATGGTCTTCAAATTTTAAATAAATGTGATATAACCTTTATACCATGTAAATTGTTATCTTGTAATATAATTAAAATAATGGGTTCATATGTAACTCTACTACTATGTATAATAACTAGAATTGCCATCAATTTTATTAAAATTAGTTACATGCACTATATAGGTAATGGTTAGTAAGCAACTTATTAATAAATGGTTAGTTAAGTTTTATTAACAATTAACTCTGTTTATAAAAATGTTGTGTCTATAATCTGTCAAAAGAATGCCTTACCTCCCTGTATGTTCAGTTTTATCATAATTCAGTCCCTCTTTTCTTTCAAAAGAACCATTTATACCTTTTATTTTAACAATACATTAATTGTAATCTAATTCATTTACATCATAAAATGCATTATGTTAAATTTCTTTGCACTTCCATCTCAAAATTCAAATATGGAAGTAAAAGAATAGAGGAGAGAAAACCTTACAAAATTTACAAGATTAACATGTTAACAACAACAAACAATAACATATCAATGTGGATTTATGAATGATTCTGGAGACATCTTGGATAACAGGAGTATCTTATTTTAGATGGTAAAATTAATTTTATATTGAGAATTTTCAGCATCTCCTATACTTGCCTCATTTTCCAAGGTAGTGCCTTTAACAATTTATCCATCTCTCACAAACTGAACAGGTAGTTTGGATAGCATCTGGTTTGGCAATTTTCACAGTTGATCTGGAAAACTTCCACATAACATCTGGTAGCCATCGTATATATATATATATATATATATATAGAGAGAGAGAGAGATGTGATGGTGGGAATTCACTTATATGTAGTATACATCATCTTCAAACACATCTGAGGTGCCTTGACCCTTCACAATGATTGTTTAGCATGCCTACATAATTCTTTGCATTAGTACATATATCTAAACTTATTTTATTTCATCAACGGTTGGCATGTTATAGCTATATAATAAAAAACACTATTAAAATCGATCTTTGGTAGTAACCATTATTAAATCTAAAGTCTCAATATTTCTATAATTACCAGACGCTTGATTACTTGAATAGATATCTTTTCACATATCCTATAATGAATAGTTCAATATAGAATTATACAAAAAATAAAAAGTCTTGGTGCCTATTAGGTTTCAATCAAATGACTATGATTTTTGTTTTTTAATGTACATAGTTCATATAAAAGTTCATTTCCAATGGAGGAATAAAGATAATCTTGTGTTTTAATTTATATATATATAAAATTAAATAACTTACAGTTCTAGATTTTCTTGTGCATTAGATTTTTTTCTTTAAAATGCTGCAAATGTTTTTATCAAAATATAATTTTCAAATTATTTGACTTGTCGTTGTTAAAGAATAAAGAAGAGAAAAACTTGCTTGTATTTTTTTTTTCTGTACTTGTTTTTAATTTTTCAGCCACCAAAAAAAAAAAAATTGTTGTTGTCATGGTTATAAAATTGCCCTTTTTTTTTTACAAAACTTTCTCAATTATTTAAACATTGTTTTGTCAAGGGTTATTTTAAAACATTAATAAAATGAAAATTAGTAACAATTTCTTTTATCATTATTATTTTGTTTCAAGCATTTCCAGTTTGTAAAATACAATATAATTATATTCATACCTTTATATCTAATAAATGTGAACTATTCGATGGATGTATTAATTTTATAAACTAACACATCTACACACATGCTTTATTACATTCACAAATGTTTAATTTTTTTTTATATTTAAAGTTCTATGTTCAATGCGTTTTATTGTAATGATAAGGATGAAACCTGTGGCGATTCTTACAATACCCCAATCCAAAAAGGTTAAAAGTTTAATCCTTTTGAACTTTTGACATCCACTAGAATAGGAAACATATATTTAGATTCAGTGTCAGTCACCATAGAGAGTTATTTTCTTTTTCATATAGTAAGATATTATCTGTAATTATCTATTTCTTTCTTACTGTCCGTTGGTTTGCTAAATTACAATTTTTATGTCTGTACAAAATTTTGACTCCTTTTAAAAGTCATATTTAATAATTCAGTATTATCCGTAATTATCTATTTCTTTCTTCCTGTCCGTTGGTTTCATAAATTACAATTTTTATGTCTGTACGAAATTTTGACCCCTTTTAAAAGTCATATTTAATAATTCAGTTTACTTTCTCTATTTGATTTTTACTTATATAGTACTGTCTATAGTATGATTTTATCATAATGGAGTGAAAAAGAATCTGACCAGTTCCATACTCTTATTTAGGCATCATGAAAACTTGTCTCGTCGGCTCCTTGTCCTGCTCTGCAGAGTTTCAAGAGCCTAGGATAACCGCATGGAATATGGAGGGTCCATACACAGTAAGAATCACCCTCATATCTCAGTCATTATTGAAAATAGCCGATACATGTTCAATCATGAAGTTGGACGTATCCTCATCATGAAATGCTTTTCCATTTTTCCTAGTTTCCATGTGTGTCCTTTCGAACAACACATAAATAGCAATTATGAGTGCCTCTAAAATAATCACCTTTCATCCCTCTTCATATCCATCCTGCACTATCTATTTTCACATATTCAAACTTGGTTGCTCTTGTTCTTTTTTTTAATTTACCTTATGATATTATGCACCTTTCAGATTCCTTCTTAACCAAAGCATGGTTTCAGACTTACAATCAATTAAGTCCCTTTTATTTCTCCATTGACATTTAGCCAAAATGCATTAGAGTTAGCTTGTTTGACAATAACAAATGGACCATCATATTTGGGAAAAAATTTATGATACTTATATTTGGTCAGTTTACTAATGGAATGCACTTTCATGAAAACTCTGTCCCCTACTTCAAATTTATGTAGTTTTCTCCTATTTTTATTATTCCTTAAATATGCTTGCTGTGCTAGTTGCTGTTGCACCAGGAAAATATTGGCTTCTTCATCATGTTGGTATGGTCCAACAATGGGTTTGTATTTTTTAAATAAGGGGGTATGAGTTCATTAAAATGAAGTTTGCTGGGTGTGAATCCAGTAGATTCATTCACACTCCAAATAATGTAATTCGTTACTTCCTCAGTCTATTTACCCAACCTCTGTGCTCATCCATTAGGCAAGTCCTAAACAAACATCCAAGCTCTTGCATTATGCATTTGCAAGGGTTACACTGTGGATTCCTAATATATGTGAGCACATGTTTGATCTTCAACTTTTTCCACCCATCCTTTCCCTTGTTTAGATAGGAAAGAAGTACCATGGTCAGTGAGTATGATCTTTGGCTTCCCTATCTTATGAAATTGTAAGGTGTCTAATGCCTTGATGGTGTATCTAGCATTAGCTTGAGGTATAGGGTATGCTGAGATGTATTTTGAAAAGAGATCATAGACAACCAACAAGTACTTTGGCTTGTTGAATGGAGGCAAAGGTCCATAGTAATCGATTGCTAAAATCTCATTAGGTCTACTAGGAAAGATGGATTTTGACATTTCACTATAGTTTTGGTTGACCAGCTTGCTCTAAGGCACACTAGACAACCTTGAATTACTTTCTGGATGTCTCTATACATACCTGACCAACAAAACCAATTTCTGATGCTATGCTTTGTTTTCTGAGCACCATAGTGTCCATACAAATGGTAAATATACATGATGAGTGGAATGTGCAATACTTCAGGTATTACTATCCCCCACTCTTCTGTATTTTCATCAATTTTATATAATAATATTTGATCTCTTAATTGGTATGAAGTAAGATTTTCATGTGTGTTCAAAACCTTCTCATTTTTTAAACATTTTATAATAGGGCACAATCTCTGATTCATAAGTTGTAACTCAGATAATGTTTCCAATCCATCCTTTACATTGCTATCAATGGTCACATTGATATTTGCTATGTAGGCTTTCTCTATGGATAGATGGTTTTGTTCTGACCCACATGGATTCTGTCTGAGTACATCAGCTCTGACATCCTCAGATCCCTTACAATACTGTATGGTGTAGTTAAATTGCTGTAACAGCAAACTCCACCTAATAAGGTAAGCATTTGTTAGATAGCTGTGGTTCAGGAATTTGAGGCTCTTATGATCTGTGATCACAATTACTTCTGATCTGAGATGTATTTGTCTAAACATCTGAAAGGCCCACACTATTGCTAGTGCCTCCTTTTCTGTCACAGTATCATTAATTTCAGGGTCCTTCAGGAGTTGGCTTACAAAATAGAGGACACCTGGACATCTATCCTCCTGTATTTGGGATAATGTTACCCCCAATCCAAAATCACTGCTATCTGTCTGGACCATGAAGGGTTTGTCAAAATCAGGGAAGGCCAGAATAACCTGTTCCAAAAACACCGTTTTGTTTTGCTCAAAAGCTCTATCCTGCTCTTCAGTCCACTTCCATTTCTCTTCCTTTCATATTAGTTTCAATAATGGCTGCATGTGGTTACAAAAATTGTGGTAAAAATGATAGTAAAAATTACACAACCCTAGGAATGATTGTATTTGTTTTTTATTAACAGGCCTAAGAAAGTTTTGAATCACAGTAAATTTTGTCTGGGTGAAGCTTTATTCCATTACAACTCACAATATGGCCTAAAAAGACCACCTGATTAGAAACTAAAGTACTTTTTTAAAGTTAATCTTAATCCCTTTTTGAAACATTCCTGGAAGAACACAATCAGATGTTGAAGGTGTTCTTCAATTGACATGAATGCGATGATTACATAATTCACATATATAGTTATAATTCACTTAAACTCGGGAGATAGGGTTCTATCCAAGCATCTGATCAGACCAGCTCTGCTATTTATCAATCCAAATGGCATCCTATTAAACTGGTATATATAACCCTTATACCTAAAGGCAGTGTATTGATGAGTGTCTGGGTGAACCTAGATCTGCCAATAACTGGAGGTTAGCTCAAAGGTGGAAAACACCTTATTTCCAAATCTTAAAATCTTATGAAGAAGTTATGTATAAGTGGTGGAATGTTCCTATCAGGAACAGTAATCTTGTTTAGTTGCCAGGCATCCAAACAAAATCTCGTCAATCCATCTTTCTTCTTCACTGTTACGAATCCCCTACTCTAACATTTTCTTAAGTTGTTTTGAAATTTCCTTCCTATACTGATAAGGTATAGGATATGATCTGGATTGAAATGGCTGATTGTTCATCAATTTAATTCTTTGCTCAAAACCCTCAATAACTCCTGGAATCTCTGAAAAAATTAGGCTGAACTGATAAATTAGAGAACGTAACTCTTTCACAATCTCACCTTCAAGTAGATTTGATTCTGTGAGTTTAGTGTCACCCAGTGCTTCTGGGACATTATATATTATGCAATCAACCTCAGATAGACCATACCTTATAAGTCTCCTCATTTATTTTTATAATCCTACTTGAGAAATCAACAATACAAGAAGAGTTCATGTGCAAAAAGTCTGCCCCTAATATTACATCATGGGTTAATCCATTCAGTATCAAGAAAACATGATAGAGAGTAGTTTAGTTAAACTTGATCTCTACCCAGACTTGTTTTTGTACCAACTTTGCCTTCCTACTATTGGCCATCATCACTTGCATAGACTTTAAAGGTAGCATCTTAATCATGGGATTTTCACTCAGAATCCTTATATAAAATTGATCAGAAATGACTGAAATTTGCCTACCTGAGTCCAGTAGTGCTTTAACTGGCAAATTTTCCATCACTTGCATAGACTTTAAAGGTAGCATCTTAATCATGGGATTTTCATTCAGTATCCTTATATAAAATTGATCAGAAATGACTGAAATTTGACTACCTGAGTCCAATAGCACTTTAACTGGCAAATTTTCAAACAACACCTTTATTGTAGAGCAACTTTGTTAAGCATAATTTGGCACTCTATCTTCCCATGAACATGTCTTATTGGTGACCTCCCATTTTTTCAAAGGTATTTTGTTTCTCAGAGTATTTATGGTTTCTTGAGGTGAAAAACTAGGCCTCAAGTGTACCTTTAGTTTCATTTTTTTTAAATTTGGGGTGCAGAATTACTGCATCCTGGTTTTGGAGAGCCTCCAGAACTCAGTGATGAGTCTCTTGTGGCTTTGCTCTTGTTTAGTCATGTGCACTTCGAAGACCATAAGTGTGGTGCATTGGATGGTGGCATGTTCTACTTTTAAGGATTTGCATTGGCATTATCCTTCCTTTTCCTATAGAATATAGCATTGACTGAAGGTTCATCTTTCCCTTTTTTCCAGACCTTGTGTATATAAATTTCCTTCCTTTTCCTATAGAATATAGCATTGACTGAAGGTTCATCTTTCCCTTTTTTCCAGACCTTGTGTATATAAATTGATATTATTTAGATCTATACTAGCCAAAATTTCAGCCACCTGCTCTATGTTTCTTGCACTAGTAGTACATAGGAGGGATTGTTCTATATGCAGTGTGCATAATCTGGTAACCTGTCATCAAAAAAATTTTATGAAATGTTTCCCCAAGGCATCAACCTCTACTTTTCCTGGAGTATATGGTATAGGATGGCTTCTTGTCTATCCCAATTCCAGAAATTATGTACCAATAAAGTTCGATATTTTTCAAATGTTGATGGGGTTTGATACAGTGACTCCCACCACATTAATGCATCATCCTGGATATGACTATAGGCAATAATAACTCTTTTAGCTTCAGATAAACATCTGTTAACTGAAAAATATAATTCTAAACTTCGAAGATGTTCTGTCAGTGTTTCATTCGAGAAGTCCTTAAACACTTTAAGTTTCATGAACTGGTTTATCACCTTTATCTGTGAAATAATCCCTTGGGTTTTATTCACTTCTTGAGAATCCATATGATTCTTCATCTGATAGGGTTCATCAGCCATCCACTGATCATTGGTGTGTTTATCAGTCAAGCACGGGTAAAGCAAATTCATGTCCTCTACCACGGTAAATGTCTTGGAAGCAAATATTCTCTCCCCATATTGAACTTGAGTTCCAAGATTACCCCTTGAGATCTGTCCCACGAAAAATCTATTATTTGGTTTCTTCTGACCCCCATCGATTCCTTCATTTCCTTTCAATGCTTGCTTAGTTGACTTCACATTCAACTGGCACATCTGGGTGTTTCCAGACTGTGGTTTATGATGTAGGACCTTATTTAGGGAATTCATTCTCTCATGTCTTTCATTAGTAGACTCAATTAACTTCTGAAGGGTGGTCTTTCTAATCATTGTATCAGTCTCCATGGAGGCTATCTTGTCTCCCAACTAGCCAAACAATGGGTACAAGTGATCCAAGTGTCTCTTCACAACCTTCATTTTTGACTTTGTGGGTCATGGAAAGGTTGTCCAGCTTTGTTTGGACAATCTCAAGCACAGCTTGTAATTCTTTCCTAAAAGTGTCCTGCTTACTCCGTAACTCTTTATTCATGACTTGTTGTGTCTGGTAAACTTGTTTGATCTCTTGATCGATATCAGTAGTAATATGTTCAGCAAATTCATTGACATGCTCTTGACACCTAGTACTTTCTTCTTCAACCCTGTGCCTTACATTATTATTATCAGTTCACACTTTCCCACATCCTGCAACAACAGTCTATCTTTTTGGATAGTCGGGGGTCGATTTCCTGAATCCTCACCTCCAATTTCTCTTCAATTCCTACTAACCACTTCCTCATGTCTTCTTGGAATTGAGATATATCCTCTTTCAAACTACCTCAACTTTGTTGACATCAACTCTCATTGCCATGCTATCCATCCTACTATTTAAATATCCTTTGAGATCATTAATTCATCTATACATCTCATTTCCCATATTGACCATATTTGACTCCAACTTCGACTTGAATCTTGATTCCATGTTGGCCATATTTGACTCTCACTTCGACTCGAATCTCAATTCCATGTTGGCCATATTTGACTCCAACTTCGACTCAAATCTCAATTCCATGTTGGCCATATTTGTTCCCAGAGCAGTCATCTTCAGCATTATCTTCCACAGGATTTGTAGTGTGATGGATTCGCTTTCATTAGATAGCATCAATTGATCCCTTAGCATAGGAATCACTTCTTGGTAAGGTGTCTCTGGGAGTTGAGTCATTGCTCAGTCCTCTAATGATTGAACATGTTGCTGCATCTCTTCCATATGCTCCTTAAATGCCTGTTGGTACACTGACCTTCTGTACTTGTGTTTCTTTCATCCATCTTTAAAATGATCTGGCCACTTCTTAATAACATAAAGGTGGATATATTAATATAATCATTAGGAGACAGAATATTCCCTTATTTATTGCTTCTATAAAATAACTATATATTCTTTACAATGTGGATATTCAATGTGGGGTCTCAGCTGCGCCTTCTGATTCTTTGAAAATGATGAAACAGAAATAAAACAAAAACATTTTTTTAATTACCATCACTTGTACACTTAATAAGTCCCAGTCTACTTCTAACTACAAATTGGTTCAACTATCATGATTAAGATACTCACATTTAATCATTTTATATATATATATATATCACTACTTCACAACCTATAACACTGATGTTAATTCTCTATTTGCTCATATTTGTCTAAGACTAGTAGATTTCCTTTAAAACTAACATATATGGGCTAAATACTTGTTTATGCCCCAACATGTTGCAATGTCAAAAATGTAATGGACGAATGACCAGCCCCCTACCATTTACCTATTCCCACACTATTACATACACCATGACAAGAAACTGGCCATCTGTGGAGAATCGGAAAGATCCAGCAACATTACAGTCAAAGTAGATCTTAACTACCACTCAGTACCTTTCATTTGGTAACATTCACAGGATTCACACACTCTCCACTTCAATCCATTAAATTCCCAGAATTCAAACCCAATCATAATCCTAGCAGCTACTCTCTTCAGGTATGAGTTATGATAAGGAAATATCTAGCCAATGTGAGCACTGACTTGGCATTTTGGTTCATATGCTACAGTTATTAGGTTTGAGTTGCATGTATGTTCCCATATAAATAAAATATTACATTCAAAGATCAGCCTTTCAAGCTAATTGTGCATGCGATCTTTGAATGTAATACAATTGCACACATAGCGTCATATAAAAATAAATGCTTATTTACTTATAAATACAATACAACCCTTGATGTAAGATAAAATTAAATTAACAAATTTATTATAGCTCAATATAAAGTATTATAATGGATAAAATATGAACTTAAAAAAATATATATAATAACTATGAATTATAACACTTTCACATAATCTCATCAAAATAACAAAATGAAAATATCCACCATATGTCACTATTGATATTCATCAGCATCTGCATTTCATGCCATCATATTGATTTACGATTAATAATATCATCTAACAAATGACATTGGTCTTTAAATTTGAAATAAATGCGATATAACCATTATACCATGTAAATTGTTATTTTGTAATATATTTAAAATAATGGGTCTGTATGTAACTCTACTACTATGTATAATAACTAGAATTGCCATCAATTTTATTAAAATTAATTATATGCACTATATAGGTAAAGGTTAGTAAACAACTTATTAATAAATGGTTAATAAACTTTTATTAACAATTAACTCTGTTTATAAAAATGTTGTGTCTATAATCTGTCAAAAGAATAAGTCTTACTTCCCTGTATTTTCAGTTTTATCATAATTCAGTCCCTCTTTTCTTTCAAAAGAACCATTTATACCTTTTATTTCAACAATACATTAATTGTAATCTAATTTGTTTACATCATAAAATGCATAATGTTAAATTTCTTTGCACTTCCATCTCAAAATTCAAATATGGAATTAAAAAAATAGAGGAAAGAAAACCTTACAAAATTTACAAGATTAATGTGTTAACAACAACAAACAAACAATAACATGTCAACATGAATTTATGGATGATTCTGGAGGCATTTTGGGTAACAGTAGTATCTTTTTTTCAGATGGTAAAATTCATTTTAGATTGGGAATTTTCAGCATCTCTTATACTTGCCTCATTTTCCAAGGTAATGCCTTTAACAATTTATCCATCGCCATAAACTGAATAGGTAGTTTGGATAGCATCTGGTTTGGCAACTTTCACAGTTGATCTGGAAAACTTCCACAGAACATCTGGTAGTCATCTATATATATATATATATATATATACATGACAGTGGGAATTCACACATATATGTAGTATACATCATCTTCTTCAAACACTTCCGAGATGCCTTGACCCTTCACAACAAGTGTTTAGCATGAATGCATAATTTTTTATGTTAGTAAATATATCTAAACTTATTTTCTTTCATCAACGGTTGGCATGTTATAGCTATATAATAAAAAACACTATTAAAATCGATCTATAATCTTTCACAGTTGATCTGGAAAACTTCCACAGAACATCTGGTAGTCATCGTATATATATATACATGACAGTGGGAATTTCACACATGTATGTAATATACATCATCTTCTTCAAACACTTCCGAGATGCCTTGACCCTTCACAACAAGTGTTTAGCATGCCTGCATAATTCTTTACGTTAGTACATATATCTAAACTTATTTTCTTTCATCAACGGTTGGCATGTTATAGCTATATAATAAAAAACACTATTAAAATCGATCTTTGGTAGTAACTGTTATTAAATCTAAAGTCTCAATATTTCTATAATTACCAGACACTTGATTACTTGGGTGGATATCTTTTCACATATCCTATAATGAATAGTTCAATAGAATTATACAAAAAATAAACAGTCTTTGCACCTATTAGGTTTTTATCAAATGATTATGATTTTTGTTTTTTAATGTACATAGTTCGTATAAAAGTTCAATTCCAATGGAGGCATAAAGATAATTGGTAAATGTTTACTATAGCAGCCCCAATCTGTTGGCTCTCTATTGTTTAAAATTATAACTAAATTGTTTGAAAATCTTACTATATGCTACTATATTATAATTACATTAAAATTTAATCAATGTAAAACACGTATATACTACTATATTACAATTACATGAAAATTTATTCAAATGTAAAAGATAAAAAAAAACATTTGTCATTTTTAAGCATAATTGTGTCCTATGCATATTAGGAAGTTGGTGAAAAATGTGGTATTGCTATGTCTACACTGGAAGGCAAATTAATGCAGGTATGATGAAAACAAAGCTCTGCTGGTACCAGATTGGAATTTCAGGTTACTCTTTGCTCTCATCCACATATTTCCAATATTCTGAGGGTGTATGCCTTGGTCTTTGGAATGCATGAAGTTGTCCTGATGGACAACAACCGAATGCATATACACATCATTGTTGAGACTGCTGATGTTATTGTACACAGCCCAGCCATCTGAAATAATGTGCACACCTGGTAAAATGTAATGCTGTATCAGGCCCTCCAGTGTATCTGCCATCCTGTCTGGAACTTATGTCAAGAAGCACTTTGTTGGTACTCTTTCTATATCACCAAAGACCTTTTTTTTTTCAACTATAAATTTGAGCTGTTGAACACAGAGGGTGTCTTTTTTTTTGTAATGTGCTAGAAATATAGATAGTTTAAATTCTTAAGGTGTAGATAGTTTAAATTCTTAACTTTCAAATAAATTAAAACTAATTCTTTTAATTAATGGGTGTAATTAATCCAACATTCAAATTCTTTAAAAAGATAAATATTTTTTTTTGATTATCTTTTACATTTGATTAAATTTTAATGTAATTGTAATATATATATATAAGATGTTCCAACAATTTAGTTATAATTTTAAACAATAGAGGGACAACATATTGGAGCCGCTATTGTAAACCTTTACAGATAATGGTGTGTTTTAATTTTTATATACACCTGCATCTCATTTTATACGGATTATTTTAATGCGATTCATGTTTCTTCTTAATATTTTTCATATTTCACTATATTTATTAGATATCAAAAAATTTAAATTATTAATAACTTATTTTCATTTGAAATACTTTTTTTTTCAAAAATATATGTTATATTAGCAGCTAACGTGAATATGGCCTGAAGTTGTATTTAAAATTTTAGCTTTTATGTAAATAACTTATTTATACTAATGAGCAAATAATAATAATAGATTTATACTTACATATAAAAATATCGAAATAAATATTCAAAAAAATTAAACTTTTAAAACGTATATTTTGTTATCTTTTAGATTTTTAGAATAAAAAATGAAGATTTTATAAACTGAAAATAATCTTTCTAATGATAATCATTTTGTTTTGATATCGATCTCATTTTTTAAATGTAGAAACAGAAAACCATTAACACAGCATAAGACTGAAAGTGGCTCTAGTTGTACATCACATCACGAATAAAAATAAAGTGGCTAACAGGTTTCTCTGGGCATAATTGCTGAGAGATTCTTGACTTCGTTTAAGAAGAAGCTACAAAACATCACATCACATCGAATCTGATTTCTTTCCAGTTTACAAACGAACACTAGCGGTAAAGATTAAAATATGTATGAAAAATGTAAAATTAAATATTGTAGTTAATAAAAAATTTAAAGAAGTTTGTCGTGTATTAATTTTTTTCAAATATTCGAAATTTTTTATTAGTCATACTTTATTTGATATTTTTTTAATGTGAATTTTAAAGTAATTTTTTTTTGTTGCTTTACTTTTATGCGAATTCTGAAAATTACAACCCCTATCTCTCATTTTTCAAGGTAAGTTAAGTCTATTTTGTGTGATTTTTTTTAATGCAGGTGTTCTGTGGAACCTATCTACTGCATAAAATGAGACCCAGGTGTATATATAAAGTTAAATAACTTACAGGTCTAGATTTCCTTGTGCATTAGATTTTTTTTCTTTAAAATGCTGAAAAATGTTTTTATCAAAATATAATTTTCAAATTATTTGACTTGACATCGTTAAAGAATAAAGAAGAGAAAAACTTGCTTATATATTTTTCTGTACTTGTTTTTAATTTTTCAGCCACCAAAAAAAAAATTTGTTGTTGTCATGCTTATTGTCAAGCATGTTCTACTAGGTTCTTTCCCCTTTCATTTCGCAACACTAGATTATAAAATTGCCTTTTTTTTTTTTTACAAAACTTTCTCAATTGTTTAAACAACATCGTTTTGTCAAGGGTTATTTTAAAACATTAATAAAATGAAAATTAGTAACAAATTTTTATTAATTCCTTTCATCATTATTATTTTGTTTCAAGCATTTCCAGTTTGTAAAATACAATATAATTTTATTCATACCTTTATATCTAATAAACTTGAACTGTTCGATGGATGTATTAATTTTATAAATTAGCACATACATGTGTATATCTACACACATGCTTTATTACATTCACAAATGTTTAATTTTTTTTATGTTTAAAGTTCTATGTTCAATGCATTTTATTGTAAGGATAAGAATGAAACCTGTGGTGATTCTTACAGTATATTATGTATATATTTATATACATAAAATAATATTTATTGCACAACTATCATGACGCATTTAAAAGAATTTTAGTTGTTGTTCCATTATTCCAGAATAGTAAATAATATAAATACACGTAGAACCATTTAGATATATATTAGTGTCATTTATTTACAAGTATCAAATTAATATTTTTAAGTTTAACTATTTTTAAACATTCATATATAAATTGTGACTCTTGCATATAGATTTATTTACTCATGATTTGATAAGTGACGTATAGATTTATCTTTTTAATGATTTTTTTAAAATTAATTATTGTTTACATATTTGAAGATATAATTTTTACATTGAAAAAAATTTATCTTTTTATTGATTTTTTAAAATTAATTATTGTTTCTTTGTTAATTATAATTAGTAGAATTTTTATTTTAAAACAAAAAATAAAATATTATTACTAAATAATAATTTTATTTTTAGCATTGTTATGTCCATTGCCTAAAACATTAGATTATGGAGGATATAAATCCACAAAAGGTAGTATTTCAGTTGGGTCTACCATCAAATTTCAATGTGATTTAGGTTACAAACTAAAAGGATCACCAGAAGCTACTTGCCAACAAAATCAGCAATGGTCATCTTCAGATCAAGTTTGTGAAGGTAATATGTTAATTATTATTAATAATTATTTACAATAAGTATAAAATAAAAATTTAAGCTTTTAGAATAAGTTTATTTAATCCAAAATTTAGATAATATGATTTTTCTTTTGTGTCTACCATTAATTTATTATATCTCTTTATAATAATCTGTATATGGTTATATTAAATCCTGTTTTTATAAGAATTTTAAATTATGTTATTTAATAAATAAAAATATTGTATCAAAAACATTTTATTAACTTTATCTATAATATATTTCAAATTTTTGATATCATTCATATCTTATTTCTCTTTTCAAAATTAGAACACAATCAGATTATCTTCTCTATTCTGTCTTGTAATCTTTTTTTGCTTTTTAAATCAGCATCATTGTTTTTATTTTAATTAAATATTATATAATAATGTTTTTTTTAATTTTTATTTATATCATTTAACTTTTTTTTTAATCTACATTATAATATTTTTTATCTTTAAGAATATGAATCATCCTGTTTTTTATATCAATAATAAGGCTCTTCTTACCAACATTTTTGAAAACTATCAATACTTTTTATTTTATTTTATGATTTATTTTTCCTGGTGAAACTCTCATCATTTAGTTCTAATATAAATTTTATTACTTGTATTTAGTAAAATTTATATTTTATAAATGTTAATATACTTATATAACTGTTTTCTAGAACTTACACAATAAGCTACTATTAATATTAGAGTAATATAATTTTCTAAAATGATAAACAAAATCTACTGACCAGTGAAATATTATAATTCTGTACCATGATATATTATGCACAATGATTTGATAAAATAATGAGAACATCATTTATTTTCCATTTGCACCGTATTCCATGATTTT
This sequence comes from Epiperipatus broadwayi, assembly GCA_028023455.1. Classification (NCBI taxonomy): domain Eukaryota; kingdom Metazoa; phylum Onychophora; class Udeonychophora; order Euonychophora; family Peripatidae; genus Epiperipatus; species Epiperipatus broadwayi. The sequence goes on along the minus strand of JAQFVV010012487.1, from coordinate 2,783,654 downwards.
ACTATATATGGTTTTACTTGTTTACATTTTTAAAAATAAAAAATTGGAAATTAATAAAAAAGAAATTTTAATATTTAGATCTTATTGTAATCATTGATTGCAGTCACAAAATAACACAAACAAATAACGATGTTATCTTTTTCAGTAAAGTAATTTGAATTTTCCAATTTAATATCACTTATCTTTTTCATTTCTTCACAAACAGAAGAAAAAATAATAATTTTACAGTACTTTACAATTTAAAGGGAAAAAGAGAAAATTAAAATAAATAGTTATTAGTTTTTTGTTTTGTTTCATTAAAAAAAAAAAATTAAGGACAAAAATTACTGAACCAATTTACTTATCTGTTTATAAAATAAAAAGGAGATATTATTTTATTAATTATTAGAAAAAAATTTAAAAGAATTTTAAATAAAAGTTGTATTAAATAAAACAAATAAATTTTTATTTTTAAAAAAATGCTAATTATAGTTTATCTATTTGTTTTATTATTTTTACTGATGTATTGATGGGTATTTTTAAAAATAAAATTATATTGCTATTGTGTATAATAATGCATATACATATTGAAAATTTCTGTAGTATATATGAGTACTTAAAATACATTATCGACAATTTTTCATATCTGTAAATTTTGGTATCTGTACCAAGGTTAGAACCAAATGTTATAAAGATTAAGGAATATTATGCTTAAAATTTTATGTGACATTGTGTCTTTATTTATATTTTATATACAATAACATTAAGTATATAGAAAAGTTTCAAATTTTTTGAGGGATGGAAATGAAAAATATTGATAATATAAAATATAAGAGAGGAATGGTTTATAAAATTAGATGTAATTTTTGTAATATGATTTACTATGGCCAGACGTCAAAGCAATTGGGAGAAAGAGCTAAAGAACACAATGATGCTATTGCTAGGAAAGATGATAGATCTGCGTTATATGTTCATTATTTGCAGTATGGACATAAAATAAATTGTATTGATAATATAAGTGTTCTTGATTACATTAAAAATGTTAATAGATGTAAAATATATGAAACAAACTACATCATGTATAATAAAAACAACTGTATGAATATATACAAAACATCCATTAAGTTAAATAATACGTGGTTAATGGATAAAGAATGGATAGTTAATTAATTAATATATGTGGATATATATCCATTCAATATATATAACAGAGTAATTTTGTAGTAGAATTGAGGGGGAAAAAAAATCACATAATAGATCATGTCAGATATCCATTTGTTTATCTATCTTCTCTCATGTGTTTATATAGATGTCGCTGTATGTGCTTTAAATCGTGGAGACATATTGAAAAGGGCAAAAAAACATAATTTGCCGAAAAAGGCTTTTATATAATAATTTTATAATTTGTAATCTTTGTTGCTTGTATATATGTATTTTTAAACATATTTGACTATTGATCTTTTATTGTGTATGGCTGGAGGAGCTGACTAATACTTATATAATAGGAGAGATTTTGTGAGCTATATAATATTCTCAAATTGTTCAATCACATTTAAATTCAAAAAATATATAAAATAGATAATTATTATTTTCAAAGATAATAATTGTTTAAATTATGATATATATTGGTATTCCAAAATGTTCAAATAATCTGTTGTTGATACATCCATGCAAAATAATGCTCAGATTAAGAAAATATTATAATATTCATGCAAAAAGCATTATATTCTAACCCCATATATTACATTTAGAGTAAATGTAATCTGATAGATTTTTTTTTATAATCATCAAATATAAATCTTATAATGATTGGGAAAGTGTTAATGACAATTCTTGTAACCAGATATACTTCTAATAACCCATTATTCTATTTTTATGCCAGTCATCTTACAACTTTATATATAATAGTTACATTATCTATTTTTTGTAAAATGAGAAAAGTGATTTTAAGAATCTATATAATTGAATCAAGATTTCTTGTAGTGACTTATAAAAAAAATGAAATGTTATTTTAAGTTTTATTTTTAAATCTTTCTTGAAAAATTTATGGATAATTATTCTAGTAGTTATTATAATATTAAATGCCCACAGTAATTTGTTTTTGGTGATTTTGTATTTTGAATCTAATCATTTGCAATGTTTGTCGGTCCTATCAGATTATAGTTAGTTGTAACAAGTTTGGACTGCCATTTTAGTTAATACAATCATTATCTTTTCCAAGGATTTCAGTTTCAAAACATTAAAAAAAAATTATATATATAAACATTTATTTACAAATATTTACTTTTGTTTTTTAGAAAAATAGAAAATAGATATTAAAAATCTATGTAATCAAATGAAAAGTATAAATGTAGCCTAAAAAGTTTAATAAATATTGTTAACTCTTTTAAAATTACTTCTTTCCTTAATTTGAATATAAAAATTAATAGTGAAGATATATTATTCTGGAAAGATTATAAATTTATTTATTTAAAAATAAATAAATTATAGCTTAGCACTGCTTTCAACCAGGTTGGTCATATTCATAGAAATATTGTTCTATTTTTTTTTAAATTTTTTTTAATGTTTATTGCCTTATACTTGCATTTTAAAAGTTTTAACATCAATAAACTGATTGACTAAATGTAAATTCACACATTATTTATCATTAAAATTTTCCATATATAATATGTTTGATCGTTATAGGTCAAAAAAATCAAAACAAAAGTTTTTACTTACAGAAATTAATAATTATGTTTAGTACTATTTTCAATATACAAATTTAAACATTTTTTTTCAATACTTCTAATGGTCAGAACTACATGCCTCAGTAATGCAATGTTCAGCATTTCTATTTATTTTACACACCTATACATTTTCAAAATATGATCATAAAGCAAGAATATCTTTGTAAGTTTTTTTTATTCCAAAAATATATTTATTATAACTTTAGATGCAAAAAAATTACAGAAAACTTGATTGTATAAAAACTGTGAAGCTAGGGTCTCTAATCCATTAGAGATTGGAGTATTTCAGTTAAAGTCTATGGAAAATTCAGTCCTGTAAAATTCACCAATGTCCAGGATTCCATATGTAGCCATTCGGGTGCTAACATGCGATCTCTGAGGCAAAACTCTTTTAAAAGCTTTATGAAGTATTCCAGTATATTTAGATTTGAGTCACTAAAAATGTATTTACATCTGACAAGCCAGATTGCAAAAGAAAAAAACACGGATAGTCTGATTCTTGAAAAAATACCTGACTTTATGGCATTTTGTATAAATAGGACATCTCTGTGATCACGGGAGACCTTTTCATTGATGAAAATCCTAACTGGACCAAGGACTGGACATGTATGGATGATATGAGCAATAGTTTCATCTGCCAAAGAACACAGCTGACACTGAAGGTTGAGATTGTTGAAGTCTCTTTGCCACACAAGAAAGTGGTTTGTTGATAGAGAGGAGGGGTTGTATTTCAGCAAAAAGTCTATGAATTTGGGTTCTAGGAATCACCTTTTTAATTTCTTTATTAGTATCTTATTAGTTAGTCCTAGAGCATTATGCAGTAGCAGTAGATCTAGATGTTTCAGTTTATATGTCTCCCAGTAAGTGGTCTTTTTTTCTAGAACAAGATTTATCAAATTTGTAGTGGAAGTCACATAGTCTGACAGGTCAAATAACCACTTGCTACATGAAGGCAGAGGGGTGTCAGTGGGAGTTACAGGCAGCACTGAAATCAGGTTAGATTGTTTAAAGTGAGTCAACCTAACAACCGCAATTGCCTTCTGTAAGTACAATATGGACACTGTGGAGACCAAGATTGTTTAGTTCTCTCTGCATATGGGCTTTCCTTATGCTTACAGCAACCATCTTGGTCTTCCAAAACAGCTTAGAGCAAAGAGAGTTCAATGAGGTTTTGAACACCTTGGTAGACTTTATTATGGGTAGAAAGTAGCTGAGCCTGGTAAAAACTAACATATTCAACAATGTAGTCTTGCCTGGCAGAGAGAGTGTAACTTGAGAGAGCTGTGTAATAATCTTCCTTGTTTTTTTTAAGGATAGAGCTCAGTAATTCCTTGGCCATGGCAAATCTAGTCTTGGCTATGGGGAAGCCTAAAAACTTTTGAGGTTTGGCAGTCTTTGTAAGTTGGAAAGAAGGATTATATACTTAATATTTATGAATCTTAAGAGTAGTGTGGACTATTTTTTAACATTTCTACTTCAGTATTCACAAATATATATATATATATATATATATATATATATATGAATACTGATCTATATATTTATATATATATTATATATATATATATATATATATATATAATATTTGCAATGAGGACAAGGGTTGCTATCTCAAATTATCAAATTTGTTGCAAGATTTATCATGTTGGATTTTGTTTTCTCAAACTTTATAATAAATGTTTTAATGCAATTATGTATTAGTAACCTAGAACTGAATGCAGTCTATTATTTTTTGCTCCAATTTCTGATTTTAATGCTTTATAAATAAAATTATCAGACACATCATGTTTGTAAAAAAAAAAATGCATTAGCATTAATCTAGTAATGCTGTATTTGCTAAAACATTATATAGTTGCTACATCAAAATACTAACATCCAAAATAATAGAATACTTGAGTTGATATCCTTATGTGTAACTATTTTAGTAATAATAAAATATTTTTTTTTATTATTATGTAAACATATTATATATATTTAACATTATTTTTGCCTTAAATATATCAAAATTATTATTTTCTATATCAATGGATTAATTTCATATATAAATAAGGGCCACCAAATTCACTTTGAGAGTGCAGAAAAAAAAAATAGATGAGGCAAAAAAAAAGATCTTCTATGGATATTCACAAATAACTCATTTAAATTTTACACTTATTTTTTCTTTAATGAATTTCACAAAAGTTTTTAAAAGTATTTTAATTTTAGATATTATTATTAAATGTTACAAAATTTAAAATTAAAAAAATTAAAAATATAGATCCTTTTTACAATATTGGATGTAATTTTCTGTAGATATTAAATGTTCATTTGTTAATCTTGCCTTGTGGGTCTTAAAGAAAAAATAATTGTTCACTTAAATATATGGTATTATATTACCAAGATTTTTGCAGCAAATATACACAATTCAATAAAATGTTCTGGCAAGTACAAATAAAAATATGAAATATCAAATTCATTATATTTTTCTTCTATTACTATGTTGCATTGAATTTTAATCAATTCTATCTGGATATTTTTTGTTTTTGGGTCTTAATAGAAAATTGAAGAATTTAATAGTAAAAAATCATTTTTATATGCTTTAAATCCTTAATCAATTTCAAATTCAAATAATAATTATTGAATACTTGAAGCAAATTTGCTAAAATTGTAACTATATTTCTTGAATTTTTTCAAGTAGAAAAATGAATTAAATATTGCATATTTTTAATTGACTTTTTGAAATTCCAAGTTTAATTTAAATACTGTAATATAGTCACACATAAATGTGACAACTAGATTTTGACTGAAATTTAAAATTTAATTCATTTAAATACTACTTTAATGTTTGGTAATGATGACCAAATCTTGGAATCAGTTTTTATTGTCCAATTGTTCTACTAATTGTCCTTTCATTTCTAAAAAGATTTTGATTTTATTGCAAAATTCTCAACTTTATGATAGGACAACTAATGTACTTCTGTATAATAAGCTTTCATGTTCTTTTTCACTTTTTGAGAATAGCAAAAAAAAAAAAACACCACTCAAGAATATATAAAATTTGTTGGGAATTTTTTTTAAAAATTTAAATGAAATTTTATTCTGTTTAGCTAATAATTTAGTCACAGTTTTCAGATACATTATTTAACAATATAATTTTTAGTAAAACATTTTGAATGTTTAGTTATTAGTTTTGAAATAATAAAAGTGGCTTTCAGCACACTTTTTCTCTTGAAATTTTTTTTTTTTTTAAATACTGATAATACAAATTTTAAATTGTTCTTATTTTTCCTATATATATATATATATATATATGTCATGTTCAGACTAGTGTATTTTATAATGCCATTTTAAATTATATTCTTTCAAGATACTAATACTTTGACTACAAATTAATCATGAAACTATCTTTTGCTTCTATAAAAAAAAATCTAAACCTACATCTTGAATGAAAACTTCTGTTCTTTTTTGTATAGATTTTTTTTCTTAATATTATTAGAATGTGACATGGTTTAAAGTTTTATCTAAAATAAAAATTATATATATATGTGTATAAATTTGAGTTAGATTATATATTATATATAATTTAATTGTCAATATATTTTAATTTAAATTAAATGAAAGTAATCTACATATCTGAGAGCTATAAATAAACAGCACTCCACGTCAATAAATTTAAGAATTAGGTAGTCTGTCTATTTTTTACATTTATTGATATAGATTACTGTTTTTATTCACAGCTCTCAGAAGTTTTGCTTACTTTCATTTAATTTTCATATACATTAAACTATGCTATTTAATATTTACATGTATCTTTATTATATATGCACTTTTATATAAGTTTTATGTAAGATTATCTTTTCTGAACTTGTATTCCTATATGTAATGGCCAAATATAAAAACAGAATGAATCTTGTTAATCAAAATATAAATCTATTGAAGGGCTGTCCCTGCTGCCTTATATTGCTAATAACTAACTGCATATATTATAACAATGGTATAATTATGTAATTAGTTCATTATCAGAAGTGATGAGTGTACCATTAATCACAAAATGTTCTTTTACAATGTACTTCTATGTTTTGCAAAGTCTTAAAAATGTATTTTGTATATAAATATATTATTAGTTTCATTTTAATATTTTATAAGCTTCAATTCAAAGATCACATTCGAAGATTTTTAAGCAATATGCATCCTGTGGATCATGTGTTTGTTATAATTATTGTAGATAATATAAAAATCAAAATTATTTTTCTTTCATTATAAACAGTCTCACTATTTGAAATGTCTATGGTATATAGATGTTACATAATAAACAATTTCTTAGCATTATACCAAAAATTAAACTAGTCAATATAATATTGCAAGTACACCAAAATTAAATTCGGTAGCCAAAATCAAATTAAAAATTTACTACTAATGATTTCCTATTCAAATCAGACTTTTCATATGGAAAATAACACAACTTCAAACAATAAAAGTTGGAATTGTGGGAAGAGAATTTAGCATATATTTGTTTTGTATTGTGTTACTTTGTACTTAAGAAGTCTGTTTTAGTAAGAAAATTATTGACAGTGAACTTTTAATTTGATTTTGGATAGGGATTTAATTTTGAATTGACGTTTTATATATATATATACATGATTGATTAAAATTGAAATAAAAATTATATATATATGTATAAATCTTTATGATTAAACAGAAGATAATGTGAGATTGTTATCATTGTTTATTCTAGTATTGCTATTTATTTATAGGTACACTTTAAAACTTATACTCTTCTGTAAAACTTTAAACACACAATTAATGATATTTGAAAAAAATAACATTCAACATGAATTTCTAGTTTAATCAGCACTCTCCGTTTATCTCATATCACTATTTCTAACACATTCTTCATTATTGCTTAATATTTATCTATAGCAAATTACTACTACTCATTTTGCAATTATTACATTTCTTACATACACTTATTTTGCATCATAATTTTTGGATAAATCATGACTACTATTAATCATTTATTAGTCTAAAATTTATTGTATTATTTTTAGCTGAATATAAACTTTAAACTTAATTAAAAATAATATATCTAATTTTAAATATACCAACTTGGTATTATAATTCAACTTCATCTCTTTTTTTCCATACATTTGTTATATTTTACATATATTTTAAAACTTCTATTTTATTAGACCACTTCAACGTGTATTTCAGATTAAATCAGCATTTTTCAGTTAGACAAGGCCACATCTTCTCATATGTCTTTATTACCACTTTCCAGCATTTGTCCTTGGGAAAATTATTATAATATATTTTACAAATGCTATATTTTTTCACACGCTTATATGATAATACTGTTTTTAGATAAATATATTAATAATCTATATTAATCAGTTATTAGGCTTGAGATTATTATATTATTTTTTTAGCTAAGGAATGTAGCAGTTACAATTGTTGTAACTTATGAATAAGTACTGAATGATAATGAAGAAGACATATGAGAGGGTGTAGCAAAGACCACATGAAAAATGCTAGTTCAATCACAATCCATCTTTAGATTATTTATCTTTTTTCACATGATTTTATTCATGAATTTAAAATAGTGTAGTAAGTAGACATTTTAAAGTATTGCTAAGATATAAGTTAATTTAAAATAACACACAATTATATATATGAATAGATATATTAATTTTTAATTAAATTTAAAGTTTATACCTAAATTAAAATTATATAATAATATGTAGCCTGATAAATAATTAGTAATAATCATTAATGTGTTTAAAGATGATATATTCAAAAAAGTATTATGCAAAAAATTTAGTACTTATAAATTGAATTGCAGTAATTATTTAATTATGTTAAAGAAAAGTTAATGAGATAAACTATTTAAAATTAACAACAACAACAAAAAACAATAGCAAAAAAAATAAATAATAACCAATGAAAAAAGTTATAATGACAAATAAGACTTGCATAGAAAAAGAATTTGCAATAAAAGTAATACAAATATTCAATCTTATACATCATTATTATATACAGTTATATCAAAAATGATTTTTGCATATCAATTGAACTACAGAATTTCCTATAATTTATACTTTATTGATTTTTTTTTTTAAAACAGAACTACAGTTTTTAAACAATCTACATATATTTAAGACTTAACCTAACAATTTTTAAAAATTAAAGACTAATTTGAACTTAATATACAGTTTTATTCAGTATGTGAAATTGTAATATTATATTTTTGAAAGAATCTGAACTACTTTATTAGTAGAAGAGAGTGATGACATTGATCATGTGATATTAAAATTTTTAAAGTTTGTGATTTTTTTATCAATAGGCTTTATGAATAAATTAATTTACAGTCACATTACACATTTTACTATATGCTACATTCTGGCTAGATTTTTGCTTATTTTTGCCATAGAAAAAAAAATTGAAAATAAATTCAAAAATGACAATTTCTACATTTATTTATTATTGAACTTTTGGATACAATATGTAGCTTATTATTTTGATGATGAAGATAAGCATAAAGTTGTAATAGTAGATTAATATTTTATGATTAGTCTTACTGCCAATTTTCCAAATGGCAATGTCCATGAAAGAAAGACATAATGATATGTTTACAATAATTTAATCTTTTTCCATGTCAGATAAGTTTAAAAAATTAATATTATTTTAATATATAACCAGTGATGATATCCAACCGGTTCACACCAGTTCGCGCGAACTGGTTCTTAAAATTAAAAAAAATAGCAAACCGGTAGCTAAATTATCCGAAAATAAATTTTATTATTATCCTAAAAAAGAGTTGAATTAACAAATTACTTAATTATTTCCAACAATAATCTAGAACATTATTTGTATTTTTTTGTTTTGTTATATCTAATGTAATAATGATTCTTTTTGAACAGATTGGCTTCAAAATGCTTTCCCCAGAATAATTCGACTATACGATATTGCATTTGGAATGTGAGATATGCGCGATGAAATTTGAGTGATTAAGAATTATTCTGCAAGAAATAATTCACAACAGTTTTGTTTTAAGTAATTAAATCCATTATTTATCACATTTCAAATTAGTTTCTTTAAAAGCATACAAATAAAAAGTGTTATTTTATTAGTGATAAAGGAACCCATATTTAATTTTTACACAAAGTAATTAAGAAATTAATTAACTATTAGTTTACTTACATTTAACAGAGGCGTTCTTAAAATTAAAAATTACAAATAAATTCGGCACAAATGTATTTATGTATTACCAAAAAAATTTTAATGAAATTTACTCTTGCTAAAATTATTTTACTTTAAAGATAAAATAACTTCATTCCAAAGGACCTATCATTGCCAAAACAAACAATAACATAAAAACATTGGACGTTGTTTTAAATATTTATTTAATTTTTATTTAAATACTTTATTTCTTCACTTACATATTTATCATGCAAGATTTGTTTTTATTTGATTAGTAAATTTAAGGGATGATCAGCTGTAGTAAGTTTATAGTACATTATTTTCATTTAGTTTGCTATATCTGATGTAACAGTGTGACTTTTTTTAACAATGAGTTCATCATATTTTTTTCTAGAATAACTTGGAAAGATGAGATATATAACAATAAATTTGGCTCATTAAGTGGCATGACCCGTTTTCATATATTTTTTTTCTTTTTTTAATTTTAATATTTTATTTCAGTTTTATGATTTGTTACAACTCATTTGTATTAAAAATCAATTAATTAGATTTTTTTTTCTAAGGTGAATGTAATACGAAAATATAATAAAAATAAACCCTTCACATGAAATGAAACAAAAATGCCAAACAATATCAGATTCCTTCATAAAAGATCCAAGAACTGATACAGAATCGAAAACGATAGTAAAGGATGATAGTTTGAATCAAGTTTTGTTTTCTGTTTCTTCTGATGCAACAGAAAATAATGTTGACAACACAAATAAGCTGTCCAGTTTCAAAAATACAAAAGATGCATATAAAATAAATGTAGATAGTGACTTTCCTGGCTGCTGGAATATGAAATAAGCCAATTAATTCAAAGAAAAATATTGTGGTTTACTTATTATTGGAAAAAAACTTGAGTGTGATAAGTATATCAAAATCGAGTCAATAAAAGTGAAGGCAGCTCATGTGTCAAAAGAATGGAGAAGTAATATTGTTCCAAGTGGAAAAGATAAAATGGTTCAACAAGCCTCTCTTCAAAAAAATAAAGAAATACTTTTCATCAAAAGCACTCCAAATATGTGTGATGAAATTGAAATAAAGTGCAAAAAAATGCAATTTTCAAATTCATAGACAAAGTTCATGAAAAGTTTATGAGCTCCATCTGTAAAATGTTCAGTATGGTTTGCACTTTAGCAAAACGAAACTGACCGTTTTCTGATATTGAACATTTGATAGAATTATAAAAAAAGAATGGATTAGATATGGGAGTGGGACTTCATTCTCAATTCCTGACTGTCAAAATTGTCGAGCACATTGAAAAATACATTAAAAAGAAAGTGTTTAGAAAAATAATAGATCAGAATTTAAAGGTATGTTTATAATTAATGAGGCATCAACAATATCATGCAAACCAGTCCTTATCATTTTTATTAAGGGTAAAGATGCAGATTTCTCACCAACAATTTTTGTAGATTTAGTGGAATTATAAAACCAAGATGCTTAAATCATTTACATTGCTCTACTACAAAGTCTGCAATCACTAGGATGTGATAATCCATATTTGAAAAATAATTTGATTAGATTTTGTTCAGATGGAATGTTAGAATAAAAAACCACTATCCTGGGATTATTATTTGGCATTGTTTGAGTCATCACCTTCAGCTTGTGCTGGAGGATTTTATCAAAGACATAAAGCAAATGAATCACTTTACAGCATTTATTAATGAAATATGTAAAATCTCCCATCAGTCTAATAAAAACCAAATGGCATTGAATAAAATTTCAACCAATTTGGGAATTGGAAATTCTAAAAATTGTAGAGATTTTGACCCAAGATAGGCAGCATGCCATCATAGAACAGCAGTTACAACATGGTGAGCCTATTAAGCACTATATGATTTTTTTTTCCTACTATAAAAAATTTTCTGGAATGGCTAAACATCTTGCCAACAAATATTTTATGAGATCTAGCTTTAAGAATCAATATTCTGGAAGAAATTGCTTTGTTGGTGGATGCTATTCAAGAAAGAAGTGTAAATATATTGCATGCTCAACAATTGATTATGAAAACAATTAAAGCATTTAAATATCTCAGAGAGAAGAGTGGTAGTCATGAAAAAATAATAAATGAAACTATCTCTTCTAAGGAATTCCTGCATATTAATTTTGTTGAAGACAACAAATAAGTGAGTCTTCCCCATCAAAAATTACTGAATGTAGTGATAACAAATATGGAATTAAGATTAATGGATTGTAATAGCATAAGTAATAATAATATTCATGATAGAAATCATAAAATCCATCAATTGGTTAAAATTGTGAACCCACATACTTGGAATCTGGAAGAAGCTATAGTTCTCTGGAAAGAATTTGAAGAGAAATTATCAGATTTTTACAAAGCATTTCACCATGATATTTCAGTTAATGATTTCTGTGATTATGTTGAAAATGTTTTGAGAAATCACCGAAACATGTTGTACATGAAACTATCCAGAGAGCTAAAAATATAATGAAAACCAAGGCTGAATGAAGGTTTTCTGTGGTGAACACAATTTATTCAGATAAAAGAAATCACCTTGAAGTGAAAATTGTGGCAAAATTCTTCTAGTAATAAATTGGATAGGTCTTCCATTAGATCACTGAGATTGCAGTGACTCAGTTCAAGTTTGGCTAAGAAATCACAATACCGCTATAGTCAAAAAGCATCATCAAACTGAAGAAACATATGATGTGACTAGAATGTCAATATGGAAAATCTTGCCAAATAAATAAGTTTTTTTGTCCAATTATAAAAATGTTTTAATTCTTTTTTAATTCCATAAGTGAGATTGCAAAGTACCTCATAGTGTGCATGTGCACTGCAGCACTTTTTTGTGTGTGGGAGGTGGTCATGCAAAATTTCTGAGAAGTCGCCAAAAATTTTTAGGTATAAAACCAATAAGTGATTTGCTTCCATGCTTAGAAAAAAGGAAAATAAACAGAATAGGTTCTTAAATACAACCTACTTTTAGAGAACCGGTTCTTGGAATTTTGGGATATCATCACTGTATATAACCAATTATCAAATAAAATGCTTATTGCAGATTAATATGGATTAAGCAATATTGATTTTATTATTAATAGTATTATTGAATCATTATGCACAATTCGCACTGGCTGAAGGAGTAATGATTAATGATAACTTTATCTTCACACATTTGTTTTTAGAATTTTTATTAGTATGATTTAACAGATGTTTGTTTCGTTTCTCTAATACTTATGAAAAAAAAAACTTTTTCAAAACCATAATTATTTTATTTGCTTATATATTTCTTTTATTTATATATACAAATAAATAAAATATTTTTTTAGCACTATCATGTCCATCACCTAAAACGATAACAAATGGTAAATATAAATCTGCTAATGGAAATATGACAATTGGAGCGATTATCTCATTTGAGTGTGAAAAAGGATATAAACTAATAGGAACAACAGAATCTGTTTGCCAGCCAAATCAGGAGTGGTCACCTAGAGATCAAGTTTGTGATGGTAAGCTATTATTTGTTATTAAAATTAACAATTAAATAAAAAGTGTAAGTAAACATTTTAAAAGTTTTAATTACTGTTTTTTTGTCTTATATTTTTTTATTAAATCTTAAATATAATAACTTTAACAATATGTTCTAAAAATTACTTTTTTATCCAGATTTGTTTAATGCTATAAGATTTATTTCTGCTTTTTAACAAATTACATATTCCAGTATGCGTTTTATTGTTAAATTTTGATTTACGAGTATCAAACATACTCCACCCACAACTTTGACACAATCCACTCTAGATAAATACAGTAATGATTATCATCTATTAAACTAGAGATTATCTCTAGTCCAGATATAAACTTTAAAACTCACTAAATGCACACATACATGAAGTGATTTAACTCTTTTTTTTTTTTTACCAATGTGTAATATGTTTTATAGATATACTAAATAACCTCCACTCCACCATGAATTCTTTTGAAAACATATGAATAAAGACATCTTTTTTAAAAAAGATAGTTTTGAACAATATATTAATTGATCATTAAAAATACATTATAAAAGGCAGTGTTTTGCCTATTAGCATTAACATCTACTTTTTTTTTTCCAAATGCAGAACCTCTCCCAATTTTTTTTACATTTTTTCTGATTTAATTTTTCAAATCATTGTACTATTTGCCTTCTACAATGCAATATAAGCACATTTTATTATTAGAAACTCAGACACATATATAATATAGTTTAATACAGTATGTAATATAGCTCACCATTTATTTAGAACTATCTGTCAAAATAAATTTTTTATACATTTAATGAAATTTTATACACTCTTACAGTTTCTTGCTTTCCTTTTTAACAATTATAATTATTTTTTGTTTTAATATCATTACTTAATTTTTTTTAATCTCTTATTCATTTTACCCTCTATAAATTTTTTAACATAGTTTTCATAATACATTAAAATATATATTTGATTTGTTTCCTCTTCTTGTTTATAATTTTTTTAAATAAATCTCTTTCTTTACTTACTTTTAAAACACTTCTGTGTTACTAATATTATCTTTGGCTTATTTTCCAAATTTAAATCTGAAAATCATCTAAGCTTTTTTATATTTCATATAAAAAATATCCATCCCAATACCTTTTAAACAAAGTTTACTTCTTGAATTTAGCTTCAATAGGTTACAAATAACTTATCATATTTAATAATATGTCTTTGTTGTTATTTTTACCATCATTTAAGCAACTTCTTCCAGACTTAAACCTGTCTTAAGATGCTCTGTAATTTTCTGTTCAATTGTCTACCTTAATCTCTTTATATTTAAGAAAAATATTATAAAAATATTACCAAAATTTACAATAATAATTAATCTGTGAGATGGCTACTCTCATTATAACCAAAATCTTATATAGATATAATAATATACAATCTCAACTAAACAATAAATATTATATGAAATGTAATGCTAATTTTTTAAAAAAGAGGATATTACCCATATACACCTTCAAAAAATTGTATATTTAATAAAAATACTTATATATTATTTTTTGGCTATGATTTTTTTGGGTAAGTGACAAAAAAAATATTGTGCAAAATATAAAGCTAATTTTAAAGAAGAAATCCTATTAGGATGCCTATAACTTTAAAAAATTATATAATTATTGAAAATTATATAATTATTGAAAATGCTATTATTTATGTTGTGTGTTAGGGTATCTGAATGTGTATATTTAATTTTGTTATTTTATTTTAGCATATCATACTTTTTAATCATCAAATAAAAAGACACAGCTTGCTATTCACTGTGTTCTGAGAGTATGGAGAACAGCAGAGGTGTTGTGCCTATTAAAATGTTTAATACAATTACATAATAACAACTTGAAATTGATTGTTTATTGAAGACCTATAGCCTGAGTTGTTCTAGATATATACACATTTAGAATAAGTGGAACATGTCTTTTAGGCATATGTTTTTCTCTCCAACATATTTTACTCTTTGCCATAACTTCTCAATAGAAATAATTGATGTTGTACTTCTCTAAAATATCTTTGAAATAATTCTTATAACATTGAGGTTTTAACTCTACCGTGAAAACCATGCTCAAGTTTATTATAAAACACCCTTTATGAAAGTATTGCACTGTTCATTCATTTTATGTGTTCAAACCAATGAAGGTGTGTCCTTTTACAATAGTGGATTGTAGAAAATCTGTACATGCAGTAATCTTTCTTGGTATCTCACTCAACTTTTGAAAATTAAATTAAGTAATAACCAAATTATTACTTATCAAATTTAATGATAGAATCATTTTCACTGAAGCTCAGTGGTCTGTTTATTTATTACAATCATTGGATACACTAGAAAAAAAGATAAATTAAAGTTTATTAACTAATTATAAATTTGGGATTTCTCCTTCTTAAGGAGAATTGAGGGTCATGTGAAAGTCTGAGTTCGAATCCCACATATATATATATATATATATATATATATATATATATATATATATATATATATGTTTAAACCTGTATAGTGTATTAATTTATTTATCAATTAATGTAATTTAATTCATCTCAAATAATTTCCATCTTTTATCAGAGTTAAGGTGCACATTGCTACATTAAAAGTCCTCTTCTTTTAAGGCATATTGATTACAATTTGTTAAACAAATTACGACATGGTGGAAAAATTTTTTAAACAAACTTTGCTTTTGAATAAGTTAATTTAATAAATTAATTTAAAATGCTGATTTACTGACATATCTTTTATAATAGTATCAAGAAAACTATATATCCACAATGAAATATTGGTGCATTATTTCTTATTGCTAGGACTTTACCTAAATATCAAAATCTTTTTAATATTCTATTTCTCTAAATTTACGGTTGCTTTTGATTCTAAATGTGCCTTTAGAGGTTGTTCCTAAAAATATCTTCTTATTCAGATATTTACATTCTTCACATGGCTCAGGCTGTTAATCTTTTGTAAAATTAATTAACCTAAAGATTGACCCATGTAATTATTTAAAGAAGTTTGATTCATATGATGTTTATATTGTTATTTACATTTTTATAATAATCACACATAGTTTAATATTTTTTACATATTCTTAAATATCTACCAATGAACAATCTTATTGTATTCATTCAACTTCATAAATTTCATGATTTATTAAAATATATTTATTTTTCACATGCTTTTTATTTGGTTAATATTTTTATTTATTTGTATTTTATTATTATATATCTATTGTACTTTGGCTATGTTAAAAACTAGCTATCTCACAATTTATAAATTTCTGTTAATATTGTTCAATGTTTTTTTTTTAGAAAAAAAAAAAATCTCAAAACTTTTTCTTATGTAACTTTTAGAAATTTATCCAGAATTCTTCTACTTTTAAAATCTTGTAACCACCTATAACTTTTACAAATTATCTTCATTAATACATATTTTTGTTTTTATTATGACATTTTTTATTATATAAATTTATTAAAATGCTTTTAGAAAATCTGTGTTGACTTTATTTATTAACTTAGTACTTATATATTTTTAAATGTTTAGTTCATTTCTAATATGAATTTGTTGCATGAATTAATATTCAGTCCATTTAAAATTTATTTCTGCAAGAGAATTTGATATGTAAATATTTTCATGTGATGTTTTAAATCTTTTTGTTACTATTAAAATTGCCAATTTTTATTTAAAAACTTATTTATTCACCTGATATTAAGCAAATATTTTAAAATACTTAAGGGTGTACTCTGCAATCATGGATTTTGATGGCTATAAATTATGTTTTCAACAATATTTAAAGTAGATTCTTATATTTTCATTCATGATGCCCTACTTTGCACTGGATAATTTAATCATTAAACAATTTATTATTTAACTGGATTCATTTCAGAGTTAGATGATCATATAATGACAAAAATAATCATCAATTTAAAGCGATTTTTAACTTGAATTTACAATAATATTTGAAAAAAATTATTAGAACAATGTGCACACATGACCTTATTTTAGATTAATAAATGTATTGATTTTTTATAAGTATTTGTATACCATTATAAAAATTCTAACATTCTGGGGAGAAACAAATCCTTAGATTTTACAAAAATTTTAAGGTGACTATCTTCAAAACACATCAGTGCAACTGTCCAATTAATTTACACTCTTCTGATTTTGATCTATTGTTGGTAGCATCAGCCATGCATGCTAATCTTCATTAAACAGAACCCTTGGTAAAGAAATAAAGAATAAGGTGTCTTTAATGTAATTCTTCTTATTAGGTTGTGGATCTAGAAAACAGAAATTAAGATCTTTTATACATTTTATTAATGTTGTATTTGTCAAAAATAATATCATTGCAAATTATTTATGAAATGTAGTAAAGTGCCATATTATTGAAAAAGTAAATTAAATAATGGTATGTCATTGCATGCAACTTTCTCAATATATTACCAAAAGTGCCACTCTCTGATCCACATGCTCCAAAAGAAATTTCCCCAGATTGTAACTGAAGAACTAGTCATTCCGTTGGACAGACCTTCACCCTCGAAGATAAGCTGGCTAAATCAGATACTTGGCTACCTTCTCACTCATAATGGTCATTCAACCCTAGTATTCAGACGGAAAATCTCTGTTTGGGATGCTCATGACCTGTTATTTTCCACTCAAATCTCTACCCTTCCTTAACTTGGTGGTAACAATCAGGCGGTCACCAGGTTTTTCAAACATCTCAAGCTAGAGCCAAGGTTCCTCGACTTCCTAATGAAAATCAACCTGGATTCGCTCCAGACAAACTGGTTCCTGCACTACAGATGATTCTTCAAGAACATAGATCCTTCATGTTACAACTGCCACAGAACCTCTGAAACCTTTGACCACATGATAAATATTTGCCCAGCATATGACAAAATCAGAACATTCATTACTCACAACTGCCACATTTCTCTGAACAAAATATTAGATATCAAGAGCTGCTTCCTGTCTAGGGATTATATCATCTCACTTTCGACCTTCATCACTTATGCCACCTGGATGGCCAGATGTTGCAACAA
The DNA here is from genome assembly GCA_028023455.1 of Epiperipatus broadwayi. Taxonomy (NCBI): domain Eukaryota; kingdom Metazoa; phylum Onychophora; class Udeonychophora; order Euonychophora; family Peripatidae; genus Epiperipatus; species Epiperipatus broadwayi. Next base: position 2,765,208 of record JAQFVV010012487.1, on the reverse strand, counting down.
GTTTACCATTTCTCATCCCAAGCCTGAAGACATATTCATTTCTAAGTTGAAGGAATTTTGCCATAAGGATAGTATCATCTTGTCCAGATTTTTATTTGACAATACATGGAGCCTGATTAAGCTGGAATAAACAACACCAGCAAGCACATCAGGCCATCTGGTTGCCTGAGCAACATGGATTACTTTTGTTTTATTTACTAATTGTATCATTCTTACATATGTATTTCAATAAAGTTATTTATAAATACATTTGACATGCAGAATCTGAATCTAAGCAATTGTATCATCTCCAGATAATCCATACCATATATAATTGATTTGATGAAAAAATAATATAAATTTTTATATGATATTATACAAAGTACATTATACTTTAGTGAATAGAGATTTTTTTCAATGTAAGTATGTGGATTTTCAATTAGTAATTGTTCCATTGACTATTAGTGAGAAATTCCATCTGAAAAATTTCTTATCTATTTTCATAAATGCTAGATGATTTAGCTTTTCTGGTAATTTAAGGGAACAGTAAAGTAAGGTTATGACTAAAATACTAGAAACCACAATCTACTGAAGCCAAAGAAGAGTTGTGGTTTGGCTATGTCTCCTTGTATGTCTTTTCAAAAATGGTTTTGAGAACATTTTTTCAAATATTTTTTTCCATTAAATTGATTTTTTGTTATTTTATACTAATGTCATTATTCTATGTTTAAACCATTATGGTGAAGAATTCAGTGTAAGAGATATTTTCAAAATGTCATAGATTATGGTATCTTCATTTTGATTGAAAGTGCAGTCTAAATGTTTACTTATATAATAATATTGACTATATTTAAAAAGTATTTTATAAATTGATTATCAAAAAATATTGCTCTTTCATTTTATCTGTGTATGATAACAAAATATGAGAGTTTAGAATGTTTTGTTCATGACATGATTTTTTGAGGCAATCTCATATTTTTAGTATTGAAGAGTGATAGTTTTTTCTTCAGCAATTCTTAAATAATACAATCATTTATGTTCAACTGCTGCTAATAGCTTTTAAAAATTTTGTGAACTTTTATTTCAATATGAATTGTGTACATTCTTGTTTAAGTATTTATTTAAAATTTTGTTTTTTCTATTCATTCTTGAAGTCACTATATTGCCATTTCTGTTTAAATGTGAATTTAGCATATTTATGTTTTTTATATGTCCAACTGAGTTCATTTTCTATATAACATATTATATTTAGCTTGTTACAATTTATTTTCTTCAAACATTGACTATTTGTTTTATAATAATTATTTTTTTAAATTGTATGACTTAAGAGACTTTGATATTTATTACTATTTGATTCAAATATTTAATTATTGTAATGACATAAGTTTCTATACAGCTAATATCTTCATTTTTTTTTTACTATGAACTTTAAATGTTACTATTTTTGTATCTATCTATCTGAACTAATCTGATATATTTTAAATAAAGATTTTGATTTTTTTTTCTTTTAAATTTTTTAGAAATCTGATTCCAGTTGCAATCAATATTTTCATTCTTATGATTGATACACTCTTTATGAATTCTGATTTTTCTTTTCTATAAATTGATTATTATCTCAAACATAAAGATCTTCCCAAATGTGCATTTGCAATTACAGAAATTATAATGATGATGTAAGCAATTCATTTTTAGCCAGTATAATAACTGTCAAGAACCTAACTTTTATCAATTTGGTGAAAAATCTAACTTAATATCTCATGATGAATAAATTAGAGATTATTAGAAAAATTATTATTAATCAGGCTAATAATTTTTTGTAGAAAATGTTTTTAAAATCTTTTCTTCTTTTCTATTGATAGTTGGTCATTTAGGGACTAAATTCTATCTGTATCATGTTATTTCCAAGTTGATAGAAGTTTTGCAATTTCTGAAGAAAAAGTTGAACATTTAAATTATATATATTATACCAGTAATGAGCAGTGCTATATTAAAATTGCTGTCTGCAATTTTTAAGATAAATAAAAAAATGTAGAATTATTCAAAAATGAACAATTTTCAAAAACAAGGCAAGGGTTTTAATAATTGATTAGTAAATAATAGAATCACTAAGCTGTCCATAAATAATTAAAGTATCTCATTAAAAAAAAAAAGAAAATCTAAAAAAAGTTTAAAGAGTTATTCATATAAACATCATTTATCAGTAAAAGTTACAATTAAAAAAAAAAGTTACAATTAATTAATTAGAAGGGGGTAGAAAATGTAACTTGGAAAAGCTAAAAGTAGTTGAATTTTAAGTAATTAAAAGTTAAAGGCTATAGCAGTTTAAAAATAAATCTTTTACATAAAATTTAAAATATCTCTTTTCATTTAAATTAAAGGAAAAAAATCTCTTCCTGTTATTTAAAAGAAATAAAATATATATGTCCATAAATAAATGAGATTGTAAATAATGAGTTGAATTTGAATATAAAGAAATATACTAAAATGTGTGTGTGTTAATAAAATAGAACTTGAAAGTTGAATATTAAAAGAATAAATGAAAGTGTATAAGTTAAAAGAAATTCCCTCAAATATTGGAAATACTCAGAAGCTACATAAAAGAAATGAATTAGCAATGGCTACTAATTAAAAAATACATAAACAACTGGATTAATTAATTAAAATCTTATAAAAATTTAATCAAAAGCAGTGGATGAATTTCAACAATGGATATAGCTGGCAGGTATAGAAACTAATTTAAAAAATGACAACAGGTCATTGCATAAATAGTCAGTTTTCCATGTAACAATCAGTTTTACAATCAGTCTTCAGTCAGTCTATCATGTATCCAGAATCAGTGTTTTTTCATGACAATGCAGTGTTAGCAGCCATTGGAAGCATATGGCCAGACTCCAGCCTCAGTATGATGGAACATCAGCAAACTGTCTGATAAAAGTAATGGCTGCCTAATAATTTGAAACCTCCAGAGATATCTGTCTTGAATAAGAATATTATGAATAGCAATCATAGGAACCTCCACAAAAGCCTAAAATCCAACCAGCTGGTAAAACTCACATGAAACAGCAAACAGCGAGAAGTCAACACATTCCAAAATCCTATAGGTAATGAATAACACTTTCATAGTCCATTTCTGATATTAATGTAGCCATTGCAATAATTTGAAGCCTCCACAGTCAGTAAGTAAAACCAATGAACTCTATAACATGCATAAAATGAATTATTGATGTGCATGTTTTAAATGTTTTGTGTTTATTTAATACTCTTTGTTATATTATATTATATTGTGTGATTTATTAAGAGTGTGTGTAGTTATATATAAAAATCATTGTTTAAGTTAATTAAGAGTTTATAATAGTAGTTTCTAAATTATAATGATAAGTATTTAGTTAAAATAAATTATCTTTAAAACTTAATATTTGTCCATTAATTATTTATCACTTATTAAAGCAGAAATGTATTATATTATTCCTTTTGATTGAGCTAGTTGGGATTTCTTAGGTACTGAATTGGTCTACCAATCATTCAAGGTACGTTAATTATCTTTTGGAGTAATTAACTGGTGCCTGGAGTTCTCTCCAAAACAAAAAAGTGCTTTAATGATAGGTGTTGAATTCTGCAGCCGGGAAGATCTATGTCCTTCAAATGTGGTCGCACTTATATATTTTATATATAGCTCTGGCTTGGGCATGGGTATCCTCTGGGTATTATGCTTCTCTGCCTAAGGGACCGGCATGGAGCAATATTTAAATTGCATTGGTGTAGATCGAATGTATAATTTTATAATAATAATTGTATCGTATATTGTATGTATAAAAGTAAGTCTTATAATTTTGCTTTCACAAGTATATTTTTATTAAAGAGTTAAAAAAGTCATGACAAATTGAGTTCCCCAAGTGATCTACAACACCTCCAGTTCAATATGTATATATATATATATATATATATTGTGCCCTTATCTATAGGTCATAATAAGGTAGAAAGGTCAATTACTAAAAAAAATTTTAAATTTTAAGTTATATTTGTATGATATATAAATAATAGTAGGATAATTAGATTTTATAGTACAATTTAAAGCTGAAAATACCTGGTATATAAAAATGTAAAGGATTATTTAAAAGAAAACAGTTAAATAAAGCTTAATGATATCCTTGCTTATGGTTGTAAAAGCTGGCCATATAAAATAACACAGCTATAAATAGTTTAAAAGTATATTAATAATTCGAGGATAATATTTTAAAACTAATAAATTAAATAAATGCTAGATGTAGTGTTATAATTATATTTAATAGTCAAAATTAATAGAGTATATTTTAAAATAAACTTTAGGATGGTGAGAATTATATTTAGTTCAACATTTTAAAATTATTTTCCAAATTTTTATAAAATATATCAGTTTTGGTAATTTAGACCGAGACGTAAATAAAAAATCATTTGATAAAGTTAGTAAACATGTGACTGTATATTATACACCTTCACACACGCTTGTTAGAATAATAATAAAGTTTGTGAATTATGAAACTAAATATAATTGCCATCGATCCTTAAAGTAAAAGTTTAAATGTTAAATATTATTTTAATAATTATTTTAAAAGCTTAAATGATTTTTATAAAACTATAATTGAATTTAAAAATACTAGTCTAAGTAATATTTTGAGACATTACGTCATCAATTCCTTATTTTAAAAGTCTAGTCTGTTATAAAACTAAAATGTGTAAATTTGTTCGCGCTAAAAAGACATTAACCAATCAACGGAGATAATTTAGCAGACAAAAAATAAGAATTAGACGAAGCGGGAGGAGAAGTAATGTATAAGTGAAATAGAAAGTAACATATTTTTTTAGCTGATAACACCGTAGCTGGAAAAGTGATATAAATTTAAAATTTTGTATTTATTTTAAAAGTTCTTTTGTAACATATAATATATTTTGACTGCCTCTACATGGATTGCTAATTTTAAAAGTTATCTTACCAGGATATTTTATTCGAGTTTAACCAAAACTTTACAGTAAAATGGAAGTACAAGGAAAAATAACTAAAAATATTGCTAAAGGAAAAATATTTGGAAAGTGCCTTAATACAGCTTTATTTATGCTCAACCAGAAACGTATTATTATAACTCAGAGAAATATAATTGGGACGCTATATGAAAACTTAAAAGAGAAGTTACTTGCCGTCAGGAAAAAATTATGACGCACAATTTTATAAGGCTACTTTGAAGTTATTTTATTCTTCTCTATGGAAAATTTAATATGCGTTTTTTATTATAAAGAAAAATTATATAAAAATAATAAGGAAGAAAGAATGTTTATCTTTTAAAAAGAGACATTACAAAAATATAGTACCAGAATTTTAAAATAGAGAAAAAAAACCATAGAATAATATGAAAGTGCTATTATTGTGTTTTATGGAAAGGAACCGAAAAACTTTATCTAAGAGGAATTAGAAAAATATTATAAAGTATTCATTGGAGGAAATGCTTGATTTTAAAAATATAAAATTAAATTACTTGATGAAGATGGATCCATGGAAATAGAAAAATTTTATTAAATATTTAAATAAAAGTACATAGAAGATGCATCGTAAAAGTCGCGCGGGAAAATATTAGCAGACAATATTAGAAGAGAAGATGTAGACATTTTTCTTCACAGGATTAATTGATATCAAGAATTAAATATAGTATTAAATATTATAAAACCAAGGATTGTCGTCTATGAAGATTTATTAAACAGAGCAATAATTGCTTTACCTTAAAATAGAACCTTAAGTGACTGAAGAAGAAATAATATACATTTTTTTTTAGCTTTAATATGAACGGTTCAAGAAAGTTTTATGAAGAAGTACCGTAAATATAATTTTAAATATTTTTTACTGATTATATTTAAAATATAAAATGCTATGTGAGATTAGGGAAAACATATAAACATAAATTTAGTAATATTAAAAAATTAAATATAATAGCTTAATAGAATGATAGAAATATTGTTTTAAAAATAAAGTGTATGTATGGAATTCTTATATCTACAAGAATCAATGGGATGGTGAAGTCTACAGAACGCGATCGAGAAGATAAAGATCGTTTGGTAATTTTGATATTTATTTATAATGCATAATGTATTTTTTTTAGATCATCGATTGATTAAGAATGATGTGTGAAAGTTTAATTTATATGTACACATTTTATACAACATTTTAAAACATATTATGAGATAGGAGTAATTCTGAATATGCATGCAATAAGTTATTTAAAATATATTAATAATATAATTCGACAGAACAATTGTGTGATTCTTTTGAACTTTCATGTGATAAAGTATTCAGATATTTTAAAATAGTTTGTATATGATTAAATATACGAGAAAAGTAGTAAAAAGATTTCCTTAAAGAACAGCGGAATAGTTTTGAAATAAATGAATTTTATTATTGTTAGAAATGCAGATAGGAATTTGTCGATGTACCGTATAGAAAAATTTTGAGAAATAAGATCGGATAGTGACTTGGTAGTACTAGTGTAGAGGAAACCAAGATGATGTTTTTTTTTTAAGAAATAGGAAAAATAAAGTATTTGGATCGTATTTAGTTTGTGTGATTTCAGTATAGTTAACTAAGTCCTATGACTGAACACATAGTTTGGACAGTGTTTTTGTATATCTTTAAACTTTTTTGATGTTATAATAAAGCTGAAGAAATAGCTTTAGCATCACTCCTATAATAGAGGTTGGTAGACAGGTAAAGGTCACTCCTCTATAGTGTCTTTTAATTCACTGTGCCATGATTGTCAAGGTTTATAATGAATAATATTCTAGTTATATTTTGATCCTAGGCATCTATCTTCGCTATCCTTGTTTCGTGAATCTGCATCGTCAGAGAGATATTTTCAAAGAAATAATGAATAAAATAGAACTGAAGATATGTTATCGTTTATGTAAGAATAGTTTATTTGCTGGAATGTTTAGAATTGTGTAATTTTAAAATTGAAAGTCCAAAATATCATAAAGAGAGAAAGAATCATATAATACAGTTTAAAATTAATTCGGAAATGAATATAAGATTTTAAAGAAAAAAAAGAAATCTAAACAAAGTTTTTTTTTTAAGTGATAATAAAATTTGAATGTTTTAAATAGTATTTAGAAAATAAATATTGCATATTTATTAAGAGAATAATTCAATAATGTGTAATAAACATATATATTTGTGCATGGTATGTTAATAGTTGTAATTATCATCCGAATGAATGAATATATTGGGTTTAATAAACATCGGATGATGAATAATAAAACTTAATACCGAATGTAGAAGAATGTTTTTTGAATTTGTGGGATTCCATACAACCAATATAAAACTAGAATTTTATTGTTTTGTAGAATGTTTACTACGAATGTAATTTTGTAAAAATATAATTTTAATAATAGTAGGGATACAAAGTGTTAATGATAATCATACAAGAAATATATTTTGTAACAAGCTAACCATAATAAGAAATCCAATAATAATAATACTGTATTTTCTTAAGCATTTAAAAGATAAGAGTTAACTAGGAAAAATAAATAGAAGTTTGATTTTTTTTTTTTATAAACTAGTAAACTAATTTGTGATAGGAGAGTAAGGATATCCAATGTGCATAATGTAAAATATTGTTATTTGTTTATGTTATTAATAAACTTTGTTGTAAATTTATTTTAAAGTTTTGTGTCCTCGTTGTTATTTCTCCACATGGATGCATGATATCACGATACATTTATAATTGAAACAGACATATAGTTTTTGCACAAAAAGGTAAACATAAAAGTGTTATAATAATTTTTAGAAATTATTGGTATATTAAAATTAAAAGATCATAATTTTATATTATTTATTGGTCATAAGTCGGTTGCCACAATATTAAATTAAATTATATGCTAATGTTGCCACACGTATTCTGTTGTCAGAGTATTAAAATACTACCACGTACGTAATTATTTATTTCATTTAGGAAGTAATAAGATTATATTATACTATTATTGTTATTATTATTTTTATTATTGTTAGTTGCTGTGTAGTAGATTATGACAATAAAATTCCCTTTTCATAGTTTACTACCGTAATTTTAAATCAGTTAGAATACAATTTATGAACCTGAGATTTTATTTATTTTATTTTATTTTAATTAATTGAGCTAGATTATTATTATAAAGAATATTAAGATATGATTATTATTTTAATCGTAGTGAAGAGAGCTTAGAAAGTCGTAAGAATACTATGAGTTATTTATTTGGTATAGTAAAAAGGGAGTATAGTGTTCTTATGCCATTGAGATAGTATCATGTGGATAATATCTCAATGTAGTCTATCTCGTTCCCCGTGTCGTCACTCCATGTCTCATAAAAATAGTAAATATTTGTTAATTCATTTTAAAAATTGAACTGTATTTGTATTTTAAAAATTAGAGCTAGTAATCATTTTTATTTAATGCTGAATATTTCATTTTATTTATTTATTGACTGAGCTAGAACCCGGAATATTTTAAACAGTATATAAATTTTGGAGGACGAGCGGTGGAAGAGGTTAGAATATATATATATTGATAGTTTAATTCTCAAATTTTTTCATCAATTTTGTTACTTCAGAAATAGCATTTAATTATTTTTTAAAATCAAACTTGTTTTTTAAACCAAAGCTTTTGATCCTGATGGAATTCCAGTTATTCTTTAAAGTTCTGCATTTGACTACCTTATAAATTACATTTTTGTAAAACTATTTAAAATTGACTATATTAATTTCATATTCAAATAATTATTAAAACATTTTATTTTTAACTATTGTTATTGATCCTTTCTGTCTAAAGTTGAAAAAGTATATAATTATCCATTTTTATTCTCTTTTGAAAAATTACATCTTTTTTTTTTTTTTGATTATTTGTTATTCTTTCACTATAGTTACAATGATGATTTTTGAAGTTAATATTAAATGTTCTTATTTGATAATTGTAAGAATAGCATTTTTCTAAAATGATCTATTATGTTTTTTAGGGTTTGGGAGGGGGGGGTCAATGATCATATATTATTGGAATAATGGAACCATTCATTTTATTTCTGAGCATTGTAAATGCTTCTAATGATTTAAATTATCTTATAATATAATCATAATTAGATAACTTCAATCAGATTACTTGTGTTTCAAGAAAAAAAAACCAAGTTTATCCTGTCTATGCATTCATTTATTTATTTCCCACAATTCAAAATCAGAAATACATAATCTATCATTTTCTTTAGTGTTCTACTTTCATATTCTTAGATAATCACAGAAATATGTTTATATATCTAAATATCATTTCCATAATTTTGCTTAGTGGCAGTTTATGATGAATCTCTTCACTATATAATAATTGGTTATTGATGATTAATTAAGTTTTAAGGATGTCTATTGCTTTGTCATCATAATCTTTATCTTTTTTGTATTTAGCCAAAATTCCATTATTTTTAATTTTGTTAATAAATATCTTTATATCTTCTTTTGTATTTTTTGCATGTATAGAAATGTCATCTCTTGAAAAATATGAGAAAACTTATATAGATTTTGTAATTAATATTTTTTTTGTTTGACCATAAAACTTATTTAAGCTTTTTTAATGTTATTTTCTCTTTTTTAAATTGTTAGTTGAAAATATTTTATACATCTTTTTTTTTGTAATGTTAATATTTGTCAGTGTTCTATTTTATCTCCATCTTTTTTTAATTACATTATTTTTTTGTTTTTATAATTACCATTGCTATTTTTTTTAAAATCATCTAATTCATATTTCTGATAATAATTATACTTTACTTTCATTGTATTTCCTATTCACCCAAATATTTGTACCATCAGTTTCTTTATTGAATCCTAATATTGACATTTATTGTGTTAATTTAGTTAATTTTTATTTATCTAAAATTCAGTTTTGTCTCTTTTCTAAAAAAATAAACTTAGTTAATGACTTGTATTTTATTTTTCACTTTGTTATTCTATAGAAATTTTTTAATTTGTTAATCTTTAATGTTACTTTGATCAGTGATTTTTTGGCTCAATCATTTTTTTTATTACTAATGTTCTGAGATATTTCTCTTATAACTTTTTACCCTATAAAAAGCTCAAAATCAGTCTTCTGTTAAATATTATCAATTTTAGAGATTGTGTATCACAGATTCTTTTTTAATATCTACTAAAAAATCATATAAATTTCATTCAACCTTCTTTTCGTTTTTTCTCTTCAATCTTTTTCATGTTTGGTATTGTATTATGACCATTATCTTTGTGGAACTATATTATGTTATATTTTTGTGAATATTAATTTGTTAAATTCTCCAGATTTTTAAAATCAATAGACTTAATTGGATTTTTTTTTTCAAGGTTCCTATGTTGTTTATTCAACACATGCCATAATTCTTACTTTTTCATTCTTCTTGATTATAAAATTATATATCTAGGGATTCTTTGTCATAGCTTTCAATTTCTTAAAAAAATTGATGTTAATAAATATTGTTATTCTCTGCTAAAAAAAGAAAAAGACTTTTATTGCCTGATCCTCATGATTCTTCACAAATATGTTTATTCATAAAACTTCTAATTAAAAAAAAATCCATGAAAATATATTTGGGATGAAGATATTCTTTTTTTTAATCATAAAAAAATATAATTTTTTAAAAATAAATATTTGTATGTAATTATTTAGTATCTGAATAACATTTGCATAATATTATTTAAATAACAATGCATATATATATATTTAGCACTATTGTGTCCACCACCTAAACCAATGACTTTTGGGGAACATAAATCAGTGAAAGGAAGTAGTGCAGTTGGATCTGTCATTAAATTTGAATGTCAAGCAGGATATAAATTAGTAGGAACAGCAGAAGCAACTTGCCAACCAAATCAGGAGTGGTCCCAAAAAGATCATGTTTGTGAAGGTAATATATTAAATATTTATAAAATTAGTTTTTAATAAAAAGCATAATAATTTTAATATTCCGATTAAAGCTCACAAAAACGTAATTTTTATTATTATTAATTTTTAAATATATAACCTATTTTTATGTGCTAATTAAAGAGACCAATTCTTACTTATTTCAAATAAATAATTCCCTCTTTATCTTTACAACAATGTTTATTTTATTTTTCATTCAAACAATCTAATAGTTACAGCTGTCTTGTTCAGAGCTAAAATATATATAAGTATGCATGAATAGGTAAAAAGTGTACATGAATATATAAAAGAATAGTTTATCTGATTAATATAAATAATACAAAACAAACATTATGTCCATTCATAAATTAATTTCTTTTTTAAATCCGGTTATATATATTCTTAAAATCTATATTACATTTGTATCATAATAAATGTAAGACTTTTAGGGTGTGCATACCCTATATATTGTACCCTTACCAAAAGATGAAACTCTGAACAAAAGATCTGGATAACTAGGATATAGCAATATTGAACTACAGTTAAGTTACATAAACAATAATTATCAACACAGTTAACATTAAGACTAGCTCAAGATACACTGTTGACATACAGTACCTCATAAAACAATATTTTTCAATAATTAAATATAAGAAAACTTATTAAATAAAATACTATAATACTTAAATTCAACATAAATAATTAGGGTTCCAACTATAATACTCAACCTATTCATTTCAATAATAAATTTAACTTATAAACTTGCTCAATATTATAAATAAAATAAGGTTCTATCAAAGTAACACATATAATTATTAAACTTTTAACATGAAATGTTCAGAAAAGTACACGGGCTTAAACATTGAGAATACACCCAAAAAATACATTTCCAATGGCATAAGAATAGATATGCATATATAATATCCTAAAATATGATTTATAAATTTATCACAGAAATAACAGTAAATTACTTAATATTCCTTTAATAAAAATACTAATTGGACATTTAACATTAACTAATAATTTCTTAAACCACTAAACATCACATGATCACTATCTCATACTAGCACAATAATTGTTATTAAACAATTCAAAATATAGCAAAACTCTCCATACAGTAGTGCCATCTTGTGCTAACAAGAGCAATCAATGGATGCCAGAAGGCTTGTGCATAAAATCCCTATCTAGTGCCTACTCATCCAATATCCCCAGACTAGTTTCTGGCTTGTGGCCTTCATCAGTGAGGAGCCTTGGATCTGAGAGCACTGCACCTAGATCTTAGGATCTAATGCAACCCTCCAGCACCCACTTTTTAACTCTATTTAACTACAAAACTATGAGAATGAAATTGAAAACACTATTAATATTTTCAATCCAAGCTCAATAGCTTATATAGTCATATGTGTCTGAACTCAATTCAATACCCATACATTTTGGTGTCTTTGGCTCTTTAACAACCATAGCCACCACTATCCTATTAGGCAGGATTGGTGTTAAACCACTAAACATCATATGATCACTATCTCATACTAGCACAATAATTGTTATTAAACAATTCAAAATACAGATGGCACTACTATATGGAGAGTTTTGCTGTATTTTGAATTGTTTAATAACAATTATTGTGCTAGTATGAGATAGTGATCATGTGATGTTTAGTGGTTTAACACCAATCCTGCCTAATAGGATAGTGGTGGCTATGGTTGTTAAAGAGCCAAAGACACCAAAATGTATGGGTACTGAATTGAGTTCAGACCCATATGACTATATAAGCTATTGAGCTTGGATTGAAAATATTAATAGTGTTTTCAATTTCATTCTCATAGTTTTGTAGTTAAATAGAGTTAAAAGGTGGGTGCTGGAGGGTTGCATTAGATCCTAAGATCTAGGTGCAGTGCTCTCAGATCCAAGGCTCCTCACTGATGAAGGCCACAAGCCAGAAACTAGTCTGGGGATATTGGATGAGTAGGCACTAGATAGGGATTTTATGCACAAGCCTTCTGGCATCCATTGATTGCTCTTGTTAGCACAAGATGGCACTACTATATGGAGAGTTTTGCTGTATTTTGAATTGTTTAATAACAATTATTGTGCTAGTATGAGATAGTGATCATGTGATGTTTAGTGGTTTAACACCAATCCTGCCTAATAGGATAGTGGTGGCTATGGTTGTTAAAGAGCCAAAGACACCAAAATGTATGGGTATTGAATTGAGTTCAGACCCATATGACTATATAAGCTATTGAGCTTGGATTGAAAATATTAATAGTGTTTTCAATTTCATTCTCATAGTTTTGTAGTTAAATAGAGTTAAAAGGTGGGTGCTGGAGGGTTGCATTAGATCCTAATATCTAGGTGCAGTGCTCTCAGATCCAAGGCTTCTCACTTATGAAGGCCACAAGCCAGAAACTAGTCTGGGGTAATATTGGATGAGTAGGCACTAGATAGGGATTTTATGCACAAGCCTTCTGGCATCCATTGATTGCTCTTGTTAGCACAAGATGGCACTACTATATGGAGAGTTTTGCTGTATTTTGAATTGTTTAATAACAATTATTGTGCTAGTATGAGATAGTGATCATGTGATATTTAGTGGTTTAACACCAATCCTGCCTAATAGGATAGTGGTGGCTATGGTTGTTAAAGAGCCAAAGACACCAAAATGTATGGGTATTAAATTGAGTTCAGACCCATATGACTATATAAGCTATTGAGCTTGGATTGAAAATATTAATAGTGTTTTCAATTTCATTGTCATAGTTTTGTAGTTAAATAGAGTTAAAAGGTGGGTGCTGGAGGGTTGCATTAGATCCTAAGATCTAGGTGCAGTGCTCTCAGATCCAAGGCTCCTCACTGATGAAGGCCACAAGCCAGAAACTAGTCTGGGGATATTGGATGAGTAGGCACTAGATAGGGATTTTATGCACAAGCCTTCTGGCATCCATTGATTGCCCTTGTTAGCACAAGATGGCACTACTATATGGAGAGTTTTGCTGTATTTTGAATTGTTTAATAACAATTATTGTGCTAGTATGAGATAGTGATCATATGATGTTTAGTGGTTTAACACCAATCCTGCCTAATAGGATAGTGGTGGCTATGGTTGTTAAAGAGCCAAAGACACCAAAATGTATGGGTATTGAATTGAGTTCAGACCCATATGACTATATAAGCTATTGAGCTTGGATTGAAAATATTAATAGTGTTTTCAATTTCATTTTCATAGTTTTGTAGTTAAATAGAGTTAAAAGGTGGGTGCTGGAGGGTTGCATTAGATCCTAAGATCTAGGTGCAGTGCTCTCAGATCCAAGGCTCCTCACTGATGAAGGCCACATGCCAGAAACTAGTCTGGGATATTGGATGAGTAGGCACTAGATAGGGATTTTATGCACAAGCCTTCTGGCATCCATTGATTGCTCTTGTTAGCACAAGATGGCACTACTATATGGAGAGTTTTGCTGTATTTTGAATTGTTTAATAACAATTATTGTGCTAGTATGAGATAGTGATCATGTGATGTTTAGTGGTTTAACACCAATCCTGCCTAATAGGATAGTGGTGGCTATGGTTGTTAAAGAGCCAAAGACACCAAAATGTATGGGTATTGAATTGAGTTCAGACCCATATGACTATATAAGCTATTGAGCTTGGATTGAAAATATTAATAGTGTTTTCAATTTCATTCTCATAGTTTTGTAGTTAAATAGAGTTAAAAGGTGGGTGCTGGAGGGTTGCATTAGATCCTAAGATCTAGGTGCAGTGCTCTCAGATCCAAGGCTCCTCACTGATGAAGGCCACAAGCCAGAAACTAGTCTGGGGATATTGGATGAGTAGGCACTAGATAGGGATTTTATGCACAAGCCTTCTGGCATCCATTGATTGCTCTTGTTAGCACAAGATGGCACTACTATATGGAGAGTTTTGCTGTATTTTGAATTGTTTAATAACAATTATTGTGCTAGTATGAGATAGTGATCATATGATGTTTAGTGGTTTAACACCAGTCCTGCCTAATAGGATAGTGGTGGCTATGGTTGTTAAAGAGCCAAAGACACCAAAATGTATGGGTATTGAATTGAGTTCAGACCCATATGACTATATAAGCTATTGAGCTTGGATTGAAAATATTAATAGTGTTTTCAATTTCATTCTCATAGTTTTGTAGTTAAATAGAGTTAAAAGGTGGGTGCTGGAGGGTTGCATTAGATCCTAAGATCTAGGTGCAGTGCTCTCAGATCCAAGGCTCCTCACTGATGAAGGCCACAAGCCAGAAACTAGTCTGGGGATATTGGATGAGTAGGCACTAGATACGGATTTTATTCACAAGCCTTCTGGCATCCATTGATTGCTCTTGTTAGCACAAGATGGCACTACTATATGGAGAGTTTTGCTGTAATAATTTCTTACTTATCATCTTTCAATAGAAAATTTACAATTCTCCAAAAATAATAATAATAATCTCAGGTTCATTTCTAACAAACTAATAACAAAATGAAATAATTAATTAACACCCTGTAGTTAAATATTATGAGGGGTTTTATATGATATTTAACTACACTTTTAAAATAATGACAACAATAAGCATCTAAAATAACTTAATGACTCTCAACATTACATCTATTTAATGATTAAAGTTTAGCAATCAAATATAAATAATATAATATTTTAAATAAACATTGTACAATCTCTCTTTGTTTAATATGGCATTCTTAAAAAATATAATGAATTTGAATAATATGGCAATATCAAGTATCTCTCACCGATGTTGTATCAGTTTTAAAAATAATTACCAATGATCATACCTTCTATGATGATGATGATGATGATGATGATGATAATAATATACTTTGTTAATCAATTAAATATAATTGAAATAATATCTAAATAATTTTTATGGATCATGTGCCAAATAAGTAATATTTTAAATTATTAATTTCTGTTGATCATGTATGTGAAATAAAAAATCAAATAAACAACACGCAGATAAATCACAACTCGACTAAGATATATTTCAAAACAGTTAACAAATTTATTTATAAATTAAACAATATTATACCCTTACAACAAATTTATAACATAATATATATAAGAAAATATTTACAAAAATAAAATAAGAATTGACATTATTTAACATTAAAAATATATATATTTACAGTAAATCTTACTAATAAATAACAAGAAGTAAAATAAAAATAGCCTTCACTCCCATTTCAAACAAAATAAAACTTGCAACAGTAATGACAATATATTATCTTCATTCAGTAAATATAATATTCTACTATTTGTATTGGGAACAGTTACAATAAATTTCCTAATTTCTAAGAAAACTTAATATTACACTTATACTATTATAAAATATATTTCTTATGATGTAATGCATTAATATAAGTTTAAATTCAAAATACACTTCTTACAATTCAACAAATAAAGTATTTTTAAAAAAAAATTATTTGAGATTTTCTTTGCAGTTTAGCAAAGTATCATCCTGATATTTGAATATCAGAAAATTTTAAATAAAAAAATATGAATATCTCCCCCTATAAAAATGAGCTATTAATGCAAAATACTTAAGAGATAATTTCATAATTTTTTTATAACTTAACCGGGTTTGAATTATTTATAATAAAATTTAAAGAACTACCCATACATTATATTGCTTGACATTTATATCTTTTGTTTTTATACTCTTACATTCATCATATCATTCAAAATCATTTTCATTATTCTCACCTTCATTCCACCTTAAATATGCATGTGTTTGAGCTAAGTGATCTCTACTACTTGTAGGAATATCCATCATTCCTGTCTTATGTTATATACTATGACAATCATCAATCACCTCAATATCATTAGTGAAAGAAATTTCTATATACTTCATCTTGCCCTCTCACAAAATTATCAACTTCAGACAGTTCAGCCATTACTCTACTAACTTATAAAACTATCCTCTATGATGATTCTTGTGATGATAGTGATTAATGTGTAAGGTATGGAATAATAACAAGAATAACTCCAACTAGTAAGACAATATCATCATGGATACAGTACAAATCATAATAATAGGTCTATATTCATCGGGAACCTCATGGCTCTATTATAGCACATTGATGATAAGGAAATGCAACTGTCCATGGAAAATGAAATACAGCCCTATGTTTATCTGTATATTTTAATAATTTTAAAGTATGAAAATATAATTCACATACAACAGTTTTCAACATATTCCTAACACCTAGGATTTCATATGAACATTACTCTCCCCACCACCATCCTATTTCTTAAACACTGAATAACTCACTCAACATTGTAAAATATACAAATCGCATTGTAAAATAATTTCTAAAACAACAATATTAAAGAAACAACAAAGATCTAAATTCATTTCAAGATGTTTTTTAAAGTTTTCCTGCACAAATGATCTTGATAAAAAAATGTACATTTGTGCTATATATTTATTTATTTGTTATATAATTTAGAGATCAGTATTGTCTTTCTCTGTATTTCAACAGATAACATTTACAAAGATAAAACATTAATAAATTAAAGATGTTATCTAATGTGTCCATATTCAAGCATTCACATTAAATAAATATTTAAATATTCTTGGATGTTTTCAAAACATTCATCCACATTCATCAATCCTTTTATAAAAAATACACATAATTTCTATCAATGATTTATTCTACTGTTTAATATTAAATTCAAGAAATATGAAATACTAATTTAAAATACTAATTAGGATATATCATTTTTAAAAATCAAAATTATTAAGCAAAATGCAATATAAATAATAAAAAGAAATTACCAATGCTCTCAACCATTATTAAGATCATTTATCGTGATCTGCTTCTTGGACCATACATTAAAAAAAACCCAATTATGATTGGAATTTATCTTGAGAAGATTACTTTCTGAATAGCCTTTTTTTAATGTAATTAATAATAAAGTTAATCTATTTTAAGATTAAATTTTAAATATAATAACATAAAGTTAGTTTTAAAATAAAAAATTGTAATATTCTAAATATTAACATTAGACTTAATATATAAAAAAGTTTAAAGATAAGGAAATTTTTTTCTCTCCTCCTGCTCATAAGCGGAATGCTTGTCAGGAATTTTGCCCCATTGCCTAGTTATGGGTAAAAGCTTTGTGCACAATCATATTCCTGTTTTGGCACCATTTAAGTAATAATATAAAATCTGCTAAAATCCAAGAAAAATTATATTTTTATATCTTCAACATTTAGTGGTAGCAGAGGAAATTTCTAAGTAAAGTTTCTTAAATGTACAATAAATTCTCCAAATGAAACTTTTCCCAAATTCAATACTAAATGATGTTTTGTCAACTGTCCTTATCCTTTACGATCATAACTAAAAACTCCCATTTTTCTAAACCTAATTTCATCACTATTTTCTCAATGTAGATAGCTTTGAATGCTTTATATGTTTTTAAAAAATTAGGGTTACATTTGATTTGTTACCAACCTAAGTGCCTAAGACAATAAGACTAATTAATAAAAAGTGTTCTTTTGATTTTATAAAAAAACAGTACTTACCTTTTGATGATCCAGTATCACATCCTATAAAGTATTAGGAGTTATTTTTGATTGGACACTAAATATTGATTTCTTTATCATTAATTCTCATAACTGATAGTTATGGACCTTTTCAATAAACTTTTTTTGACACTCATTATATATAATAAATACTTTTAAATGTCTAAAAATAATCTTAAAAGTATGTAATTGCTTATCACAAAACAACTTCTATTTATATAAAGTACACTGAATATATCCATAAATGATTAAAATGTTTTCATTGAGATAATCTCCTGAGATAAATTACAGTAAAATACCAATTTGATTTAATATTTTAAAAGAAAACTTATTAAAACAAAAATCAACATTTAGTTTTAATTCCAGCTTTAAATAAAAATATTTAACTTTTTTCACTAATATAGTAATCAGTAATAATAATATATATATTATAACAGGAGAAAGATCTTTGAGATTCGCACATACTGACCACGAGGGTGCCACTAGTCCAAAAATAGGAACTAGACATTTATTTTAAGGGTGAAACGATATGCGAATCAAAAGGCACCGAACTAAACTCAGGGAGGGACAAGATATTTTAAATATTGTTTAGACAGTTGAGAAATCAAAGCACAAAGTCAAACATCAGCCAAATAAATTTAAACAATTTATTAATTAAGTTGGACAATATAGTAAAGACATCTAGTCACTAATATAAAAGTGACTTATGTTAACATACGCATATTCACCAGAGAGTGCACAAGAGTACAACAAACATGAAGGCATTAAACTAATACTATGACCAAGAGATGATGTAACAAATAATATATTAAAAATATTTAGAATTAAATTCACTGGAATAATTTTAACAATGAAATACAAGTTTATTAATAAGAATAAAAAAATGACATTAAGGTCTCTAGAATATGGTTATACACAAATAAGCATTCTGATTTTGATTAATACACAAAATTTGAGTTATTACATTATGATTTACATATATGTTCCAATAGGTTTATTTAAAACATAGTCAGCACACAGACAGGTGGCTTAATAATTTCTGAACATATATGAATTGTCATAAAATAATAAAAAATTTAAATAATCATATTCAGTGATACCAACAACTCATAATGGGTTTACACACAACATATGTATCAGTACACAGACATGCAATATTGTATAAAATGAGCATGTTTGAATTAACATTTAATAAAAATTTTAAGTTATCACTTCTTAATGGTAGAAATACCTTCATCATCATCATCAACTATTATCAGTCCACTGCAGGATGAAGGTCTCTCCAAGTTTAATCCATCTTCTCCTATCTTTAGCTTCTCTTTTCCACAATACCCCTGCACATTTTCTTATTTCATCCATCCATCTCACATGTGGTCTCTTTCTGGGTCTTTTAAAATCTCTTGGAATCCGGTTTAAAATTTCAATTGTCCATCTATTATCATTTCTTCTAGCAATATGTCCAGCCCAACTCCATTTCAATCTTTTAATTTTTTCAATAAGGTCAGTAACACCTGTTTGTTGTCTTACCCATACATTGTGTTTTCGATCTCTTCTTGTTACTCCCAACATACATCTCTCCATACTTCTTTGAGTGGTCTGAAGTCTCTGTATTGCTCTTCTATTAAGTGTCCAAGTCTCAGATCCATAAGTAAGAACTGGTAAAACACATTTGTTAAAAACCATTTTTTTCAAACACATAGGCATATTTCCTTTTAGTATCAAGTTATTTCTACCAAAAGCACTCCAACCAAGTTTAATTCTATGATTAATTTCCTCCATTATGTTTCCATCTGTATTAATAGTCTGACCAAGGTATTTGTAACTGTTAACTTCTTCTAATTCTTCATAATCAATCTTTATTTTCATATTTTGAGCAAATCGATTAAACATTACTTTAGTCTTTTTAACATTTATCTTTAGTCCTACTTTTCTACTTTCATCTGCTAACTCCTGCAACATTTCCTGCAGCTCTGAAGCATTATTTGCAAAAACAACTACATCATCTGCAAAATCTAAATGACTTAAATACTCTCCATTTACTTTCATTTCTTTAGTTTCCCATTTTAATCCACAAAATACTTTTTGCAGCACTGCTGTAAAAAGTTTTGGAGATATGGAGTCACCTTGTCTTACACCTTTCTCAATGTTGATTTTTCCAGTATCATTATGTAATCTAATTGTTGCTGTTGCATTTTTATAAATATTCTTTAAAATATGACAATATCCTGGATCTATACCTTGATGATCCAATGCTTTAACCACTGAAGAAATGTGTATAGAATCGAATGCCTTTTCATAATCTACAAATCCAAAACATAATGACAACTCATATTCATTTGTCCTTTCTATGACTTCTCTCAATACCTGGATATGATCTATTGTACTAAAACCACTTTTAAATCCAGGTTGTTCTCTTGGTTGGTGAAAATCCAAAGTTCTCTGTAGACGAGTTGTAATTATCTTGGTAAAAATTTTATATAAAACTGATAAAAGGCTGATAGGTCTGTAATTTCTAATATCTTCTTTATCACCTTTTTTAAATATTAATATTATTACTGCATTCTTCCAATCTTCCGGTACATCTTTATCATTTAGACATTTGGTATATAACTTTGCTAAAATTGTTTCTATTTCTTCACCTGCTTCTTTTAATATATCAATTATAATTCCATCATTTCCTGGAGCCTTTCCTTTCTTCATACATTTAATTGCATGTCTCACTTCTTCATTTAAAATTCTGGGCAATTCGGAAGATGTAATAGATATAGGCGGTACTTGTTCTTTATTACTATATAATTCTTGATAAAAATCTTCTACCAATTTCATGAGGTCATCTCTCTTTTTAATAATAATTCCATCTTTTTTTCTTATTGCAGATATAAATTTCCTACCAATACGAAAATGTTGTTTAACATTCTTGAGACTTTTATTTTCCTCTACAGCTTTCCTTGCTATTTCACAGTTATACTTTCTTATATCATTTTCAACACTTTTCCATACCATTTTACAAAATTCGAGATATTCAATTCTTTTTAATACATCATTTTTGTATATCTTCATATTCCTTCTTTTCTTCATAAATTCTCTAGTCTCAGTAGAAATTTTATTAGTCAATTGCTACCAGCTATCTTTGTTGCAGTTTTTAAAAGTGTATCAGTTATTTTCATATTAATTTCATTCAAATCTGAATCATGTTCAAAATCTCCTAACACTTGAAACCTATTTGTAAGTTCTAATTTAAATTCATTAGAATGTTTCTGAACATTAGGAATATCAACTATAAATATTGTTTTTCTTAATAATTTTTGTCTCTCTAGTTTTACATTAACACGTAACTTACACTTTACTAATCGATGATCACTTCCTGTGTTAAATTTATTAAGAACATTACAATCTTGAAATATGTATTTTCTGTTAGTCAAAATATAATCCAATTCTGCTGTACCTTCATTTGGATGCTTCCATGTCCTTTCCTTTTAACATTTTTCTCAAAAAATGAATTCATAATATAAAGTTTTTTTTTTCTGCAAACTCCACAAGTATATGTCCTCTCTCATTTCTATTACCATAACCAAAATTACCTAAAGCAATTTCATCTTTCATTTGTCTACCAATTCTAGCATTAAAGTCTCCCATAGCAATTTTAAAATGTTGTTTACTCTGATCAAAAGCCTTTTGTACATCCATATAAAAATCTTCTACTACTTCATCACTATGAGAACTTGTTGGGACATAAACCTGAATTATCTGCATTTGGTATCTGCTATTAAGTTGT
This sequence comes from Epiperipatus broadwayi, assembly GCA_028023455.1. NCBI lineage: Eukaryota > Metazoa > Onychophora > Udeonychophora > Euonychophora > Peripatidae > Epiperipatus > Epiperipatus broadwayi. Next base: position 2,742,980 of record JAQFVV010012487.1, on the reverse strand, counting down.
ATAACTAATCTTGCTACTCTGTCCGATACACCATCAATCTCCACAATATTGTTCTTCCACTTTTTATTTATAATGAAATCCTACTCCACTTGTATTTCCAATATGTGTGCCTTTATAATAGAGTATATGTCCACTTTTTAAATCAATTGTTTCTTCACCTTTTCTTCTAACTTCATAAAGTCCAATAATGTCCCATTTAATATAAGACAATTCTTCTTCCAATTCTTGTAATCTTCCTTCACTTAAAGGTGATCTGCAGTTGTAAATACCTAAATAAAAAGTCATCAAATGGCAGCCTGGGTCCGCAATCAGGGGATTCTTAGCACCCTCTGCCTTCGGCCACCAACCGCTGCCTTGGTTGGTGACTTTACAGCCTCCTGGGAATAAGAGCCATGCTTTATTTTTGTCCAAAATCTTATACACGTGCATGCTGGTGTGCATTTAATGATAATTTAAAGTGAAACAGGTTAGATAGAAAGGTGTATGAGGATTTTAAGAGGTTTATTTTAAACTTTAATGAGAATAAAAGAAAATAGAAAGCTATAGAAAAGAATTGATTTGAAACTTCATTCCCCTTCATTTCTTCTCTGGCGCAATGTGCTACCACACCCTGAGCATTAAGGTGGGCATCTAATTAAATGGCTGAATCAAACAAATATTTAATAGACCCTACAATTCTTGTTAAATAACACGATTGGCACTTGGCAACGAACAAAAAAAAAGAGATACTTTGTCCATAAACATAGAGGTGCTAATTAAAGGTTAAGTTAAAGCTGGGAGGGTTTAATTTAATTACCTGATATATGTGTGTTCTGCTGTTGGTTTCTTCACTTACCTTTTTGAATGACCCAAAGTTCGGGAAAACTTCGTATGAGGGATGAATGACTCAATTTTATGGGAAAACTTTGTATGGGAAGGGCTATCAGTAAGGCATGCGTCACTGTAAAAATTCACCCTCGGAAAGAAAGAATAACTGTAGAAAAAGTTGGTTTGATAAAGATAAAGGTTTGAATTCAGATGATTTAAAATTTAAAAACGTAAACGTACACTACCAATGGTGCAAATAGTTTCAATATATATATATGCAGTATAATAATTTATTAACATATTTGAATTCATCAGTATAATTAAATTATTAACATTTTTCATAATTAATTCCATGTTGAATATACATAAAATTATAAACATATATAAAAAAAGTAATATGAATCAGTTATCAAATTCTTAGTAAACAGGAAAAATTCTCCATATAGTAGGGTCACCTTGTGCTAACCAGAGTAATCAATGAATGCCAGAAGGCTTGTGCATAAAATCCCTATCTAGTACCTACTCATCCAATATCCCCTGACTAGTTTTTGGCTTGTGGCTTTTATCAGTGAGGAGCCTTGGATCCGAGAGCACTGCACCTAGATCTTAGGATCTAATGCAACCCTCCATCAGCCACCTTTTATCTCTACTTCACTACAAAACTATGAGAATGAAATTGAAAACACAATAATATTTTCAATCTAAGCTCAATAGCTTATATAGTCATATGGGTCTGAACTCAATTCAGCACCCATACATTTTGATGACTTTGCTCTTTAACAACCATAGCCACCATTATCCTATTAGGCAGGATTGGTGTTAAACCATTAATCATCACATGATCTCCATCTCATGCTAGCACATAACTGTTAGTAAACAGGCAAAAACTCTCCATATAGTAGTGCCAACTTGTGCTAACCAAAGTAATCAATGGATGCCAGAATGCTTGTGCATAAAATCCCTATCTAGCACCTACTCTTCCACTATCCCCAGACTAGTTTCTGGCTTGTGGCCTTCATCAGTGAGGACCCTTGGATCTGAGAGCATTGCACCTAGATTGAAAATATTATTGTGTTTCAATTTTATTCTCATAGTTTTGTAGTGAAGTAGAGATAAAAGGTGACTGCTGGAGGGTTGCATTAGATCCTAAGATCTAGGTGCAGTGCTCTCAGATCCAAGGCTCCTCATTGATGAAGGCCACAAGCCAGAAACTAGTCTGGGGATATTGTATGAGTAGGCACTAGATAAGGCTTTTATGCACAAGTCTTCTGGCATCCACTGATTACTCTGGTTAGCACAAGGTGGCACTACTATACGGAGAGTTTTTGCCTGTTTACTAACAGTTATGTGCTAGTATGAGATGGTGATCATGTGATGTTTAGTGGTTTAACACCAATCCTGCCTAATAGGATAATGGTGGCTATGGTTAAAGAGCCAAAGTCACCAAAATGTATGGGTGCTGAATTGAGTTCAGACCCATATGACTATATAAGCTATTGAGCTTAGATTGAAAATATTATTTTCAATTTCATTCTCATAGTTTTATAGTGAAGTAGAGGTAAAAGATGGCTGCTGGAGGGTTGCATAAGATTTAGGTGCAGTGCTCTCAGATCCAAGGCTCCTCACTGATGAAGGCCACAAGCCAAAAACTAGTCTGGTGATATTGGACGAGTAGGCACTAGATAAGGCTTTTATGCACAAACCTTCTGGCATCCATTGATTACTCTGGTTATCATAAGGTGGCACTACTATATGGAGAGTTTTTGCCTGTTTACTAACAGCTATGTGCTATCATGAGATGGTGATCATGTGATGTTTAGTAGTTTATCAAATTCTCTCATAACAGTTTTAATTTTTTTTTTAAAAAAATAATCAGTTCCTTGACCATTGATAAAAGTTAAGTCCTCCAGCAGGTATATTTCTTTTTTTTGACTGGTTACTCATAATTAATTAATTATAAACATCTTTAAATTTAAAATACAGATTTTATATGTCTTTTTTTTCAATAAACAATTTAAAATAATGGTACTTGTGTATAATTCAACCGATGACGTTTTTGACTTACCGATTTTCCTTCCGGTAGACATCGACGTTTTTTTGCATGACAACATTGTCATGGTAACCAAGTGATTGGCGTGATTAATCCATCAGAGTCAATTTTTTTTTTCACCCGCGAGATTTAAAATTCGTAGAGAGGTTTGGGAAATTTTTTGATTTTTCTGTCTATTGTGATTTTGCTATCCACCGCATCACAGTTACTTTTTTGAGCTGTAAATTTGGGTAAAGTGTTTTATTTATTTGTTTATTTTAAATATACAAAAAATTTTTGTTAATATTTCTACTATTCTGAAACTTACATTGAATTACATTTAATGTGTAAATAATTTATTCCGGTAAAGTGTTTTTTATTTATCTGTTTATTCTAAATTTACAAAAAGTTTTTGTTAATATTTCTACTATTCTGAAACTTACATTGAATTACGTTTAATGTGTAAATAATTTATTCTCTGGTAAAGTGTTTTTTATTTATCTGTTTATTTTAAATTTACAAAAATTTTTAGTTAATATTTCTACAATTCTGAAACTTACATTGAATTACGTTTAATGTGTAAATAATTTTCAATAATTTTTTAAAACAAATTTGGAATATACATTACCAAATGCATGTGATAACAAGGACGCCATTAATGCCAGATTCGCATTAATTCGGGTAAAGTGTTTTATTTGTTTATTTTAAATTTACAAAAACTTTTTGTTAATATTTCTACATTACATTTTTAATGTGTAAATAATTTGAAATAATTTTTTAAATCAATTTTGCAATATGCAGTACGTTTTTAAAATTACCAAATGCATGTAAAAGTGCGGCGTTTTCTGGATGCCATTAATACCAGATTTGCATTAGATCACGTCTTTTTTATTTAGGTGTTTATTTAAAATTTACAAAAAGTTTTTTTAATATTTCTACAATTTTCAAACTTTTTTACAAAAAATATTTGTTAATATTTCTAAAATTTTCAAACTTACATTGAATTACGTTTAATGTGTAAATAATTTTCAATGAGATTTGAATACACAGGATGAAGCACTTGGCCATCTGGTAAAATGAACACAATCAAACTAATGTAGGCTATTCTAAGAGTTCAGATGAATGTTTCTTCAACATATAAATGAATAGTCTCATCACAGCAGGTCACAGAAATGAACAGCAACATATGAAATAAATGGCAAGCCTGCCATTTAAATGAGAATCTCTGTAAGCTAATAAAAATAACAATCACCAAATCAGCCAACAAAAATGAGCTGCCACTATTCTTCTAAAGTAAATTAATCTAGGTCAAGACAGAGAATAATAAGTTCCAAGAATGATAAGTTCAAAACTCAGGTCTATTTATATGCCACTTTATCTCCCCATGTAATCTTTGTTTTATTAATGTTAATTAATTAGATGTGTTTGCCCAGGGCCAATCCCTATCTTATGCTCAATCTTAATTAATAATTCTGACCAAGGCTTAACTTATTAAAAAAAATTAATTAATTAGATCTCCACTCCCAAAGATAATTAAAATAGATTATATTTAAGCAACAAGAATGCAATTAATTTTTTTTTAATTAAAAAAAAAACTTTCTAAAAGATAAAACAAAATGTTAGTTCTTTTTTTTTTTTTAAAGCTTTTATAAAGTTAACTTAAAACAGATTTTAAATTACAATTTTTAAGCAAAACAAATTACAGAAAATAAAATAAATAAGTGTATGTGTGAATATAACTTTATTTTGTAAAAGAATAAATATTAAATCTTTAAAATAATTGTAAAAGTCATGATCAGTCTTTTGAAAGGGATAGTAACCGGTTCGACTGCCCCATTACACCATCAAAAAAAAAGGTATTCCTATGCAAATTTTTTTAAACTTTAACACATCTAATCCCCCTGCAGAAATGCCAGTTGAACGTTTATCCTATTTTTGTCTAAAACCATTATTTTACTAAATAGCTTTCCCAATCTCATAAACCATGAAGACAAATAAGTTCTTTTTTCTTTAAAACTCTAAGTTTAAACCCCTTAACCTTTGTCACATGGTTCTTTTTTAATTAGTTTTCTGATATAAGCTACTTTCCCTTCTCCTGTATTTTTTTTGCTTATAAATTGTTCTCTTGTCCCTTTCACATTCTGTTTTCTTTTCTGATTTGTATATCTGAAAAATCTTTTGCCCAGCTAATCTCCACATTTCTTTAAACTGTCTCACTATATTACTGCTTGTATCAACACTAGTAACTGATAAAAATTCATTTTCTACAGTTTTTTTGAATAAGATTACTCTATAAATAGCTTGCATTTCTACTTTAAAATCATATTCCTGTTCAAAACAAATTGTTACTTTAATCAACTTATTTTTAATCTCATGAGAAAACTCTTTTACACTAGTTTCTATCTTTAACTTATAGTTTCTTTCTATTTCTTGAACTGCATTTTCTAATTTTTTCAACACACTATCTATTTGCATCCTATATATTCATTTCTTTATGTATTTCCACCTTATGTGTGTCAATACTATTTGGTTCTAATTCAATTTCTATATCTTTTATGACCTCAACTTCTTTCTCAACTTTATGACTTTCTTTAGTCAAATCTACCTCTATAGTTTCAATAGCTACTCAATTATTCTCAACTTTCTCCATTATTTGTCTTCTCATTTACCTCACTTCTGCTTTGAATTCATTAATTTCTCTCATCATTGCCTGCTGGCTCTGCTTGAATACACTAATTTCTTGATGCTTTTCTCTCATCATTGCCTGATGACTTTGTTGTATGCCTATTAACATCTCCATCATCATCTGTGTCTTCCTCTCTTCTTTTTCTACTATTCCCATTTTTGAAACAAGATTAAATCCATCTATATTTAACACTTTCTTTATAGATTTCACAGAAAAATGCTACTTAACTATTTGTATATTTTTATCATATGAAAAAAGACAAATCTCTACACCAAGCTGTTCAAACAATACACCAAGAAACCTAAACTGACTCAAAATATTTAAAACTGTTGCTTCCTACATTCAAAATATTTCTCAACTGTCTGAACAAACCTCACATGGGTTTTAAACTCGAAGCCCTAAGTTGGCTGTGCCAAAATTAAAATACATATATTCGGGATGGTTATTTATTTCTTTTGATCACCGAGGGTGCCACTAGTCACTGTGTACACCTGGGTCTCTTTTTACGCAGACTTATTTAACATGATTTTGAAGTTACTCGATTCGTGTTTCACCGGAAGTCGAACTCCGATAATGCGCTATTACTTTAAATAATAAATTTTGCGCACTTACGTTTATTGAAAGTAATGGCACATTATTGGAATTCGATTTTCATCTTAGTAATTTCAATATTTTCAGTGCTTTATAATAGTAAGATTTTATGCAATAATGAAATTAAAATTATGATTTCCACATTTTATGTATATACATTAAATTTTACAAGATTATAATGTAAATTTGTTCAAACATTGTGCGTGTTAATTTTGCACTTTAAATCACATTCTGTTTTTGGTTTTTTAAAAAAGAACGTAATCAATATTTAGTGTCCGCAAGTTTATTTTTAAAAGGTGAGTAATAGCAGTGAAACGAAATTTGATTTTTAAACGGAATTGAAAATTAAAAAATTAAAGACAAAAATAAAAGTTTAGATACAGAAGAAATTGTAGAAAAAGATAATGAAACAGAAGTGGAACCTGTTCCTTTCACTGCAAAAATGATTTGAAAAGGTCTTCAACTTTCTAATTAGTTTGCAAATTATTTTCTTATAAATGACACTAATCATGAACGTGCTCTTAAATTCCAACGAGAGCTAAATGGATGGATGTTTGGATATCGCGTTCATAAACAATTAATAAAATCATCATCTCAAAGATTAATTACTAATTATGTTGTCACCAGAAAACAACACAACATGAGAGTGAAGTTGGTGCTAGTTGTATTCTTGTGAAGAATCAAAAACCAGTTTGCAAATGAACTTCTTTACCGGTAAATAGCGATAATAATTAAAACATGTATATAAAAATGTATGCATAAAAATACATATTGTTTTGAATAAAATTAAATATTATAGTTAAAAAATAATTTAAAAAGTTTGTCTTGTATCAATTTTTTTCAAATTTGAAATTTTTTATTAGTCATATTTTATTTCCTTATTTTTTTTGCACACGAATTTTGAAAAATCACAGACCACATTCCCCCTTTTTCAATGTAAGTTACATCTATTTTTGCGCATGTTTTCTGAGGAACCTATCTATCGCATAAAATGAGACCCAGATGTACTTGGAAAATTTGTTTACCATGATCAAAGTTAATGGTGATGATGATTTGCACCGATCAGACTCGGGGAGAGCAAGAGCTCGATAATATTGTTCAGACAATCAAAAAATAAAAGCAGGACAAACATTAAATAGTATAATTTAAGAAAGTTCACAGTTTATTAAAATTAATATAAGAAAAAAATTTCAAGTACAGAGATATATATAAAATAAACATAGTTTTATTAAATTCTATCAAGGCGTGTATGAAAAAAATAAAATGTCAAACACATTGGCAGATTGGCTAATTTTCTCAAAGTTTCAAAAAGGTATGGAATAGATTTCCTTCAGCTGAAGTTTCACTTAAGTAACCCTGGTTTCCTTATTCAAAAAGTTTTAAAACAAATAACAAATGAAAGATTCTTGCATGAATCAATGAAATTAGTGTGAATGAGTGATCACTAGATTATGACTAGTGACATCTAATGTCTGCAGAACTGCTGCATGTCCAACCACATTGAAGATTGCCAAGGTTGATTGCAATGCAAGAAAAATAAATATGATAAGTGAATATGACAGAGTATGAAATTTTACCATAGGAAAAAATAAAATCTCTCATTCCATGACAACAGAAATATTATGAAATACTCCAGTGTAGGTAATTTAAAGTTGAGAGAAATTAAATCTCTGATTTAAGTAACACAGACAATCAATTGGTGAGGACCCAGCCAAACAAATGGCCATAAGCTTAATTTGTTATAGTTACTTTTAAATGTCTCAAAAGAAGTCGGGTAAGAAATTCAGAAAATTATATATGTCTCTCAAGCATTTATTAAGAAAATAAACTAACAATAATAAATCTAAATAGTTTTAAGAAATAAATTCTCAATTCATGACCTGACATATAATAGAACACAATTTAAAATTACAAAAATATAGCATTACTAAAAAAAATACAGCACATATCAATAATAAAAATACATATAACAATTACAGATTTACAATTAGATTGAGTGGAGACTTAGATTAGATTTAGCACTGGTAAGAATATAAAATAAATTACCTTGGTGCTGAAAAGTTCCATGAGTACTCACAATTGGGTGCAGGTAATATTGATTGAAGTCTTGAAATGATTTGTTCTTTAAATGGCGGTGAGTGTAGAGGATGCTGAGGAATTAGTCTTAGTTTAGAAAAGTTATTATGACTTCATAATGCATATACAGAGAAATTTATTATGTAAGTTACTATTAACTACTATGAACTTTTAATCTTTTTAAGTTGAAATCATTTTGAAAGTTGATCAAAATACCGGTGAAAGAGTTAGATTATTTTATTGTATAATACTCTTTTTATTATTAGTTAAGATAAATGTAGATGCATTTTTTTTTTCAATTCTTTAATTATTATTTTATCATTTTATATGTAAATGCTTTCATTTCATTGTACATAAGTTACTTTTTATGTAGGCTATATTTTTGTCATATAAATTCAAATTATTTTTAAACATAAATTATTATTACATCTTTCAATCTTTATTACAAATTATTTATTTTTAATATTTCTTTGAGAATTTATAATTAATATGTAGTCATTAATCACAATAATTAGGAATAAATCAATTTTACAAGTATAAAATGAGGTGTATTATATTACCATTTTATTTTTTTAATATTTTTGGTTATTTTGCCCTTCATTTGGAAACATTGATATGTTGATTGCTGTTTAGCATCTCACTGCACTCTCTCACACACACATGTATATAAGTTTGTATGTGTATCGATGCTTGTTAAATGTTCTTTAGAGTTTTTCTATATGTAAAGTTCTATAACAGATCATCCATGCAATGAAAGTTCTGTAGTTAAATAATTCTATTTTTTTTTATAAAGACTATATATAATATTCAAAGTTGATTGCCAACATTTCATATATACCAGTTTGAATGTTTTTTGCCATAAAAAAGTGGATTGTTTTCTAAATGTTACTAATCAGTTTTGTATACCAAGCACTGTAGAATTAAGAATCAAGATCATCTCCATATATGGATTTTTTTCACATGAATGTTTTTTTTTATAAATAGGAAACCTAAAAGAACATTTCACATCTCTTAATCTTGAAAATATTTAAATCATTATATATATAAATCAATATTTTTTGTTAAATTTAATTGAGTAAAAAATTCTTCTATTATTATTATTATTATTATTATTATTATTATTATTATTATTATTATTATTATTATTATTATTATTATTATTATTATTATTATTATTATTATTATTATTATTATTATTATTATTATTATTATTATTATTATTATTATTATTATTATTATTATTATTATTATTATTATTATTATTATTATTATTATTATTATTATTATTATTATTATTATTATTATTATTATTATTATTATTATTATTATTATTATTATTATTATTATTATTATTATTATTATTATTATTATTATTATTATTATTATTATTATTATTATTATTATTATTATTATTATTATTATTATTATTATTATTATTATTATTATTATTATTATTATTATTATTATTATTATTATTATTATTATTATTATTATTATTATTATTATTATTATTATTATTATTATTATTATTATTATTATTATTATTATTATAATAATAATAATAATAATAATAATAATAATAATAATAATAATAATAATAAAAATAAAAAAAATCTCTGCTGAGGTAAGAAGCAATCCTTAAGTTCTCCGATGTAAGTATTTATATTTTTCTTTTGTTTCAACTTGTTATTCGCAAAACAAATGGAATACAGGACAAATCGAATCATATAATAGATTAATAGAGTATTTTTAAAAAATATCGGGGTGTATTCATATCTTTTTTTTTTAAAAAAAAAAAACTGACTTGAGTCCGAATAATAAATCATGGCTACTGCCCAGTCAAGCGTGAGTGAGTTAAGCACAATACGAAGTTAACAACATCGTTAGTTTTAACATCGCCTATTTCGTATGCAAAAATACTTAAAAGTAACAGCAATGTTACAGCACCAACCCAAATACCATGTTTCCGAAGAACAAATACAAATGATATAAAAAAATCTTGATCTACACACTCACAGCCCCCAGCCGCAATCTGGATAAAAGAAACGCTTGAAAATGTGATGGACTGTTTTAATAATATGGTGCTGAGAATATTATTTGAAACTTTTCGCAAGTTTTTTTCACCAATATCGCTAGTACTCACAGTAACCGATAATCAATTCTCATTATATCGTTTCCCAAAAGCTTTATTATATGAAGCAATTACGCAAAATGCACTGTGGGAAACAATCTCTTGTATCGCAGACCTTCCAAATTCTCGCTATATAATCATTGATTTTTATACTCAGCAGCAAAAAGAACATTTTCAATCCACTATTTTAGCACTTGATAATTATGCCCTCATAATTATAGATGAAAACCTGCAAAATATTATTACTGGAGTGCTAAAAAATACTTATCTTAAATACAACTTACAAGATTTTAAAAAAATGATAAACCCGTTTGGAAAAGTAATTGTCCTACAGCCTATATATTTAAAAGACACACCAATATTGATATGTAGTAATTGTTTTGAATTTAAAATAAAACTCCATAAAAACAGATGCCACCACAATCCCAACACAAATTACAGATCAAGAAGCAACACTCTCTTCACATAAGAGGGATAAAGCCACGGTGTTTTGGCTGTGGACAGCGAGGCCACCTAGCAACTCAGTGCGATAACACAAAAGGCAATCACTGATGATGAAAATAACAATTTTAATAACACTACATCCATTGGCAACACAATAATAGAAACTGGAAAAAAACAGGTTCAAACACCCACAGACAAAAATAATAAAGGAACAGAATTGCCTATCCCAAAGACCAACCAAAAGAATGATAACACAAAAATTAACATAGACACCTGAGATTCAAATGAAAATAACTCTCAAGAAACCACAACACAAAATACATGACAGGATCAGTATCTCAATAAAACAAAAGGTGTATCAAGTAAAAATCAACATACAGAAAATAAACACACACAGCTATATAATGAAAATATAAATCTAGATAATATAAGGACACCAATATTAAAACAAACTACAATAATAAACAAAACTGCATCAAATACAATGGATGCAATAGAACTCCCCCTTCCACCCATTCAAGAGAATACACCAGAGGGGAAAAAAAGCCAGGTAGACCACCTAAAAACCATGAATCAAAAAAGGCAAAAAAAAACAGACCAAAAGCACAACTCATCAGACATATACAATCTAGAAAATGATGAAATAGAAATGGATTTAAGCCAACAACAAATGGACAACTGTTCAGTTTCAACACAAATCGCTTATATAGAGTCTAAACCAATATTAAATGAAAGGAAAACTGATAATAAATCCTACAAAGTCTTAAATATACATCAGCATCCATCTACTGCAATTTAAACAAAAATTTAGAATTCAAAAATAAATAAAAAATCAATACTCTGTTATAAAATTATCCAAAAAACATGAAGATAAAAATTGGATTTCTCAACGTTAGAGGCTTGATTGCCACCAAAAAACTTTTTCAACTCAAAAAGTGGTTACATACAACACAGCCCCACATACTGTGAATATTGGAAACAAAAATATACAGCAGCTCTCAAATTGATCCATCAAAATATTTTGTCAGCCAAGGGTTTTGTGCCTGCTCAAGGCAATCATCATCACCATCAGGTGGTACAGGTACAATTGTATCCTACAACTGTACTTTCAGTTCTTTTAAAATTACATATATAGACTCTAATCTTATCATAATGCACACTCTAATGCAAAGAAATGGAAACATAAACTCATCTATTCTTTGAATGTCAATGCTTTGACAACATACGGCTAGCAATCCCTAGACTATTCAATAACACTCATGTCAACATGCACTATTTATTTAAAACATTCAGTAAGGGTATATATGCACAAATTCGGGCAAGCACTTTTATTCTATATGCACTATGATGCACTAGATGTACATTCATGTACAATAATAACCCTAGAAGACACCCAAACACCTTTTCAATCAAATTGGAAAGTATTAGAGAAAGGGACAGAAAAATCACAACAGAAAAAATCTTTCAAGACACTTGGTCTTTAATGAATAAAAATCTTAGATCCTAGCCTAAAGTAATGACAATTGCCCCTTTTTTGTCACCCCAGTGAGATGATGAAAAAGAGACTTGAATAAACTTATATAATTTTTGCAGTTTGCGATTTCTGTTTTGTATATATGTACTCTAATTTAAGATGTAATTGACTGTCCAGTTAATTTCTCATGTATATATATATATCTTTTTTTAAGTAATTTTTTTTTAATGCTCATTTATATTCTTTATATATCTCTCATGTACATTATTATACCATTGTTACTCTACTACAGGGGTCCCCAAACCTATGCCCGTGGGCACCATGGTGCCCGCAGACCATTTTCTGTGTACCCGCCGCTATCCAAACAAAATAAAAAATTATTCATCTGATACAAATAAATTTAATTTTTAAAATTTCTTATAAATTATTGTATTATATTGTAATCAAATTGTAGGGCATACTATACTTTTACAGCGCAAAAATATAAACTTTGAACATATTATACTTTTACAGCGTAAAAATATAAACTTTAATTATATGTTAAAATTTTATTTTTGAAATAAATATTTTTTTGTACATTATGTGTATTATTAACAATATCCAACTATAAATTTACATTGAAAAAATAAATGGTGCCCGCCATCTGTTTGAAAAAAATAAACGGTGCCTGCCACCTGGCCGGTATTATAGAATGTGCTCTTAAGTGCAAAAAGGTTGGGGACCCCTGCTATACTAAATGTATCTATCATACTATATGTAATAAGCTATGTAACCCTTGATTGCTTAACAAAGTTCTTTGAAAAGTAGCAGTAGCAGCAGCAGCAGTAGTAGTAGTAGTAGTAAAAAAGAAGAAATATAGTACAATTTGTATTTTTAATTCTGAATTTTATGCATTAGGATTTCATTTGTACTGCATTTAATATGTATATTTAAAATTAAAAAATGTTTTCATTATGTTATTACATAAGAACATTATTTTTGTATTTTTCTTTTAGCATTATTATGTCCAGAACCTAAAAAACTTAAGTATGGTGGGTATAAATCTGTAAAAGGAACTATAGCAGTTGGGTCTGTGATCAAATTTGAATGTCAATTAGGATATAAACTGGTTGGAACACCAGAAGCTACTTGTAAACCAGATCTGACGTGGTCATCTAATGATCAAGTTTGTGAAGGTAATCTGTCAAATGTTATCAAAATTAAATTTTAATAGAAAGTGTAAGAATAAAAATAAATAGATTTGAAACCAAAAATAGAATTTAGTTAATTATATTCATTTTTCTTTAAATCAATAAGATTATTTTTTTACGGTCATGTTCAACTCTTTTTCTAAGACAGACCCCATTGGATAATTTTAAGAATTACAATAGTTAAGTAATGAAATTATTTTTAAATGATATACTACAATTCAATTTATCATCATATTATTATTAAAATCTTTTCTATAGAGACTGAGTCAACAAGCTGATCTTTAGCCAATTGCAGAACTGAAAAAAAAAAGCAATGAAATTATCAAATCTTTAAACAATTCAATTATCAGTAAAAACATTTTAGTCAACAAAAGAAACAAACAAATTATAATAAAAGGATTTACAATCTAATTTTGTGCAAGTTTTCACTCACTAAATATACAGAAATGTCTTCAGAATAACATGTATTGAGATTGTCATTAATTGAAATATATCATAAACATAATAAACAAACATATATGAATAAAAATTGTAAAATAACATTGCAAATGAAATGGAAAGTAAGATTGCATCTTAGTAATTAAGCACCTGGCAATTGATTGGTTAGGCTTTCTGTTTCTGACTTTTCCTCCTGGATAAACCCTATACACAAAATACTTCTCATCTAAAAGTTAAAAAAACTATTTAACATTAGATTTGTCAGTCAAGCAAACTAATAATATAAATGGTTAAGAATATAAACCTTTTTAATTAATAAAATATAATTAAATTTACTTTCAGTCTTTGTATCTCTTCACATAATAGTTTTTTTTCTTAGAATAAAGTATCTCTTATGTCTTATAGGGCTATATTCATTTTTTCTATGATTGCATATAATTAAACTATTGTCCAAGCATTTGTAGTCTAATAAAACAAAAACTAATGTGCTATATTTATAGAGTGATGATAAAATAACCCAAAAATTAATTATTTATAGAAGAAAAAATGATTTTAGGGATTGAGGGAGGATTCATCTATTTAAAAGTTCAACACGTAAGAAATGTATTCTCCAAAGTTTTTAATTATGAAAATAAAAATGAGGTCTTCAAAAGATGAAGTATAAAAAAATCAATTTTTATCCACTGGAAAAAAAAAACTGTGAAATACTCTATTCTACATTATTTGACTTTGATTTCAATTATCCCAGACTTTTGATTTCATTTGTTAAATAAGATATTAATAATATGATTTAATCAATTATTTTATTTTTTTATGTACTGAATAAAGAATTTAATAAGTAATTGTTTCATATATTTAATTATGGCTGTATACAAACTTTTCAATGCTTCATTTTTTGAAATTTTATCATATAAATACTACCAGTGCTTTATTTAATTTATTATCCAACATATGTATAATGATCAATAAGAATTATATGTCTTCTGACCATATTTATAATAAGAACACTCTGCTTATGCTATTGTAAAGAGTATCTGACCCCCCCTCCCAATGAGAATTTAAAGTAACTCATTTATATTTATTTATCTATTTGAAAATATCTTCTTTTTACATATTTTAATTCCTTTATTATTAAACCAATGCTCATACAATCATTTCTTGACAGTTAACAGTTTTGATTGCCCCTGAAATAAAAATTTATTCAAGCTTGATTATATATTTCCTATTGTTTTCAAAACTAATCTAAAAGAGATTAATGATACTCTAATTTAAACCATTAAAATGGTTTCTTTGGATAAAAACTTATATAATACATAAACACTGATTATTCAAGTGTACTATGGTTAGTAATATTATAATAAATAATGTATTTTTTTTCCTTTTTGTTGTTGTCGTTTTTTTTTTTTTTTTGTTTTTTTTTGAGGTATTACATTTTGCTTCAATACATTAGATTTTTTCTAAAATCATTTTCTGCATTATCAAACTTTGTTTATCAATTTTAGGATAATAATTAATTCTGTCACTGGTTTTTATTGTATGCACTTGGACCATGGAAAATTGAAATATCCTGCATGAAAAAAGTCAAATAATTGATCTTCATAAACAATAAAAACATAACTGGAAAAAATAGATGTGAATTAGAACCACCTGATTATCAAAGCTGTCTTTACATTTTGAAATTTTATGGCTCTGCAATATAATTTTAAAACAATAATTGTTATTTAGAAAATTATTTTCTTTATATGCTAATATTATTCAAAGAGAATTAAAGTTTTCTCAAAAAAATGTAATTCAATATAAATAATACATTCAACATTTATATTAAGAAAATCTTGTTTAATACTTTAAAATAAACTAAATATATCAAAATATTATGCTGAGCATGCTTTCCACTAATTAGTAGTCATAATCATTATCCAAGAGAATTGTGAGATTTATAGAAGAATTACAAAAGCAGTGATTTACATAAAATTTGATTATAAGATGTAAATAAATTTATTTACATGAGCCATTTTTTTGACAGGAGGATGCAGGATTCTTTTTTGTTGATTGCATAATATATTATTGGCAATGTGTCAGGCCTCTAACTTTGTGTTGCTATTGTTTTTCTCAGAGTAGACAATACTGGAAGATGTAGATTCAAAGCTGTGATTGTGTTTGAACTTCAAGGAAGATAGATTTAATATCTATATTAGTATTGGCTCAATTATATTGATATTTGTGTTGTATGATTTTTGTAGAGAGATTGGCACAAGATTCTCCAAAGTAATTGGTGTTGGAGTTTTGTATTACTGCATATTATTACTTGGAAAACCTGCTCTTGGGGTATCTTATCTTTCATATTAATAGTAAAAGGCATAAAGTTTTCTGACTTTTATATTCAGCACAAAATTACTCGGTTAAATTATAAAATGTTGATTAAATTTGTCCAAATGCGAGGGGTTATATACCAGAATCCTTGACATCTAATGTTCATAAGTTTTCATGCCTCAAAGTGTTTTTACATAGAGACTATAATCTTTGTAAATTTAAGTCTGTCAAGAAAATCCAAGATTGAAACATACATTAATGATTTATGTAATATAAGATAAAAAATTCTGCTCTTATTTACATGGTCAAAATATTCTACACTAAAATTAGGAACAGACATTCATACTGATAAAACACTCTGGATATTATTTGTTATCCTATATACCAGGGGCAACTCGTAGTATTGAAATATACAAAATAAGCCTTGGCAGTTTTCCACCCTGAACTGCCTGATTAATAATACGAAAGATAATCTATCCCCAGAGCAGGTTTCCCAAGTCATGTATAAAATTATATGCAATAAACAAAGTGCAATGCAGTTTACTTTGGAGAATCTTGTGCCAATCTCTCTATAAGAATTGGGCAACACAAATATCAATACAAATGAGCTAAAACTAATACAGACATTAAATCTATCTTCTTCGAATATGACGCCAAACACAGTCACAGCTTTGAACCTACATCCACCAAGATTATCTGCTTTGAAAGAAATAATGTCAAATAAAAGAGGTCTGGCACATTGCCAATAATATACATGCATTCAACAGGAAAGAATCCTGCATTTCTCTGTCAAAAAATGCCTCGTGTAAATAAATTCATTTACAATTTATAAATAAATTTTATGTAAATCACCGCTTTTGAAATTTTTTTATGAATCTCACAATCTTCCTGGATAATAATAGCTATAATTATGACTATTAATTAGTTGAAAGCATTTTCAGCATACTATTTTGATATATTTAGTATATTTATTTTAAAGTAAACAAGTTTTTCTTAGTATATGTGTTGTATGTATAATTTATATTGAATTATATGCTAATAATAAATTGGGGACAGTTCTTCTAAAAGAATCTCTTTAAGAAAATCTAAGCAAATAGGTATTAATTTATATTCCTCATTTTATTTTTAAATAAGTGTTAAAAATATTACTATGTTTATATTACTTTTGTGATGAGGGAAATTTGAGAGAGGTGCTTACACCTGTATTGATTATTCCAGTTCAATGAAACATTATTAAATTAGCAATTGGTTGTATTACTTCCTACTGTTTCTATTTTGGAACATTTAGGTTAGAATTTTTAATGGTATTATTTGATGATATATTTTAATTACTTATTGGTCATAAGAATTTATATTCTTCATACAGTACTTTGTGAAAGTATGGGAAATGGTGATCATATAATGTTTAATAATTTAAGAATTTATATTGTTTTCTTTTCTTTTTTTAATTAATCTTTTTTATTTTATTTTATAAATGCACAATCCATATGTTATAGTTTTCAATTAACTATGTCACTCTAATTGTTTAAAAAAATTGTTATTTTAATTTTCATATATTAAAGGGAAAATATTGTTCAACAATATATTCAAATTTTTAAATTATGATTCGTTCAAAAGCTATATTATAATTTTAAAATGTTAGCAACACCATAATATATTTATAAAAGATCTCTTATCATCATAATTTTCATCCATTATCAGTCTACTAATCCCTAGCTTATTTTTTTTACAACATACCAACAATATTTTTTATTTCATCCATTCATCTCATATATGGTTTCTTTCTAGACTTTTTCTTGGTATCCAATTTAAAACAACAATTATTCATCTATTATTATTTTTTTTAGTATTTTGTCCAGCCCAGGTTTATTTAAATGTCCTAATTCTTTCAATTATGATAGTGATATTTCTTTGTTTTCTCATCCATGTATTTCATCTTTGATCTCATTGATACTTCTAATATACATCACTCTATACTTTGTTGAGTTGTCTGAAATCTCTGTATTGCTATTCTGTTAAGTGTCCAAGTCTCCAATTCATAAGTAAAAATTAATAAATTTGCATTAAAAATCTTGTAAACAATTAAGCATATTTCCTTTTAAATTATTTCCTCCAAAAGCATTTCATCCAATTAGTAACCTGATCAAAGTATTTGTACTTATTAAATTTCTTTTAATACATGATTATTAATAATTTTTTTTCTTTGAAAAAAATCCATTGAATATTAATTACTTTAACCTTTTTAGAATTTATCTTTAATTTACTTTCTAACTTTCATCTGATAACTTTTGCAATATTTACTGAAGATATGATAATATATATTTACCTTGCTTTGGCTAGTCAACTACTTACATTATTCAGTCTTTAATAAAATTTGATTGAATAAAACTAATAAATTTTATTTACCGAATAATTTTATCTATAGCCAATTTATTAGTATTAATAGTTGAGAATGCATGCATACATATTATTTTTTTAAGTTATATATTTGTCAGGTTAGACTTTACATTTTGATATATATATAATTAAAATTATTCAATGTTTGAATAACAAGCACATATATTAAATCATATAGATGTATGCAGAACTCTTCATCATATATCTTTTCCTTAATCAAAAAATTATAACTAGATAACTGAACAAAAAAAATGTGTCCATTTCTTCCACCTCTCATACTTGAATGCTGTTCCAATAATTTTTTTTTTCCAACTATATGGCATATTTTTTATTACAGTTATCATAAATTCCATTGCTGCAATATTAGGGTGCTAAACTTTTATTAAATAAATAAATTTCATAAATCTTGTTTTTATAATAAGTATGTTGGCATATAAGTCTATCTTCTAGCTATATTTATAGTCTGACTCCTCTTGATGAATAGCTTGATTGTAAAATATAACATCAGGAAAATTGAAATGGATAACTTTCATATTTTCTTCAAGCAATATTCCTTCTTTTATTGCCTAGTGAAATCTAATAATAACACTATTTTAAATTCTTTGCACAATCCACAAGAATATTAGGCCTACTGTAATCAAAATATCAGATTTTTCTATTTTTTGAAATATTATAATCATATCTTTCTCTTAAATGTCTAGTTCTGGCAATACTTGTTTTTTGTATGAAACATTTTTATTTACATCGTCTGGTAAATCATCTGGCATTGGCAATTACTTTCATAAATAATTTGTGCTTATTAATTTTTTTTAGACACATAAGTATCCAATTCATCACTTGCAGTTTCTCTAGATCACTAACTTTGATAATTATAATATCATGACCTTTTATATCTTTTAAATAA
Source organism: Epiperipatus broadwayi (assembly GCA_028023455.1). NCBI lineage: Eukaryota > Metazoa > Onychophora > Udeonychophora > Euonychophora > Peripatidae > Epiperipatus > Epiperipatus broadwayi. The sequence continues at coordinate 2,723,503 of JAQFVV010012487.1, read as the reverse complement.
ATTCCTAAATGTAATTTTTGCTTTAGTAGTCATAATATTCTCATTGTATTCGTTAATAATGCATTGTAGTATAGAATTACATTTTGATACATGTTTTAAACTTTCTACAAACTTTGACAATTCAGAAGAATTTTCATTTTTAACACTCACACAAACTACAGAAGTAAAACATTATGTGATCATCATTTCTTATGCATACACACTATTGAAACAGTAGCAACTCTCCAGGTAATAGTGCTATCCAGTACAAGCCATAGTGATTAATGGATGCTTGAAGATTTGTGTGTTAAAATAATTATATAGTATCTACTCATCCAGCTGGAAACCAGTTTGAGGATATTGGATGAGTATACACTAAATAGAGATTTTGATGCATAAATCTTCTAGAATCCATTGATTTCTATGGTTTGCACTGAGTGGCACTACTGTTTGGAGAGAATTACTATTGTTTAAACCACAGAACTCACTGAAAATTTTAATAAGGCTGTTTGCATTTTAAAAGTGGTTATAATGCCAGTTTTAACTATAAATTGTGATCGTAAATATATCACAATGTAGATCTTCAATTACTTCAATATACTAGTCAGCCACCAAAATGTTTCTTGAATATTTTTTTCATATAAATTTTCTTTCTTTCTAGACATATAATTAAAACCCATAATTCTCACTTTCTAACCAGTTTCAAAATATCTGACAAAAGTTGGAACCATTTTAGAAATATTCATAATTAATGGACCCTTGTGGATTATATTCTTTCACAGAAATAACTACTTTATCATTTTGTAATCCTTCATATAACAATTTAGTTCCATATCTCTGGGCTGTAGTTCATGATAAAAGTTAATGGGATATGTAAAAATTTTCTATATGGCATCCATGTTCTCATTACACTTTTAACAAGAACCTTTAAATCTTTTTTTTTTTTTGTAATTTTTAAAAGTATCTAAATTTCATAAACAATATCTAAAACAAACATAGAGTATATTATTTTATAATCTTCAACTTCACATTTCATTGACCATTTTCTAGCTTTAGGATTATAAAAATTTTCATCTTATAATTGCCTTACTAGATTTTCTTTATATCAATTTTAAATTGTAAAAGCCTAATCCAAGTTAAAAACAATATTATCTTCAGAAGCTAAATTTAAATATCTCCTATTAATTTACTTTTAGCACTGTTTTTTGAAATAATAATATTTTGTACAATTCATTTGATATTTGAAATGTCTTCTTGATCTAACTATAATTCTTTTCTAATAGAGCTCAATCTCTTTTGTGCATAATTATAACAGAACAATTCTTTCAGAAATAGCCTAACATAGTACAGATTTTGATTGGATACACACACCACTAACCTACAACATCAAAAATTCCACTCATGGCTGGACTAGTGCTTTCTGGGTCTTTTCATCTTGCTTCATCATTAACTTATTATTGATCACTAATTTTTCATTTTAAATTTTTTTTCCCAAATTCTCTGTATTTTCTTGTTCCATGGCTTGAATTCATTCTTGTGAGACTTGTTGCAGCATTTCTATTTTTTTCTACCCCTTGAGTAGTAATTTTAATTTTTTAAAAAGACTCTTTGCTTCATTTTCTTTAATGTTTATTTATTCTTTATTTCTTTATCATGGTTTTTTATTTTTTCATTAAACTTTTCCCTATGTCTTTTACATTCTTCCATATTGCTTTGCAATAGATATTTTAAACAATCTTTTTTTTATCCTTTTTTCAAAGTTTTTTTTCATTCTGTTTGTTAAACATTTTTTCCATATGGCTTCTGATTTCTTTTTTATCTTTTGTATTTTTTCTATTTTTCTTTTTTATTTGTTAAACATTTCTTTTATGTAGTTTCTTTTTTCTATCTTCTCTAATTTTTTTATTCTCTTCTTTCACTTTGTTAAATGAGAATCTTCTCTATAGCTTCTTTTTTTTTCTTTTTTGATATTTTTATTATCTTTTTATTTGTTAAATACTTTTTCTATACAGCTTTTATTTTTTTATTGTTCTCTAATATTTTTATTCTCTTTTTTCTGTTAATTGCATCATTTATACAATTGTTCTTTGAATTTTTCACTTTGATTACACTTTATCAAGTTCAACTAGTTAATATTATATAATAATCTTGAATCACACTCTTTATTTCAATTTTTTAGATTAACATTTCTCTCACCATTATATCGTACTCTTCTTATAGTTTTGATCTGAGAATTGTATATAATTACTGGTCCTTACTTGTTTGTGTGCCATTATTCCAGTTTTCACATGTCTTCTTCCAGTTTCTTATAAGTAATTTCAATACTTTATCTAATTAATTGGAATATGCTATATTCAAATAAAATTGATTTAAGTAATTCAACTTCTTCATCAGTTTATTTTCTTTGAATATTAAGCATATATCCAATTCTCTATTCAATCCATTAATATCACCAGTATTTTTTTAGCAATGTACACATAGAAGTACAATATTAGAATAGTGAAATTACAGGACCAATAGATAATGTTAATCAGATTAAAATTAAATAAATAAGTTTATTATTATGATTATTATTATAAAATAATATTTTCTCTCTATATCAAACATAAATAATATTACTATCAATTATTTTTAATGTAGTATTTCAATTGAAGTTTTTGATTTAAAATTAATGATTATAAGTGATTTAAGATTTTATTTTGCACATAGATATTCTAGCAGGTCATTATTATTAAATATTTGATATAATAATAAGTAATATTTAAATGAAATATTAAAATATATTTAGCAGTAATGTTTAAATGTATAGAAATCGTTCTAATTTTATCTTTTAATAGTTTAGTTCATAAAAGTTGTTGATATATCTTAAGTTTGTTATTATAAACAAGTTAACTTTTATTTTTTAACTGAAACTTTATTGGATTTTATAATGATTTACATATAGTAAATACAAAAATTATGGATCAGGGTAACTTTTATATATATTCAGCAATACAATAAAGATTTATAAAGTTGTAATTATTTATTAAGCACACAGGAAGTATATATAAATACTTTTAAGATAGACTTTAACCTGTATCAAATGTGCCTTGAAATTTATAATAGTCAAGCAATATCTTTATTTTGCAGATAAAGGGACCTCTCAAACCATGACACAAGATAGCGAATTTTATAAAGATAAGGATTTATAAAATAAGAAAGTTGTTTTTTTTTTTTTGGGGGGGAGGGGGGGATAGGCATTGTTCAAGGATCTGAGAGGAGATATACACATTTATAGCCTTATTATGTTCTAAATTTGATTGCATAATTCAACAGTGATCAATTTTTGGCCATGATTAGAATTTATTTAAACTTATTAATGATTGTATTTGGATATCTTTGAGGGTATTGGTTATATACAAACATATATCTAGTGCAAAAAAAGGCAAACAACATGAAAGGGTTAAAATAACTGGAAACAACTTTAGAAAGATTGGCAAGTAATAATGAGATTGACCCAGATTCTGGTGAAAGGGTGCTATGTATTATGACTCAGGCAATATGTAAAGCATGGAAGTAACTCAGTACACGATTTATTATTTCATCTCAGTGGTAAACTTGTTAGATCTATTTGCACAAAGCAAAGTTTGTATCATTAAAAATAAAAGTGGTAAAGTATTAAGATTTAATTTGATTTCAAAATATTAAATTCTAGTAACCAGAATTTGAAATGACTTAGTCTCTGTTGCTAATCTTTTGTGTGTGTCATAAGATATAGTTGGAAGTAGATTTAGAAGTTCAAACACCTCCCAGTTTTGATATTTTTCCCCAAGAGAAGAAAAGGCAAAAATTGATAATTTTTTTTATTTTGATGAGAATTGTAGTTAGGAAAATAAAAATAAATGTGAGTTTATCTATTGATTTTTACTGAAATGTGTAGCCAATATTGGATCAAGATACAATTATTGAAGAAATGAAATTTCTTTCTGAGTAAAAAATATTGACAAAAAGTGAAATCCTTGACCATTGTATAATGAATGTTTCTGTAAGAAATTTACAGAAATTTCTAATTTTGACAGAAAGAGAGAGAGAAACTCTTAAGAAATTTTTAAAGGAAAATAAACAATAGGCATATAATACATGATACAAGTTGTTACAAAAAAAATGAAAATGAATGTTTTTGAATATATGGAAAAATATGCACAACTTAAAAATCAATTAATGGCTTAATGTCTTAAAAGAGTCTGTTAAAATATTAGAGACATATCTCAGGGTAAGATAGAATAGAAACCCTAAAAGAAATGACTGAAACGTACCAGTAAAATTGAAGGTAACTATTCTATCCATATAAATGGATCATATCCCTGTTTTAATGGATCAAAATCTAATGAAAAATCCCCAGAATAAACTTTAGACTGGCAAGATATGCACAAGAAAGTAGGAATACATTATCTTGTTGAAAGCTCTTAAGTTATTTTATAGTCTGATCATTGCATTTAGAAATAAGGATTGATGTCTCCATATTATTGATAACCCATACTAACATGGCTGAATATATTCTTTTATAATGTCTAACTGTAATAATGAGAGGGATCCTCACAAGGGAACAAAATTCATTCACTCATTTGATCATGGCTGGTTGACTATGGTAACCTCCAGAATATAGACAGCAAAATAAAAGTAAAAAGAAATTTATTTCAGTAAATTAAAAAAATAAACAAAGCATTTTTTATATTTGTCTGAAAATTTATGATGATGATATTAATAGTTGTAATTCTATATTGGATTATTTCCATCATGTAATGTAATTATTTTTAGAAATATTCAAACTTTATTTAAACTTTTCAAATGCATAATCTGCATGTTATTATTAATAGTTGAATGTATTTGAAAAATGTAAATGAAATATGAATTTTTCTAAAAATATTTAACAATTAATATTGGCTAATGGAAATAGTCCAACATATAATTGCAACATTTTTTTATTCCTTTTCAAAAAAAAAAACAGAATTAATAATTAAAATCATCAGTCCAGTGCCTGTATAGCCAAAATTAATTAACAAGAACTTTAAGATGTTTCCTTCTTTGTAAACATAGAAATTTCTAATGTCAGTTAATTCACTAAATTAAGTTACTTTTTTGTATAAAATATAGAATTGTTAAAATCAATTATTCCATCAGTGTCTTATTTAATTACTTCCCCCTTTTACAAGTTGAAATATTAATATTTTTTGTAAACCTTTTTATTATTAAGCATTTTAAAAATTAATCTGATATTCATACAAGAATACCCTATATTTTTTCTTTTTATATATATACTATTAATCCTTAAATAATCAGCTATTTGCTAAATTATATATGGATGCAAAGCATATCATCACAATATTTATTATTTTTTATATTTTGATGTTTTTGTGATCTATATTTTTAAAGAGTTTTATATATAATTTTTTTTACCTATATACTTATATAGATAGATATTTATTCTAATTCATTAGTATATACATTTTATTAGCATTGCAGATTATATTTGTCCTTAAAAAATATTAATTACAAAATAGCAGTAATATTAAATAGTAATATTTTTGTATTTATTTGCATATGTGTTTTTTCAGCTCTATTATGCTTACCTCCTAAAAAAATACCAAATGGAGGATATAAATCTAAAACAGGAAATATGACAGTTGGATCTATCATCAAATTTGAATGTGAATTAGGATATAAATTAGTAGGTACAGCAGAATCTACTTGCCAACCAAATCAGCAATGGTCACATACTGATCAAGCTTGCGAAGGTAAATCTATTAAATGTTTTTGTTAAACATGTTTATACATAATTGTGATTAAAAATATATACATATAATGTTTAAAAATATTTAGTTGGTCAGTTAAAAAATTGAAAAAAAACATTAGACATTAAACTAAACAATGATTTAAAAAAATGAGTATTACAGTTCAATATTGTAATGGTCAGATTTGTACACTCATGCAACAAAATCCAGAATCCAGGCAAAGTACCCCAAAGTTGACTGGGAGTGAGGTCATGAGACCTTTAATCCAACCAAATGTCAACTCATTTGCTAGTACTTCATGATTTAATGCTAGTACTTCATGATTTAATGCTTTATGAGTGACATTTCTGAAGTCACACTCAGTTTCCATTTAACCTGCAATCTGACATACACTCGAGGGATAACTATCAATTTAACTAAATGGGTGGAATAGACCACTTAACACACTAATTATTTTAACTACAGCAATATATACTCAGCATAATAAAATCATTAAGGAATTGGGATAGGACAAGGTGGATTAAATAAGATAATGTGGATTGGTTTGAAATAGAACCATGAGCAAAAAAGATATGAGACAAATTTGTATTTTAAATTTTTTTTATTAAAATAATAACAAATGACATAAAATAAAGTAACAAAATGCCATCATGGTCAGCAACAAATCCTACGTAGGTCAGGAATTGCTTCTTCATTTGAGAAACCATTACAAGCACATGCTTCTCAGAGCTAACATCCCTTCTTTCACTATGCCATCAACCTTGAATGTTGGCTCTGTTCCTGGCATCACCCAGGCCATGCTACTTAACAAACTGAAAAGCTTTCCTGACCTGGTCCTCATGCTATTGCCAAGTTTATCCTTCTCCACCCAAGTCAGTTCACCATTTCCATTACTCTCAACATGATCAACAAGCTGGCCTCAGGTGCTTACATCATCAAGGGTCTCTATCCGGTAACATTACTCCCTTTCCTTAAAAAAAGATCAGCCACCTACTGAGCTCAAGAGTCTTAGGCCCATCTCAATGACCCCTCTGCTCATAAAACTTATTGAGTCTACCATTAAAGAGTCACTAGTAGAATTCATACTCCCTACCCTTTCTGCCTCACAGTTTGTTTGTAAGAGGTGCTCCACTCTTGGGGCTGCCATACTCTTTAAGATGACCACCGAGCATGTTAGGCAGTCTTGAAATGGCAGGCCCATCACTGTCCAACTAGACATCCAGGCAGCCTTTGACTCTGTTAGGGTCAACCTGCTGTCCTCAGAAACCTGAACATCCCAGAGGCCCTTCTATCCATCCTCCACAATCTCCTGACCAACAGAGAAATCCTAGTTACCCTGGATGGGAAAGTTGCCCCTGGCTTCATACCCAACATATCCATCCCTCAGGGCTCTCCACTGAGCAATTTGTTGTTCACTGCATTTCTGAATCCCCTCTTGCTCAGGCTAGAACATGACCTCCCTGGCATCTTCATTTCTGCATTGAGTAAAAACTTCAAATGCCTTGCTTATGTAGATGATGTGGTTGTCTTCCTTCTCTCAGTTAAGCTCATTCCCAGGCTTCAATAGATACTCACCTGATACTCCAAAATATACAGGCTGGAATTTAGTTGTGATAAATCAGTGGCCGGGAAACTTTCAACTGGTAAACAAATCTCCACCTTCAATGCCAACCCACACAACTTCCTCAGATTCCCCCTCAGGCTGTCTCCTAGGGACATGAGAGTATGGGTCCAAACCACACTATCAGAACATATCCACCCTCAGTGCTATCACAGCATCTACCTCTCCCTTTATGGGAAAGTCACCCTCCTCAATCTTCTAGTGTTTCCTAAAATAGCATACTACCTCCCTATTCTACCTACACATTCCTTTATATCCAAAATCCAACTCCCTTTGCACCCATTTTTTTATCAATCTAAAAAGAACTTAGTTTTTTTAAAAACCTCAATGAGTTGGGCCTGTGCTCCATCGACACTCTTCTGATCCAGAGATCTCACAATGTTATCCTCACATTTCTAAGTCACTTCCCTGCCAATTTTTTGCATATCATTATCACACCCACCGACCCTCCTCCTCCCAATGGCAGGCCTAGGTCTTGGGGTATTTCCAACATCCAACCAAAGGTTGGCTTTGTTATACCATCTATCAGCAGCAAACTAAAGTATTGGGAGGTTTTCAATCAGACTGCAGATTTCTCAATTGTGGCCCCTACATTCCTCGAACTTACCAATGCTCAATTAATCCACAAATTCAAAAGGTGGTTCCTTGAGGCAAAATTCCTCGATTTCCTCTTCAAAATCAATCTTCACTCCCTTCCCATAAATCAATTTTGGTCAGCCTTAGGGGTTTCACCAAGATCTCTCTTATATGTCAACTCTGTAAAACTGACAACGAAACTCTCCAGCACTTTCTACTTAAATGTTCTTTTCTGCTTGGTGTGAGAAATGTCATCAACTGATGCCTTTTCTCGCACTGGAATACCATCTTCAACCTCCAAGAATCCATAGAAACAGGGGACTTTGCAGCTTTTAGACTCAGTTTTTCTCACCTATGCTCTCTGGTTGATCTGATGTGCCATTATCCTTGACCAGAGAGTACATTCAGTCAATCAAAAGCTCTTGGACCTAATTCGCACTCTCAAAACCCGAGATACCAAACTAGCCCCACCTCCACTCCTTCACAGACACTTGGGCCGTTCCCATCCTCTCAACCTCTGTCATAGTACTCAATCATGAAGACATGCATTTCTGACCAGCCTGGACTACACACCATTTCCATTCTCCACTTCCCATTCCCTTTTTACATGTATCCTTTCCCTCTTACCATGTTGCCCCTGTAATTTCATTTATTTTACTGTATCTGTTTTTTTTATGAATAAACATTTCATCACTGAAAAAAAATGGCAAGGATTATATAGCATTAAATATGTGTATTCGATACACGTAGGCATTTCCATAGTGAATGAGATTGTTATCAGTTCAGCTGTCTCATCTTAACATGTTGAAATAAATGTATATGTGGTTCCTAAATCATTCCTAATTATATAACATACCCATCCTATTGTTCATGATTTGTTAATGTTACAAGTTATTAGCCTAGCAGAGGTGATGAATACATACAGCTCTAAGGTGGCTGTTACATATATTAAGAGTGAGTAAATAAATAAGCTCAATATCATGCAGATTCAACATGGTAACCAAGATTTAAACTTCCATCTAATGCTGAATAATTAATTAATAAGGAGGAGTAGAACTGGTTATCTTTAGGTTCACATATATATGCTATGGCACTATAATAAATACTAAAGAGTAAGTTTGCAGTGTGATTGAGTAATTATTCAGGAGCTTCAGCATCAAATGCTCAGTTGCCCTGAGACTGGATGGTTTGCTACTAATTATATAAGAACAGATGAGTTCAGGAACTTGGATAAGCTTTATAAAAATGATCTGGACCCTCGTGTTCCAGTTCTAATAAAGATAGCCATACCCAAGCTAATGAATGAGGCAGGCTGTCACCATGAACTCATTTAAAAGGTGCAGCAAAATGTGAACACATGTATGTGTACTATATAAAGATGCACAATGCACACACTATAAAAGACCAATACATATGCATATAATTAATTAACCACATCTAAAATAGATAGCTTCTATCTGTCAAACTAACACAACCCAATTCTTGAACTAGCATTATAGTTATGCTAATGAAAATGACTTAAAATTATAATCTAGTTAAAATCCTGAGAAACCTCCAATCCCTTTCCGTTTCAATATATATATATATATATATATAATCATAATTAAAGAGGGAATGTATATTTGATGGACATTAATAAATATTAACAAATATACTTTATATCATCTATACTTTAATATCATCTCTAACTAATAGATATCAAAAGTCATAATATATTTTTAAAAAAATGACTAAGCAAACCTTGCAAAATATAATGCAATTTATAATATATATAAAATCATGATAAAAATGAGCATGTAGCGATTGGTTATTATCTATTAATATTATTATTTCGAAACCGATTTAATATACCAAGCAGAGTTCTTAAAATATTTAAAGTAGAGATATCAATCATCTCCATTGTAAGTTAGTTAACAATTATTATTTGCTGTTTTGAAAGTAAGCATATTATAATATATATATATTGTGACGACCACGTAAAGTCGTCGACACACATATATATTTATTAATAACATTAGATAAATTCGCTAACAAGAAGTAATAAAGGTGAAATAAATTAGCTATTAAATTTTTAAAAAAAGGAAGGAAAAGAAAAAATTGAAATTCTAATGTCAAAATTTACTGTGGATTTGTAATAGTAAGAGAAGGGGAGGGGGGTGCATAAAGAAATGCGTCTCTTTCTCTCTTGTAAGTCAAATGCTAGAAAGTTATTTTTGTTTATTGTGGGAGAGGGGAAGGGGATGCATAAAGAAATGCATTTCTTCTCTCTCATTAAAAACTATATAATAACAAATTAAAATAAAATGTAAAACACAAATGTGAAAAAAAAAATGAATTGTAAACTTTAAATAAAATTAAATGTAATATGTGATATATAAAAAAAAACAATATGGCCGTAGGTGTGAAAGTCTGTTGGACAAATTAAATTCCACGGACAAAGAAAATGTTAACAACGGAAGATCTTTGCCTGATCTGTTAAATTAATTGGGACTTACATTCCAGCCACTAATTAAATAAAGAAACATAATGATAAGAATTGGTTGGAAATCTAAGTCTTAATTAAAAATTTTAAAAACAATGAACAAAAGAAAGAGATTAAGAAAATTACAATTTTTATCTGGCATTGCTAGTAGAGACTTTGAAGAAGCAACAGCTCAAAGAAAATGAAAGAAGTGCGTGGCTAGTGGCGTTAAAGGGACGTGGGTTCGGATTCAAGCCGTCTCATCACTGACTCACAATGTAAGATCTTTGCCTGACCTGCTAGAGGGACCGCCGCTTCTGTAACTGTCAACTTGAAACTCAACCTAAAGAATCAACAAGCAAAACTGGAACGAGAAATAACCCCACAAACTGAGGAAGTTAATCAAGAAGCGCTCGGAAGAAATACCCATGGGACAATTACAACAAAGCCTAGGTAAAAGCATGCATGCATTTTAATCTGTTTACTACTCATAACTAAATACACAATTAATAATTTGATAAAATAGAACTCTATCAACAGGACTTTAAGAACTTTAATATTTGATCTGTTTTCATATGTTTTATTATAGCCATGTATTTTATAAGTGTGTTTTTTATTATTATTATTATTATAATGTATTTTTTTTATATAAAGTGTGAGTATTATTATTAAACATATTTATCATTAAATTTCGTATCCTTGCTTTATTCTCCTATCACCAAGCTACGACAGGGAGGAAACTGTAATTAGTGATTAAAGGGTAATGCTGATTTTTTTAAAGGTATTCATGTGCTGCTTGTTCGTGCGAATTTCCCAATTATATAAAAATAAATAGCAAGCGCTGGACATTCGTTAAATTTCTTTGAAATGGTTTGCTTTGTTCAGCAGCCGAGAGTTCTTGATCGGGAAAAATAACGCCAAGATAATATGTACGTATTGCCTTGGGGTTCGGTCAAGGGTATAGATATGAAGTTAAATTTGTATCTGTATTAGCTCTCTGCTTGCATTGTAACGGCGTTGGTTAAATAAATAAATAAACAATATCCATTACAGTTGGAGGCTAAGCCGGGATATTTCGGTTAGCAAAACTGATAGTAAACAAATAAGAAATAAGAATAAGCAAATGCTGTAAAAATAAATGTATAATAAATAAATAAATGAAAGGAAGAATCAAAGTTGTAAAAAAATAAAGTATAATAAATAAGTCTAAAATATAATTGAAAGTATTAAAGATAAACATATAAATCGAACCATCCAAATAACCATTTCCGTTATAATTGGGGGCCAGAGTCCGGGATATTTTCACGTTTACAAGTTCAGCCCATTTGAATTTGAGTATAACAAAATTAATAGTTTATGCAATAATTAATAAACAAATCAAAAAATAGCTTGGTGGTAGACAAAAGCAAGAAATAAAATAAATATTAGAGGGTAAAAGGAGAGAAAGAGAACGTGATATAATTTGGGAAGTTAGGTTGTAAATTGGAGACAGTTGCGGAGGGGTCTTGAAGGCAGGCATGGGTGAGTGATGATTAGTGAGTGAGATGGGGAGAGTCGAACAAACGTACCTAGTGTCAGTGAAATATAAAGTTAGTAAAGTAAGATAATCCTATAAGGATAGGGTTAGAATAGTAAAGCTGTAGAATAAAATATAAGTGATTAATTAGTGTGTGTGTGTTAAATAAATTTGATGCACACGAGATCAAAAACAAAAATGGACGCTCTAGTGGGCGAAATAGAAAAAACCTCCGAAGAACTAATGGAACCGTCTGGAGAAATAGCTAGTGAAGGAGATATAGAAATTAGAAAGGGAATGGAGACAGTGGTTGATGATAAAAATAAAATAGAAAGCTATAATATAATGGATATGTTCACGAAATTAATGGAAGGCCAGCAAAGGTTGATTATAGAAATGAGGGGAAGGGATGAGAAAAATAGTAGGAGGATAGAAGAGTTGGACGAACGACTAAGTAAGAATTTTAGCCAAAAGGTTGAACAAGTAAATAAAAAATGTGAACAAACCTCATATCAAGTGAAGGTCGCGAATGAAAGGTTGTATCACCAGGAGGAATTAATGGAGAAAATAGAGCAGCGCCTTCTGGGAGAATGGGTTAAAGTAAAACACGGCGTTGAGTTGAAAGTAAATGATGAGATGGAATATGTGAAGGATAGGCTAGAAACATTGTGTCAAGAGGTAGACAAGCTTAGAGAGGAGCAAGGGAAGAAAATAAAGAAAGAAAGAAAGGAGGAACAGGAAAACATGCAAACATGGGCAGATATACGTAAAACAGAGGCAGCCAGTCAGTTGTTAAGAGTGAAAACATTCTCAGGACAGGAGGGACAGATGCCGAATGAGCATTTGGAGAGTGTGGAGCAGTATTGCAACTTGAATAGATTGAGTGATGAGGCAAAGGTTGCCATAGCACGCAGTCACATACAGGATGAAGCCCAGTTTTGGTGGGACTCACTACAAGTAAAACCGGCGACATTCGAGGAATATAAGCACTCGATGTTAGCAAGCTACTGGGGGGAGGAGCTTCAGGAAAATTTTAAGTTTCAAATAGCACAAATTAAATGGCAGCCAGGGGAATCACTTCACGTGTTTTTTCGCAGACAGGTAGCGAAATTGAGAGCGCTCACTATACACCCATTGACAGAGCAGAAAATCATGTGGCTAGTTAGACGAGGCTTGCCCTCAGAGATAGAACAAATGATGATTGACAAGCAAACGGTAGAACAGATGGCTGAGGTTTTAATAACTTTAGATAATAGTACAGGAGGAGACAAAGATGTGGAAGCTGGTCATATACAGTTAGCGAATTTGGTACATAACAGGGAAGAGAATATGCCTACGATGGCACCGCAGATCTGTCCAAAGATAAAAGTAAGAGTAGGAGAAATTGGGACTACTGCACTATTAGACTCAGGGAGTCAGATATCTGTTATGTCACAGGAGATGTTTGATAAAGTAAGTTGTGTCAACCCGGGGATTAAAACCCTACCTTTGAAAACGACACATGTCGTAATGGCTAATGGAAAGAGAGTCAAACTGGCATCAAAACAGGTATGGGTGACATTATGCATAGCTAATAGAGAATATGATCATGTATTGTTGATTTTAGAAGGATTAATCCATGAAGTTATACTAGGATCGGACTTTATGCATAAAAATGAGTGTGTGTTGGATTTTAAACATAGTTGGGCAGAGATGGGTAATGTAACAACTCCATTTATAATGGATTTAAGGGAACAGACTGATAAAATGGATTATATACAAAAGGCCCGCTGGAGATAGAAATGCTGAAAGTGATAGATGAATCGAAAGTCATAAGTGATAGACAAAGAGATAGGCTGAAGAAATTATTACACTGCCACGAGGTGGTATTTTCGGAGATTCCTGGAGAGATCCGGGGGTATGAACACAGGATAAGGCTCATTGAAGATCAGCCTTATCGAGCTCACGCGTATCCCATACCCTATCAATATAGACGTGAGATAGAAGAGCAAATAGATAAAATGCTGACATGGAGAATCATATCTAAATGCTCATCCCCATATAATAACCCCATCGTAACAGTAAAGAAAAAGGACGGATCAATTCGGTTGTGTTTAGATGCTAGACAGTTGAACAGATTAACCATTCCTGATATGAATGCTCCGCCACCTATGAATGAATTGTTAACAAGATTTAAAAATAAAAAAATATTTTCGACTTTCGACTTGACGTCCAGTTATTGGCAAATTAAGTTGCATCCAAGGGACCGGAAATATACGGCGTTTAGGTATAATGGACGAGCGTATAACTTTAATAGAATTCCATTTGGGTTAAAAAATAGTGGGGCGGGGCTAGTGCAGTGTCTAGATCAAGTGTTGTCGGAAGAGGTTAAAAATTTTGTTGTGATATATGTGGACGATATTGTTGTTGCATCAGAAAGTATAGAGGAACATTTTGAGCATTTAGAACGGTTATTAGACGAGTGCAAAAGAAAAGGTATCAGAATCAATTTGAATAAAAGCCACCTGATGGCTACAGAGGTCAAATTTCTAGGCCATATCATCAGCGAGAGGGGAATACTACCTAACCCGGAAAAAATCCAAGCAATTCAGAAGTTTCCTACACCTCGAAATAAAAAACATGTTAAATCATTCCTGGGGCTGTGTACGTTTTACAATCGGTTCTATAGGGGCTTTTCACTAGACATGGAGCCATTACTACAATTATTAAGAAAGGAGAAAGCATGGACGTGGGGTGAACAGCATGAGCGAAGTTTCCAAAGAGTGAAGGAGGGATTCTTAGGGGAAGTTATGCTGTCATATCCTGATTTCAATAGACCATTCTTCATACAGATGGATAGTAGCGGGTTCGGACTGGGGGCCACGTTGTTTCAAATACTAGAAAAAGGGCAACACGGAATCCTTTGCTTCATTAGTCGCTTACTGAAAGGATCGGAAGTGAATTATACTGTGACTGAGAAGGAAGCACTGGCAGTTGTGTGGGCATTTAAGAAATTTCGGCAATATTTGATAGGTTCTGAAGTAGTGGTGATGACCGACCATAAGAGCCTCGAGTTTCTTAACCACAGTTTTTTGACAAATAGCAGGCTAATAAGGTGGAGTTTGTTCCTGCAGGAATTTAACTATAAAGTAGTGTACTGCTGCAGGAAAGAGAACATTGTAGCAGATACTCTAAGCCGATATCCGGTGGCAGAAGGGCAACACTTAAGCTGTGATGGAGTATATATAGCCACAGTGGAAATGGACGGAGAAGGAACAATGGAAGATGAGTTGCGGGAATTAAAAGAGCATCAAGGAAGGGACAACGAGTGCAAGCAGATAATAAACTATTTACAACATCAGCCTATGACTGACACGAAGAAGAATCCATTGTGGAAGGACAGGAAGCACTTCTGCTTAAAAGGAGGAGTCCTTCAGCGTGTGTTTCGGAGAAAGAAACAAACGCGTATTGTCTTACCGGTCATCATGAGGAAATGAGTGATTGAACACATACATAATACATTCGGCCATTATGGGGCAAAGAAGGTGGAAGGATGGCTCAGCCATTGGTTCTACTGGCCACAAAGGTATACTAACATTATAAACGTCATTGGCATGTGTGCTGTGTGCGGAAAAACGAAGCCACCTAACACATCGGGGATAGGTCCATTACAACCAATCTATGCCCAGCGACCCAATAGTTTAATAGCAATTGACTTTTACGGGCCATTACCCCTGTTTAATAAAATGAAATATCTGCTTGTCACATATGACATATTCTCGAAGCTAGTGGCGGCGTATCCAGTAACTCAGGCTAATGCAAAACAAACCATGAGGGCTTTAGAGCAACAACACTTCAGAGCTGTGGGAATTCCTGAGAAAATTCTATCGGATCACGGAACGCCGTTCATATCAAACGAATGGAAGAATTGGGTTCACAGACATGGGATAAAACACATACTGACATCAATCCGTAACCCTGTCTAATCTATGTGAACGAATTATGAGGGAATTGGGGCGATTATTCCGAGTCTACATCCATGACGACCATCAAAGATGGGTAAAGGAAATCCCGTGAATAGTAAATATGATAAACTGGTCAAAAAATGAATCCACAGGGTTCGAACCTATTTGTTTGCATTATGGGAGAAACATCCCATGCCCCTTTGAGACCAGACTACCAGTGGGAACAAGATCGATAAATAGAAGGAAGGACACAGAGCAAGCACTCAGCTGGTTAAAAAAGATGGGAAATTTAAGACGTCGGAGACAGGGAGCAGCAAAAATCATATTTAAGATAGGAGATGAGGTCATGGTAAGAGTGCAGCCTGTGAGCCATCCCGAGAAACATATGTATAAAAAATTTCAACCTATCTATGATGGCCCTTACGTAATCAGATGAAGGTATGGGAATAATGCTTTTGTAGTAGCACAAGGAATGGAGGAAAAGGGGACATATAATGCTCAGTCGCTAAGGCTGATAAGGAGGGATAAGAAGCCTCCAGACAAAAACTAATCCAAAAGAAAATAAACGGACGGATATGTCAGTTCGATGAAACAATAACGTCTTGGAATCATGAAAAATAAAGTTAATTTTTTTTTTAAAAACATATGACAGGTGGGGCAAATCGTCTCATGACAAATAATTAAAGTCACTATAATAAACAACCAACAAAAAAAGTAGTGTTCACGGAGTGAAATCAATGATAAACTTAATGAGTGTTTATGTGCAGTCAAGCACAGCAAGACAAATGCAAATAAAAGTAAAAAAAAAAAAAAAGGAAAAAAATCTATAAATAATTTATTCGTATCACAATCTGTCAATTATAAATGCAGATAGAATTAACAAATAAATAAAAGTAAAAATAAAAATAAGAATCGTTTAGGCTCATTAAAGAGCCAGTTAAGAAATAAGAATCATTTAGGCTCATTAAAGAGCCAGTTAATAATTAATAAAATAAAATAAATGAATAATAGTGATAATACGTAAATGACAGATATCACTAGTAGGTGTATGAGGTTGCAGATTGAGGCATATATGTGTGTGTGTATGCATTATGTTTGGGTCGTATTTTGAGCTTGATTCAGCCGTCTCTTCGCTAACTTTAGATTCTCATGGCTCTCGGTGGTAAACTTTTAAATGAAGTGCCAGTAAGAATCCTGGACTCATTATATAATAAGAATTAGTGTCTCGAAATAAATAAAATAAAGAAAGAAAGAAATAAGAATTTGTTGTTTGCGCAAGATGAACAGGCAGTAGAAATATCCTGCTGTTCACACACTTATAAACCCTTTTATGTTTTTTTGGTAGAGAGTTAAGTTAGGCCATGGTCTCGTATGCATAGAGATTAAATTGGTTGATCAGCCAAAATCGATCAGAAAGAATTGTGTAGTTTTACCTAGCTGTCTCTTTGCAGTCATCCTCATCATCTTCATCACTCATCATGATAGAGTGGAAAGGTCTGTAATAAAAGCAGAAGTATGGGTTGAAAGCAAAGAATTAAAATAAGCTCTCATCTCAGACTAAGATTCGACCCGATTTTAATTCTCAAAAATCGGCGGAGTGTAATGTGACGACCACGTAAAGTCGTCGACACACATATATATTTATTAATAACATTAGATAAATTCGCTAACAAGAAGTAATAAAGGTGAAATAAATTAGCTATTAAATTTTTAAAAAAAGGAAGGAAAAGAAAAAATTGAAATTCTAATGTCAAAATTTACTGTGGATTTGTAATAGTAAGAGAAGGGGAGGGGGTGCATAAAGAAATGCGTCTCTTTCTCTCTTGTAAGTCAAATGCTAGAAAGTTATTTTTGTTTATTGTGGGAGAGGGGAAGGGGATGCATAAAGAAATGTGTTTCTTCTCTCTCATTAAAAACTATATAATAACAAATTAAAATAAAATGTAAAACACAAATGTGAAAAAAAAAAGAATTGTAAACTTTAAATAAAATTAAATGTAATATGTGATATATAAAAAAAAACAATATGGCCGTAGGTGTGAAAGTCTGTTGGACAAATTAAATTCCACGGACAAAGAAAATGTTAACAACGGAAGATCTTTGCCTGATCTGTTAAATTAATTGGGACTTACATTCCAGCCACTAATTAAATAAAGAAACATAATGATAAGAATTGGTTGGAAATCTAAGTCTTAATTAAAAATTTTAAAAACAATGAACAAAAGAAAGAGATTAAGAAAATTACAATTTTTATCTGGCATTGCTAGTAGAGACTTTGAAGAAGCAACAGCTCAAAGAAAATGAAAGAAGTGTGTGGCTAGTGGCGTTAAAGGGACGTGGGTTCGGATTCAAGCCGTCTCATCACTGACTCACAATGTAAGATCTTTGCCTGACCTGCTAGAGGGACCGCCGCTTCTGTGACTGTCAACTTAAAACTCAACCTAAAGAATCGACAAGAAAAACTGGAATGAGAAATAACCCCACAAACTGAGGAAGTTAATCAAGAGAGGAAGCGCTCGGAAGAAATACCCATGGGACAATTACAACAAAGCCTAGGTAAAAGCATGCATGCATTTTAATCTGTTTACTACTCATAACTAAATACACAATTAATAATTTGATAAAATAGAACTCTATCAACAGGACTTTAAGAACTTTAATATTTGATCTGTTTTCATATGTTTTATTATAGCCATGTATTTTATAAGTGTGTTTTTTTTATTATTATTATTATAATGTATTTTTTATATAAAGTGTGAGTATTATTATTAAACATATTTATCATTATATTTCGTATCCTTGCTTTATTCTCCTATCACCAAGCTACGACAGGGAGGAAACTGTAATTAGTGATTAAAGGGTAATGCTGATTTTTTTAAAGGTATTCATGTGCTGCTTGTTCGTGCGAATTTCCCAATTATATAAAAATAAATAGCAAGCGCTGGACATTCGTTAAATTTCTTTGAAATGGTTTGCGTTGTTCAGCAGCCGAGAGTTCTTGATCGGGAAAAATAACGCCAAGATAATATGTACGTATTGCCTTGGGATTCGGTCAAGGGTATAGATATGAAGTTAAATTTGTATCTGTATTAGCTCTCTGCTTGCATTGTAATGGCGTTGGTTAAATAAATAAATAAACAATATCCATTACAGTTGGAGGCTAAGCCGGGATATTTCGGTTAGCAAAACTGATAGTAAACAAATAAGAAATAAGAATAAGCAAATGCTGTAAAAATAAATGTATAATAAATAAATAAATGAAAGGAAGAATCAAAGTTGTGAAAAAATAAAGTATAATAAATAAGTCTAAAATATAATTGAAAGTATTAAAGATAAAGATATAAATCGAACAATCCAAATAACCATTTCCGTTATAATATATATATATATATACTAAATTTAAACAAAATAAATGTACTTAAACAATAAATCTAGGCATGACCACAATTTTTAGAAATTTCAGATAACTGATTGCAGTTATTTACTGATTATAAAAAGTAAAGTCTTTTAATTTAAAAGTGAATTCAGGCAAGTTTATAAGATTAATTTAGGCAAGTTTTACATAGTCACTTTAGAAATGATTTTACAGATTTTAAGAAATGAGATTGACAATAAATGATTTTACAATATATAGATAAATTTAGGCAAGTTTAACACATTTTCTTTTATAAATGATTTAATTTAAAGTGTTTTAAGATATTATATAGAATTTTCTTTATAGTAAATAAGCTAGCTTAGTATTATAGATTTACAGATTAAATCATAGAGCTCTGCAGTCTTTAAAAGAATATTACCATTTTTCTTGGTAGTAGCTTGTAAGGCAGGTATGTCAAACAGTGGTGTAGTGGCATTCTCCTCAGGATAGGGTTTATGGTATCTTCTTCTCATGGCAGGCTGCTGGATAGTTTTCTCTTCCTATGAGGATGATCATGCCTGTAGGCATGCAGGGATGAATAGAAATTGCCATCTAGAGATAGTGAGACAGCAAATCCAAGTTTGCCTAGCCAGCCATGTCAAAGTTGGCATGGATCCTGACTTCTTCACAAAAATTTATAAAAAGAACCCTTACAGCAAGAAATCAATCCTATTTATCCATTTTTCAGATTAAGATTACCTAGCCACTTAGAACCCCCTTTGAAATTTTATAACTCATATGTTTAATTTTTCTGTCAATTTTTAATAGAGCCTTTTCTTCAATCTTGGTCTTTTAAATTCCTTAAAACTTTTAATAGTTTTAGTCTGGAAGTGTGATTTATTAAAATTGCACAAAGTTTGGAAAATTCATACTGTTTTAGATGCAACTTAGTTAACCTTGTCAAGCAAAGTTTTGTTTCTGGTTTTATTTATAATTTATTCGATCAAAATTAAGAATTGCTCTAGCTTTTAATGATATTCACCACATATAACAGGGCATCTGTAGACTGCTCGCTATTTAAAATGTAAATTCTTTTAAAACAATATTATTTAGAGAAAAAAAAAAATGCTATAATATACATACATAAATTGATATCACAGTCATTTATCCACCAATATATGTGCGATAATACCTATATAACTGTGTTGGTGCTTAAATACATGTACTCCAGGGGGTTTGAATCTGGCATAAATGTGGTTATGGGGAAAATTAGGTGAAACAGTTATGAGGGGAGGAATATACTATTTCAATATTTCTCACTTCAAGTTCACATTTTTATAAAGTGACTTTTGTAGTCCTTGAGCAAACAAAAAAAATAAAGATGATAATAATGGTGCAGAGAAATAAGGCATATTTATTATGTATTTTGAGAATTGTTTGCAATGAATGAAAAAAATTCAATAAAGTCAAGAAATATAAGCAAGGAAAGACACAGAAGCAAACCTCTCCATTCACTAGCACCACTCAATGGTCATGTGATATAGCTAAACTTATCAAATGTAATTTTTTGAAAAATTGTTTAATACTAAATTAATCACTCCTGCAGTTTATAAAAATAAGATTGCCATACCTTTTTTATAATGCATTAAAAAAAATTTTGAACCATTCTTGATTATTCTTTTAAACCAATGAGTTGAAAATCCTGCATAAATGTGAATGAGTTCTTTTAGAATTATTGTAAAAATATAGAACTAAAATATGAATAGGTCTCCTCAATATATGACAAACTTTCAAATAGAAGATTGCAGAGTAAGAATTTAATCTTTCATGTGTTCAGTAGTGTGGAATAAGCTAAATAAAAATTCCAAAATTTTGAAAAATTGCATAAAGTTTTAATACTCTAAACAAAATAAGGATATAAATTGTTGATTAAAGGATATGCCAATTGAATCCCAGAATTAAGCCAATTCAGAAAATTTGCACATTCATTATATCAAATAAAAACTTCTTGTTAGATTAAATTATGGAAAATGAATATATTAGCTGTTTGGCAATATATTGGAAAATATGTAATATTGTTTTCTATAAAGAAAGTAAATAACTTGAAACAGATTAACTTTGAACCAACCTGGTTGTTTTGTAAATTACTATATTAAGGAATATTAAGATGAAATACTCTTGATATAAGATTTGGCAACTGAATTAATCTTGCTCAATGACAGATGCATTCTAAACATCAAAGATCTGCATTGAATGAACTACTAAATATAGAACTATTTGTTTTTGTTCATTTTGGGAAATGCTTTGCTTTTATCACTTAATTAATTCAATTATTGACTAAATTTGGTCTTTTATAAATCTGCTGTAATATCAGAAAAATAGTCATTATATAATACTAAATTCTGAAATAAACAATCTATATATATGGCATGTTGCCACAATTAAAATTTTTTTGATTGAATGCTTGGATCATTATTTCTTTTTAAATCATTATAAGAAACTGTATGTGATTTGTTTTAAATTTATTTATTAGGCATCAATATATACATAACAAAAAGTAATAAAATAAATGTAAAGGTTATATGTCTCTTCTTTACACAGATGGTTTTAAAAGAAATAGTATTTTTTGAAAAAAATTAAAGAAGTTGAAAAAATAATTATAAATGGTACTAACAAATAAGTTTTTTGGTAGTAGCATATAAATAATCAATAATAAATGGTTCTAACTAATGAAGTCAAAGCTATTTTAAATCAGTCTGAAATACTTCAGTATTCATAGAATTGAGATATTTAGACAAAATGTTTTTTCCCTATACAAATATGATATTTTATCTCATATTTATATTACATTATCTTTATAATCTGCATTATTTTGTGTCATACTATTCAGAATAATTATATAGAAAAATTGAATAGTTTCAACTTCTAGTAATGGAACTATAATAGCTTAATCAGAGTGATAAATATCATCTTCTGTGTCCCTTATAGCATCAAGATAAAATTAATAAGATTTTAGAATTATATTTGAGAAACCTAAAATTATATCAATTATTTGTTATATATGATAATGTTAAAGCCATCATTTGTAGTCAATTCCATATTGAGTTGAAGTGACAATTTTTTTAATGTTAAATTATTCCTGTCTGATTTAATGCAGTAGAAGGGTATCAGAATCTGAAATGTAAGGTCTTTGGATCAATTCCAGTTCTGGCACTTTTAACACTTGAACTTCTTATGAGTCCCCAAGAAATAAAGTTAATCTATTATTTTTTATGATAAACTTATATAAAAGAACAAATAGAAAAACACAGATAATATCATTAAAAACTTTATAATTAGAAATCAATAAAAAAAAAATCAATGAATGAAAAATCATGATTATTCATAAAGATGACTGTATTTTTTAGATATAAAAATTGGAAAGGAATAAAAATTCTTATGCTGCTCTTCCACAAAATAATAATCAGAAAATAATAATAATTTTTTACAACAGCTATATAATTAAATAATAATTTTATACATAAAAAGCTTTTTTCAGCACCTGCTTTGCTGTCCTTTTCAAATGTTACTAATCTATTTAACGTTAATGAATCACCTGACATAAAACCATACAGTGTCCAATAATGGAATTAAAACAAACAATAACAAATCAAAACCCTCATATATAAATTCAATAATTACAAAACAATTGACTATATCATAATATGTTAAACAATATGACATGCATTTTTTATACAATTATATATATCATCTTATATAATTTTCCATTCATTTTTAATTAACCAATTATTAACCATATTTGTAGAAGTCTTATAAATATTCATGCAATTAGTCAAATTATTTTTAATATAATATGTTTCATATATTTGTCTTCTTTTTGGATCTTTGATGAAATTTAAATATTTAATACTTTTTGTAGCATTTATTCTCTTAGCAGTAATTAAAAATTTTAAATATAGGAATGATAAATACAATATAGATAAAAGTATATCTCAATTGCAGAAGAATCAATATTATTAAATTATATAAAGATTATGGATATAATCCTAAAACTATTAGCAATATATTTTTTACTTTTAAAAAATCTATGGTAGATGATAAAATTTTTGAAAATAATGATGGTATTGATAATGGTAATAATGAATCAAGTAAGAAATGGATTAAACTTTCATATTATCCTAGGATTTATAATACTTTAAGGTATGATAAAAATTATATTGATGAGAATATAAATATTGGCTGGTCAAATAGTAAAAATCTTGATCAATTAAAAGGTAATTATAGGTTAAGAGATGATTTATAGTTCAAAAAAGGAATTGTATATAAAATTACATGTGATATTTGTAAAATGATTTACTTTGGGCATACTGGAAAACAATTAGAGGTAAGAGCCAAAGAACATTACAATACTATTAAAAGAAGAGATGATAGGTCTGCCTTATATATTCACTACTTGAAATATGGCCATAGAATAGATAGCTACAAAAAGTATTAAATATTTAAATTTCATCAAAGATCCAAAAAGAAGACAAATATATGAAACATATTATATTAAAAATAATTTATATGAATATTTAAGACTTTTACAAATTTGGTTAATAATTGGTTAATTAAAAATGAATGGAAAATTATATAAGATGATATATATGATTGTATAAAAAATGCATGTAATGTTGTTTAACATATTGTTATGATATAATCAATTGTTTTGTAATTATTGAATTTATATATGAAGGTTTTGATTTGTTATTGCTTGTTTTAATTCCATTATTGGACACTGTATGGTTTTATCTCAGGTGATTCATTAATGTTAAATAGATTAGTAACATTTGAAAAGGGCACCAAAGCAGGTGATGAAAAAAGGTTTTTATGTATAAAATTATTATTTGATTATCTCGCTGTTGTAAAAAAGTATTATTATTTTCTGATTATTACTTTTAGATACAGTGAGTACAGTAGTAGTAATTCAAGTTGAACAATTTTTTCTTGGAGAAAAGGTGAACAAGATATTGTTTAGATAATTAAAGTTATCTTAGAATGATAGTATTGGCAGCATATAAAACTTTACACTGGGCTACAAGTAAAATGTTTGAAATATCTTAGCTTTACAAGATGAATAAATCAAAATAATTTAATGAGAAGTAAATGAAAAACTATTGTTAATTAACAGATAATTGAACAATTGATATATTTCTAAGAAAAATTTAGTGCTTTAAGGATTGTCACTCTCTGTACTGAATAATTGCTTTTTATATATATTAAACAAAACAAGTTATAAATTTTGTAACTTGCTCTAGCTTTCAATTTATGGTCACTAGATGGAGCTTCATCAATAGCTCCTAAACAAGCTTTTTGTTTACGTAAATGCTAAGAAAGACAGAATTCAATATCTCTTTCGTTATCTCCAACCTCAGACCATGGTTTTGAGCTAGTTGGCTCACCTCAGTGATGGATAGGAAAACAGAAACTAGATCTAAATACTGACTCTACAATCAGCACTTTATGAAACAAGTTTCTATCAGTTTGAAAGCATGAATTTTTCAGATATGTAAATATCATCTAATCCAGTCAAACAAACAAAAGGCTTGTTTAGGAGCTATTGGTAAAGCTCCATCTAATGATCATATATATAAAACCAAAACTGCCTAATACTATACTAGCAAAAATAAAAATACAAAACAATACTAGATTAAATCCAAAATCTTACCAAAATTCTTACACAACCATAGTTTCATCTACTACAAATTGACCTTCTCAAGTGAAAACCAAACTAAAGAAAATAACATATATATACAAACAAACAAACAAACCTCATAATTCATTTCAAACTCCACCTTCCCTTAATATCAAAAGAAGGCTTCATAAGATTGATATATATATATATCATAAACTAAACATGTATGAAATGTTAAAGTAGTAGATAAAATATTAGTTTTTTTACCAAAATAGAGATAAAAAAAACAGGCGAAACTCACTATATATATTGCCACACACAGCAAGCTAGAGTAATCAATAGGATGCCATGAATGATGTGATTTAATTTTAATATAAAACTATATCCGTTCCAAATAAATAATTTATTATTTAATTATTAATATAAATTATATCTAAACCACATCAAATCAATCTTCACTTTAATCGATTTAACCGTTATGCTCAGATTTCAAGCTTAGGGAAGTTTAACAATTGTCTCTCTTCAGGGGTTTCTATCAATATACTAGAGTAATAATAATAAATCTCACTAACTTTTTAAAATGGGTTTCATGAAATTAATATAATAATAAATAAAGATTATATATTAAATGTTTGATATTATCTTATAAAATCAAATAAATAAATAAATAAATAAAATAAATTGAAGACTTTATTTAGTTCAATATAAAACATAACAATTATTTATTTAACAAATAAATAATTTAAATTTTATAATGTATAAGAATTATTTATATATCTACTATCTTATATTTAAAGTATAAATATATTCTATTTACCCATTGTAGATATATATGTTAATTTATAGCACTATATGATTTAATAGTTGAAAAGATCATGAATAAAAATTTTGTATTATATATATATATATTAAAATTACTATATTGAAACTATCATATAGTAGTTAGATTATACAAATAATAATTTAATTATTTGTATGTAATAATTTTTATTCGTTAAAATGATTATATGTAATTTATGATCACTAACAGAAAAAATATATAAATATATTTCATACCAAGGTTAATCATCTATCCAACTCTAATAAACAATGGTTACTAAACTATTTGAATTAGTACAAACAAAGTAGTATCATGTCATAAAGAAAAAAATATGTAAATTGAAGAATAATTTAATTTCTTACCTCTAAATTCACTCTATCCCTTTAATATATTTATATGCCTTTCCTATGTTAATATTCCTTATCATATATCTAAATTTTTATTAAATATAAAAAAATGAAAATATTTTAAATGATTGATCTTCTCTTCTTATTCATTTTTTCAATGAAATGAATTTAATGATAAAGAAAATGGGATTAATGTTCACCAATTGTAATTTTTAAGAATGGTATTTATAAAAGTTAATGCAATAGTCCTAGATGTTCCTGGAAATTGCAAATTAAAATCCTTTGAATATAAAATTCTTAATTTCTTGTTTATTATACATTGAAGAAGATAATATGAGATCTCAAGTTGATGTTTAGTTTCCTCCTTGCATATGGACAACATCTTTTATACACAGTTCTTTTATTAGCAATTATAATTCCATTTTGAAGATATAGCTTATATATAATTTTAAAAACATTTGGCAAAAGTTATTACTCATATATATATATATTTGATTAAACTAGCACATTTTATATATCCTACAATAAAATTTGTGTCCTATTCACTTTGCTTTTTTTTTTTTTATAGTGTAAAGTTCATTAATTTAATTTGCTTGAAGTTTTTGTAAAATGTTTTTTTTAAATCATCTTTAAATTTAGAACTCCAACTAGAACACTCTTTATAGAATACGAAAATATATTCAAATTAAGTAATTTAAAAATTACTTTTCTTTAAGAAATATTACAAATTTCTTCTAATAAGCTTTCTTATTAAATCTTCAAAAATATGGATTTTATCCTATACACTGTTCTTTAAATCGAACATAATATAAGTCATTGTGAGGATATTGCTGAAAAGATAGCATCTTTAATCTTCCAATAAATTATTTGATTTTTTTTTATTTATAGTTGCATGAGCTTGCTAAAGCATATCATTATATATTATGATATTACAATTCCATATTAAATCATTGAGTTAATTTTATTTCCTTTAATTCATTGATAAATTGCATTTGAACTTAAAGGTTATCACCTTGTCATTTGTCTTTATTAATGAATTAGTATTTCAATAATGGTTTTGCATTTTAAAGAATGAAAAATACTAATTTACTATATTTATTTTCATAAATATAATAGAAATAAAAATATAATGTATACATATATTGATTATATGTATGTGTGAGCAATGTATACTTGTACAATATATATATATATATATATATGAAAGCAATAAACAAAGTTTTGAAAAATATATGAAGTTGATAAGCAGGGCATATTTTTTAATAGATAATGAATGATTTATATAAATAGATAAAGAAACATAATTAGTAGATAGACAAGTAGAAAGATAGACATGCAGATATATAAATTGGCAGCATTTAATAGTTAACTTCAGATTAAAAACCTTTTAAGTCTGATTTCAATAAGCACTGAAGAATATTGGAATTGAAATTAACTTCTCAGAATTCTGATTTTTTGTTTATTTTTTATGTTTTTGTTGTTGTTGTTGTTTTAAATAAAAGATAGTGAATGACTTGTTATATTGCATATGAATTAGTTATTTAAAAATAAATCCCAACCTTATTTGGAATTTTTCAAATACTTGATAAAAATCTAGTTTTTCTCATAATTGAACCTCAAATCCTGTGCTATATGTGTATATATCTGTTTGTTTTTATTTTTTTGATTGATATTCTTATAAAATATTTTTTAAATTATTTTTAATTTTTTTTTTTTTACCAATATATATATATGGCATGCATGACTTTTTAGCATTATTCTGCTCATCACCTAAGAAAATAGTCAATGGTAATCATAAACCTGTAAAGGGAAATATGGAAGTTGGATCAATCATCAAATTAGAATGTGATTTAGGGTACAAACTAATAGGAAAAGCAGAATCTACTTGCCAACCAAATCAGCAGTGGTCATCTACAGACCAAATTTGTCAAGGTAATCTATTAAATTATTATAGAATTAAAATTTATTAAAAAGTCTAAGTTTATTATATATGTTTATAGTATCAATTGTACATTACTCTATAGATGGTATCTTGATACAACTTATGTATATATATATATTTATCATAAATAAATATAAAAAAAGCTTATTTAGAACTAATTAGCATGCTCTTAAGGAAAACTAAAATTGACTTTCTGGCTAATTATGAGATAACTATACTATACTACAGTCAAGTTACATAAACAATGACTATTAACATAATTACTATTAGGACTAGCTCAAAATATACTACTAATGTATAATATCTCAGGTTCATTTCTAACACTAATAAAAACAAATTAATTAAGATCTTGTAGTTAAATATAATGATGGACTTTACATAATATCTAACTACCCTCACAAAAGTAACAACAATAAGCAACTAGAATACTTTAATGACTCTTAACATTACACATCTATTTAAATATTGATGTTTGGCAATAAAAAAATAAAATCATAAGATTCTGAGAAAACATTGTATAATATTTTTTTTATTTTATATGGCATTCATAAAATACATTATATCTTTGATATCATTGCCATATTCAACATTTCCAATTATTGGATCATTGTAAAATAATCACCAATGATCATATCTTTTATAATAATAATAATTATTATGATAACATACTTTTATTAATCAATCATGTGTAATAATAATAATAATCTAAGTAATTTTTACAAATCATGTGCAAACAAGTAATATTTCAAACCATTAATTTATATAGATCATGCAAGGGAGTATGAAGAATCAAAGCTCAGACAAATTAAACTCCCAACAACAAAGTAATTTAAAAAATATTAACAATTTTATTATAGCTTAATAACATTATGATTATGATACAATAAAATTATAAAATTTGAAAAATATTTACAAACTATAATATAAAAAATTAAAATTATTTAAAATTAAAATATTTACACAATAAATATTACAAATAAATAAATATAAGATAGCTTTTATTCCTATAATGAAAATAAAATCTTACAGTAATATAATACTGATATACTATTTTTTTATTAATAAGGCAATAACATTCTATTGTCTCTATGGTAATTGTCTTTATGGTAATAAAATAATAATGATAAATATGATTTCTTAAACTTAATGCTATGTTTCATAGTATTTTAAAACTTAATACTATGTTTTATAATATTTTTTTAAAAAATATGTCTATAATTATATAATTCTTGAGTATAAGTTTAGATTAAAATTCACCTATCTAAACCTAGCACAAAGTAAAATATTTAAAGATTATTAAATACTTATTTTACATATCAGCAAAACATTATTTTAAACTTTTAATATGCTCTAATATTCTATAGCAGAAAATTTAAACAAAGAAAAATATAGTAATTTCTCCCTTCATAAATTAACTATGTATGAAAAATATTTAAAATATAATTTCATAGCTTTTCTCTATTTTTAATAAACTATTAATAAATTATGTTGTTTGATATTTTATATTTCATTTATTTTATATTTTACATTCATCATAGCATTCTAATCATACTTTCATTAGTCTCTCTTCCAATTTAATACAAATATGCATTTATTTGAGTTTAATGATCTCTAATATTTGTCTTTTATAAGCATGTAAACATTATTTTTCATAAATAAAAGCTTTTGAGATTAATATTTACAATATTTATAGGAATATCAATCATTCCTCTCCTACTTTTATTATAACAAACAGTAAATAATTCAATATTATTTGTGATAGAAGTTTTTTTTCTCTCATCTTGCCTTCACATAAATTACCAACTTCTAATAGTTTAGCTATTACTCTATTATCTTTAGCAACTATCTTTCATGATGTGATGCCAGTGGTGATTGACAGTGATTATAGTGAGGAATATAGAATAATAATAATAATAATAATGATGATGATAATAATAATAAAATAAAACATCATCATGGATAGAGTGTTAAAAGAAAGGTCCATATTTAACAGGAACTAAAATTCATGTCATGGCTTTTAGCTTAGCTCTTACTGACTGTAAGGAAAATGCAACTGACCATGGGAAACTACTATACAGTCTTTTGTTATCTGTATATTTAATAAATTCACATTGTGGCAATATAACTCACATATAATATTCTTCTAAAAATATATCCCTAACACATAGGATTTAATTTAACAATTACTCTCCCAAACACTAACTTATATCTTCCACATGCTGAATAACTCTATTAACATTGCAAAGAAATACAAGCCACACTACAAAATAATCTCCAGACTACTTTTTTAAAAAACAAAGATCTAATATTTACTTTAAGATGGTTCAAAATTATCTCAAGTACAAATGATTTTGATAAAACATTCATTAATAATATACACTTTCTCATTTACTATAGCATTATATAATTTAGAGATCAATACTTTCATATCTATATATTTTCGCAGATATTATTTATAATGATAATATATTAATAACTCAACCATGTTGTAAAAGATATGCATATTCAAACATTTATGAGAAAAATATTTTTAAAAAGCCTTAGATATTTTATAAGTCATTCTCTTGCATTTACTTTTACTTTATAAAATACAATAATAATCATATAAATGATTCATTCAACTTTTAAATATTCAAGCAATATGATGCATAATAATAATAATAATAATAATAATAATAATAATAATAATAATAATAATAATAATAATAATAATAATAATAATAATAATAATAATAATAATAATAATAATAATAATAATAATAATAATAATAATAATAATAATAATAATAATAATAATAATAATAATAATAATAATAATAATAATAATAATAATAATAATAATAATAATAATAATAATAATAATAATAATAATAATAATAATAATAATAATAATAATAATAATAATAATAATAATAATAATAATAATAATAATAATAATAATAATAATAATAATAATAATAATAATAATAATAATAATAATAATAATAATAATAATAATAATAATAATAATAATAATAATAATAATAATTATTATTATTATTATTATTATTTTAAAAAAATATTTCAAAAATATTAGCAAATAATGCAATATAAATAAATAATATTGCCCATGATTCCAACAATTATTGAACCACAAACAGCAATCTGATTCTCTATTCTCTATCCAAACAAGCTATAAATATTTGTTACTTGCCAGAAGATTACTTTTTGAGAATTTATTTTTCTTTATTTAATATAAAAAAACTAATCTATCTTAATTTTAAATTAAGAATATATATTATAATAAGCATGTTAGTTAAATCTTATTTTCAAATATTAGCAATAGATTAAAATAACAAGAAAAATTTAAAGTTACTAAAAGCCTTTTGTCCTCCAGTGTAATCTCAATGCTTTCAAAAATTCTTCCCCCATTGCTCAAATATGAGTAGAATGTTCTGAATGAATATTGCTCTCTTCTTCCAGTGCCATTCAATAAACATATAAATAACAAAACTAAATTCTGACAAATCCTGAAAAAATATTGATCATCCTTGGAATATTACTTTATATTTCAGTTCTTTTTCTGAATACTTATGAGGCAAGCAATATTTCAATAGGAAAAATAATTAAGGATCCATTTTTTTATGCTAAATAAGATATTCTTTACGTATGTATTTCATATTTATTCCAACTGTCATACATTAAAACATCATGATAAATATAACTCACATATAATATCTACATTTCCATCAATAAACATTTGTAGAATATTGTATAACATACAATTTGTTCATTCATTAATTTTTCTTTCAACAGACATCCATATTTTGTATTTACTAAAGATAGATATTTTTAAAATTATTCAAGACTTTTTTTAAAATGTGTATATTTTAATTAATTATCTTTAAGTAAATGTCAGTTTTTCCATCCAAGTGTTAATTGTATATTACAATGCAAATCTTATGCATTATAGTTTGCTTTATTTTAAATAAAGTCATTTAAAAACATATAGTTCATTCATTGGTTTTTAATAAAAATAAATCTTTTTAAAAAGCTTATAAATTCAAAAGTCATTTTCTTTCAATTTTAAAAAAAAAGACATATCACTTGCAGACATAAAATTCATTTAAATTAAGCTTTCAAAACAAACTAAAGATTAGGCATTCATTTGTATCCATATAACAAAAACAATTATATTTGTACATCATTAAAATATTCCTTAATCTAGCTTTTAATTTATATGCAAAATACTAACTTATCTTGTCTTTTTCTTTTCTTGAAATGTATAACATTATGAGAATAACTTTTAACAAATATTTTCTTCATATTAGTTAGTTTAAGTTTTATTGAAAAATTATATTTATTATAATGAGATAAAGTTATTAAAAATAAATGTTCATATGTTCTGAATATATTAGATGTATTAAATTCAAAGTCTTTATGTATCTTCTTCAGGTTTATGGTTAAATGCTTCTTGGTGTTTGGTACACATTGTACCCATTCTTAAGTGACTACTATTGTTTTCTGTAAAATTCATTATTCTTAATTAAGTTTCAAATAAAACTTTCTGATAGGGAACAATTGGTTTTTATTCAATCATTATTTAAACTAGTTACTAAATTATACTTTTAAAACTTTTAAAATTGAAAATAATAATGATTATAAAATTACTACTTTAAAACAATTAGACAAAAAAAATAATTATAAATTTTACAATAACACACTGCACTGTCTAGACTTGATTGAACACCTCATTTTATATTGATTTGATCTAATGATTTCATTGATTAATTCTGCTTTTAAGACACTTGCTAATTTACATAAGCTAAATTAATTTCATTTTTAAAATAAGTTTTAAAACTATGAGTCATCATCTTTAAAATATCAAATATCTTTATTAAAATCATTTAAATATTTTAATGACTATAAAATATTAATTTTAAAGCAAAATATTATATTTAAACAACATAACAATTTTAACTATTACTTTTAAAATATTATCTTTAGACTTAATATTGCAATATTTACAATGTATCTAATTTTATTAATAAAACTAGAAATCAATGTTTTCTTTTCCCTAACATATGAAACCTCATGTACTTATACAATCATCTTTAACCATGTAATGCTTTCAGAACATTCTTGACTAATATTAAATTATTTATTATCTAAATAATAATTTAAATAAATAATTACTTTAAACACATTATATATAATATTTACTGCTAGAATTAGACATTATTATGGTATCAATTTAATGTAATAAATATAAATTAAATTTATCTTTTAAATTATATATTATATCATTTTATTACTTAACTTACATTAAAATAACTCTAAACTATTTAAAACATCTTTACAAGCTTCTATTTTCTAAGTTTGAACTCATACTATCTTTAGAATCACAATAACATATTATAAACTAACATAAATTTTAAATTTTTTTAAGATAGCTACATTTCAGCACTACTTAAACTGTCTGTACCAAGTATATGAGCATTATATATATATAAAAATTTTAACGGTAAATGCAATATTATAGTTTAAATTTTTTTGTAGCGCTTTCAATTACATGGTAATCCTCATCAGTTTTAACTGAATTTCAAATTTTTTAAACTTAATGTTACATATATTTCCATAATCTGGGTATGGCCATATTTGCAACTTGCCTATTAATAACATTATTCTTATATTTATCAATCAAAATTGCCTCTTTAATTTTTCTTTTTTTATGATTTCATTCTTCCATTAATATTTTTATTTCATTACTATTAAATGTAAACCTATAATTACAAGTTTTTTCATGATCAAAGAATACTGAAGCTGTATTAAATTGACTATTTACATTATCTTTAATTCAATTATATAATAATTGATACTCCTTCAATCTTTTTTCCACAGAACATCTCAATTTACCGATATATAATTTCTGACATCCACATGCAATCTGATAAATTATATTACTTCTTTGCAATTTAGGAAGAATTATTAATCAATCGATTAACATTCAGAGGAACACAAAATGAAATATTATACTTTTCTTTAAATATATTTTTAATTAATTTAGATTGCATGTTATTTTTTTTTTAAGTGTCATAGCATCGGCCGGGCCATGAACCCGCAACCTGGGCAACTGCTTGGAAGTGCAAGGCAGTCGCGCTGACCTCTTAACCACCAATGCAAGACAGTGCATGTTATTTATAAATGGCATAGATATCCCTTTTTATTATCTAAAGTAACACTGCAAACTCTCTTATTATTAAATGAATTTACTGT
Organism: Epiperipatus broadwayi; assembly: GCA_028023455.1. Classification (NCBI taxonomy): domain Eukaryota; kingdom Metazoa; phylum Onychophora; class Udeonychophora; order Euonychophora; family Peripatidae; genus Epiperipatus; species Epiperipatus broadwayi. The sequence continues at coordinate 2,689,242 of JAQFVV010012487.1, read as the reverse complement.
ATGCAAGATTTGGTTTTTATCATAACCAACATTTAAAAGTTCATTAGCAAAGAGTTCAATATTTAAAATTTTATCACTCTTATATTTTACATAATTTATCATTGCGATGCAAAAACGATTTCAGAATTACCATTTTGTGTATCATTGGAACATGTGATTTAAATTGAATCTATCTTCTTTCTCCAATAGGTTTAAAAATTAATTTATAATTTAAATCAGTAGCATCTCTAAATATTTGTAAATTCAAAAATTTTATTTTTCCATTTTGTTCATTCTCAATAGTCTATTTTAAATTGTTTAAATTATTCAGATTATATAAAAGAACATCAATAATGTCTAGGAACCACAAACAAAAACATTATCAACATATCTAGTATAAATTTTAATATCTTGAAAATTATAACAATTAAATATAATATCTTCATATTTCGACAATGTAAAATTACAAATTTGTGCTACCATAAGTAATCCCATTGGCCATCTGTTACCCATTTTATAAAACCTATCATTATATGTTGCAATAATATTATCATTTATACATTTTAGTGATTCAATAATAAAATTTATTAAATGTTTATATATATATTATAACGAGTATTGTATTTTACATATATATATATAATTAGTAATTATTTATATATGAATAAGACTTTTCTAGCTCCAGAAAAAAAGAAAAACAAAAATAAAAAATTAAAGTCTAATTCTGATTTTTATATAAATTAATGCATGAACCAAAAATATATCCAATATATCACATGCTGTTTCTTTAGTCTATTTGTTTAATATCTTATTATATTGTCATTTAACTTTTTTCACTGCAAATTTTACTTCTGAAACTATTAATATTTGATCTGATTGAGATCTAATTCTCTTCCTAATCAAAATAATCAATATTGAATTTTTGAGATAGTCTTTACAACAGAAATGAAGATTTGTCTCTTTCAAAAATAATGCTCAAGTTTACCATAAAATACTTTTGCTGATTATTTAAAGATTTTAGAGAAATTTAAAAAAATTCAAGTCTAATTACTGATTATTATATAAATTAATGCAAGAACCAAAAATATATCCAATATATCACATGCTGTTTCTTTAGTTCATTTGTCTAACCTCTTACTATATTGTCAATTAACGTTTTTCACTCCAAATATTCTGAAAGCATTAATATTTGATCTGATTGTGATCTCCATTGTATTTTATTTTTAGTGATAATCTTCTTAATCAAAATAATTAATATAGAATTTTTATCGGTAGTTTTTAAGATAGTCTTATCTGCCTCTTTCAAAAATGATGCTCAAGTTTACCATAAAATACATTTGTTGATTATTTAAAGATTTTTGATGCCATTTTATATGTAGATATATAAAAGGCTATTTCCATCATCTAGTTGAACTGTGGAATATTTTTTAAAAAATTCAAACTTTATTTATATTTGTCTAAATACTTTTAATTGTTATTCAAATTTGCATACATTTGTTCATCTGTATAATGAAGTGATTTTTTAATAACCTAAAACTGAGTGCACTTTCTATGAGATTAGTATAAAACACAAAGTTTTGAGTGGTATTTTTTTTATCTTCTTCAGGTTGTAACTGTCCTGACTAATGACTGCTAGCACAGAATTAAACTGATGATTTTTAGAGTTATAAATACTGAATTTAATGTTGATGCTCTAACCAATTAGGCTATTCTGCAATATTTAAATATTTAATATATGTTTCATTACTAATAAATAGGTCGATGTATTTATTTAAAAAATTATAAATAAAGTTTGAATTTTAAAAAAAAAACATTTTGCTATTCAAAACTTAATTATGGATATAGTACAACATATAACTATAAGTTTACATAGTTTATATATTAAATACAGTACATCTTTATAATAGTAGAGTTTAAAATTTTTATGATGCATACTAAATTAAATATTTCTAATGCCTTTATGTTATGTTATTACATATTTCTGTCTCACACACAATAAATTGGAAAACAATTGCCTTATATAATTGCAGTTTTTTTTAATATCACTGTGATGAAATATCTTTTAATTTTTTTTTAGTAATGAAGAACATTCTGTGGATAATATTTTGAATTGAGATGAAGAATGCCATTATCAAAATACTTTAAATATAGAAACCAAAAAATAAAACGTTTATTACTATTTATTTCAAATTAAAAACACCATCTAACCTACATTGCATTTTAGGGTCTGCTTCATAAAACTATTTATAGACTGCTTAAAAAATTAGCTACAGTACATCACATCATATTATCACATCAAATGTAATGTTACCGGGCCGCAACTTTTTTTTATATAACATGATTTTTATATAACATGATTTTTTTTTGATTAAACAAATTTTTATTTCATTTATAACATGATTTCTTTTTTATTAAACAAATTTTTATATTCGTTTTCCTTGTTTTTGTTTTTTTAACCTGACATTTTTCTTTATTCAACAAATTTTGGAAATTTAATTTTGTGTTTATTTTTCTGATTTTAAAACTTTGGACTGTTTCACGACGAAAAAACTTGTTTAACTCCGCCGAAAAAATATAATACAATTATTTGGGACTTGTTTTCACTTTGTTCTACCTTTTTTTTTTTTTTTTTTGGCTTGACTAAATTGTTTTTCTTATTATTATTAAATCAAAAGTAACTTTTGTGTTTTTTGGGGGTAAAAAATTGTTTTCAAACACCCACCCCACACTTGGAAAAATAATTGTAATGAAAAGTCAATAATTTTTTTTTTTCAACAACTTTTTCTCACTTTTTACTTATATATATATATATATATTGTTTGAATTAGCCTTTTTACCTTTTTGGCTTCTACAATAAACAGCTTTTGGGGGGGCTTTCATACTGTTATTATTAACAAAAAGTCAACAAAAATAGGCATTTATTTTAACCCCACTTGTTTGAACCCTGCTGAAAAAATATAATGCAATTATTTGGGAATTGTTTCGAATTTTTTCTACCTTTGGGGGGGGTGTGTGTGTGACCAAATTGTTTTTCTTCTTATTAAATCAAAAGTAACTTTTGTGTTTTTTGGGGGTAAAAAATTGTTTTCAAACACCCACACTCAGAAAAATAATTGTAACAAAAAGTCAATAATTTTTTTTTCAACAACTTTTTCTCACTTTTTACTTTTATATATTGTAACATAAATATGGAGATCATAATATTATAACTTAATAAACGAAAAAAAATAACTTAAATTTTTTATCAAAGAGAAAAGAATTAGAATTTGCAACTTGCTGAGCATAAGCTATTAAATAAAAGATCAGTCTGAGTTATCAATCATATTAAGGGTCATTAGATTCAATTAAACATATTTCTATAATTAGAGTTCTCAAGATATCACAATATCAATAATTAGAAACAATAATGCCTGGAGACTAGTCATTTAAGGTGTCTGGCCTATTTCAAACCATGGTTAGGCAGGCATTGTATCATCAATAAACAAGTAGAAATGATAAACAAATTATTAAGGACAAACTACTATAACTCAGGAAATAGTATCAAGTGGGTGAGTACACTGGTAACTCAATAGAGTATGTTCTCAATAAATCCCACAGTAGATTTTACCCACTTTCATCTCTTGGTTTGATGTCAAGTGCATATTTAAATAAATAACAAGTGAATATGGTCTAGCAGGGCGTCACTAGATTATCTGAACCTAGACACAGTTATATCTTATAACCCTTTCACATGTACCGGGTTTGAATCTCTTTGGTACTTTATTTTTAATAAAAATGGAGGATTTTTGCTTTTCGATCCATATCACTGTATGCACTAATATTTAGGTAAACATAAAACATCTTTAAACTAAAGTGGAGTATATAAATTTTATTAGACAGAAATCATTTCTTAGATCTTAATATAATAAATGCGTTTCAATATATTTTTATAAGTTTTACTAGCTCAGATTATTATTAATTTAGGATGGCAATTCACTCATCCTTGCATGATATAGATGATAGAGTGGTGGTTATTACAATTATTCACAAATGTCAACTAAATACCATGAAATTACTATTTATTTATGGCCTTTAAACATTTATCTATCTCATTAAGTAAAACATAGTGATGACGATGACAATGATAACGATAATGGTTTCAACCACAGCTTTAGGACTAAGCCTAATCATAAAATTTATTTTCAGAAATTAATAATTAGTGGCTAATCTTAGTATATCTAATTGGAACTTAAATAGCTAATATTCACCTTGATGATGAATGATCATAACTAATAAAAAAATATATACTCTTAATGAAATATATATGCCTCTGTTTAATAAAACAAATTAACATTTATTACTGCATTTCTAACGTATACATAAAAATTTCTATATCTACATGAAAATTGATATTAACAATAACAACAATAATCATAATCGACTGTTTTAAAATCATAACATTAATTTTAAATTCTTCCCCCTTTCCCATCAAATATATATATATAATGTATTTCAAATGGGATACTAAGTTTGCTAAAGTTTTCAATTCACAAAAAAATATTCATAAAAAAAAAATATTCACTCTTTTTTTTCTCTTTTGCACACATACTTTTACAATCTAACCTGTAAAGTAAAATGATTAAAAATGTTAGTAAAATTGGAAAGAGCAAGTTTGTTAGAAACAAGTTTTAAAGTACCTTTTTCTCCCCCTTCCTTCCAAGCTCTGAAATGCTATACTTTAACTTAAAACACAAATAATCCAATATTTTAATACTGCCTCTTATTTTACATTCACACACAATTACATATATGCAACAAGTATTATTATATATGTGCATGTTTATCCCCATGAAAACTAAAAGATTATTTAAAACCAAAATAATAATACAAAAAAAAACTAATATTTTACATATCAATAACATTTTATAACTTTCGGTTAATAGACAATTATAATTTTAGTACATATAAAATCATTAATGAAGCTTGTGGTTATCACTAGTAAGAAATTCTTGGTTTCAATCGATCTTAGCTGTTTTAAAAGTTCTGAGATAACAAACGAAAATATACAACTTTATTGCTAAAGTTTTACTAAGTCTCTGATATCATAAAGAAAATATATATAAAAATTCATATTACCAGTTCTATTCTTTGGTAGCAACTTCCAATGATTCAAATTTATATTGTTTAATATCTATACATTGGCAGCAACAATTTCCGTGTTTCTTTGGAACCGTCTTTTTAAGTGTATAATTATTTGATGGTGATGATTCTACCGAAGTTATTTGCTTTAATGGGAATCGTATTGGCACTGGAACTTTTCTTCTCTTCCTGTTAAGCATGATTCTTTTAATTGATGAAGTATATCAGTTGTCTTCAGGTTTATACTTTTTGGGGGTTTAAACTCAGTCACTGGATTCAATTTGTAGTAGATGATTCAATTTGTACTAGATGATTTAATACTTATCAATCTATTAATCTTTTTCCTTCAGCTTTCAAATGCAGGTGAATCTTTTCTCTTACTGAAAATATCGCATTTCTTTCAGTCATCAGGTGTATAATATTTTAATTTCAGACAAGACTTTTTTATTATTATTATTATTTTTTCTTCTTATATGATGTGCTAGCTCTGGAGTGAATCAGGGATTTTTCCAGATGAGATTTATATTTATTTTAACCTGCCATGCTGTTTTTAATCTTAACAAAAAAAAAACTTTGTATTAAAAATAAATGATTTTAAAATTGATATCTGATTAATCAAACGCTTGTCTCTTAGTTTCAATATTTTTAAAAGTCTCCTTTTTTAACTGATCTTTCAGACTGGTTTTATATCTGATTTTTTTTTTCTATTTTTTTGACCAACTCATTTAAGTATATTTATAGCTTATTTTCAGCTAACTCGTTTTTAGCTGGATAGTGCGATCTTTTTTTCAGCTGTTAGTTAAGGAAAAATATGAAATTTCACACTATCATGATTTTTAGACAAACTTTTGTTTCGAAGGAAAAAATAGTCTTAATCCTTTTTCTGTCACAAAATGTAACACCTATAGTTTGAGCTTCTTTCTTTCATCAAGCTGATGGAAAACTTTTAGAGCTAGACTTCTCACATAGTCTAAGCTTAACAGAAAAACAATCTTTATAAAAACAAAATTGTTACAAAAATATATAACTAATTTAACAGATTTTCTTCTTTTTTCTTTTTCAATATGTATTAAAAAAAATAATTTGACAGATTTAACCCTTCTTCTTTATCAATATATAATAAATATAAATTTGTGTAATTTAATATAGGCATAAAAAATCAAGTTTTAAAAAGGAGTTAAGTTTGTTTTATTTCTATATTATATATAGTAAATTTATGTATGTAATATATCCAAGCACACACTGCCATTATTCTAATCATTTATAAAACTGGCTTACTAAAATAATCTGAATGATTTTTCTTTATAAATTTATAATTTTAATATCCAAATTTAAATTCTTAACCTTTAAACCCCAAACTATAACTCTTAAACCCCAAATTATAATCATAGATAAACAGAATAGAAACAGATAATAATAAAATAGAATAAAATATTAGAATTTAGTAAATGTAGGCTAGCTTTGAAGAGAGTTTAATATTTGAAATATACAATGGTAATTAAATAGGTCACACACACACTGCCTATATATGTTATTACTCTATTTTTTTTTAACAAAAAAAAATTAAATATTGAATAACTAACTGTGTATACTACTCTTTTTGAGTTTTTTTATAAACACACAAACAAATAAAGAATATATATAACTGTTGCCTCACTCACTTTCTTAAGCTTTTAGAACTGGATCTTGTAGGGTTTAAACTTGGGTGCCCTACAGCTTCCTTTACTATCTAAAAATGTGATGATTATTTTTGTTTCACATTTTCTTTCATGCATATTACTACAAATTTAGCTAATGACTAAATTGTAATGGCACAATATATATTTCGTTTGGATTACCTTTTTTTTTTTTTTTACTTTTACAATAAACTGCTTTTTGGTGGGGGGGGTTCATACTTTGCTGTTATTATTAACAAAAATTCAACAAAAAATAGTCATTTATTTTAACCCTGCTGAAAAAAGATAATCCGAATAGTTGCCAATTTCTAATGAAAAAAAGGTACACAAACTTTGGACTTTTGAACTTATTTATTATTTTATTGCTGTAATAAAAACAGTCTGGTATTTGGGAGGACATTATGTGCCTGAAAAAAGGACACAGTCTCTCTCACTTTCTGTTCTCAACAATTGTGAAAAGTTTACAAATTACATATTCTTCTCAGACCTTTGATTGGGCTTGTATTTTTCCACGCTGAAATGTGATTTAGCGCATGAGCTTTGTCGAAGCATGTTCGAACATACCCTTTGCCAATTTTTTACATATTAACATTTTTTTAGGGAAGGATGGGGACCATATGACAATTATTAGTAATTAACAACATTAGTTAAATATAAATGACATTACTCTATTATGGAGATTTGAAAAGGTGTACCGACTTGAAATTCAAATATCCTCAAGTGATACAGTAATCAGCTATGGATAGAACAAATACACGTAAATAGTTTTGAAGTACAAAATAGGCTGTAATATTTTTGTGCAATGTCATGTAAAGTGGCCTGCAATGGATTAATACAATATAAATGTTGTATTAGCTGTAAGGCCGGCCTCATAAATGGCATTTTTCTGTGTTTTGACACATAAACAACGCCATCAGGTGGCCATGCCCAGATTTCAGATAATTACCAAAAATTATTATCAGAAGTGTTTATAAAGAAAGTAAATATATTGAACACAGTCTTTAAAAAAATTTAATTCAATAATTAACTTTCAAATTTACTTGGATGCATTAACATGTAATGATAGGAAATTTTTTTAGTAAATTTTGACTTAGGTTGATATCACATTTTAACAGGTTAAAAAATGAGATAGTCCTCAAAGTTATGTAAATATTTCAGCTAAATTAATTGTATATATAGCTAATATTCTTTCTAAATTATAGTGTGAACTCAAGACATGAATCTTTTATTAATATAATTTAAAGGTACTGAAAATTATTTATTAAAGAATGTTTTAAATAAGTCAATTATTTTATATAGCGCGATGTTTTTTACAAACTGTAATATTTTAAACAGCATTAAACTGTTGCACATTCTATCTTTTCCAAAGACTTTATCATGTGTTTGAAGTGTTTGTATTCATTCATTTTATAGTTAAAATCCAAAGCGCATGTGCAACAGTTTAATGCTGTTTAAAATATTAAAGAATGTTTTATAATAGCCTGGAAATTCAGTGACATAATAATGCTTTTCTATGTTTTACATGTAATAATATTTAAGCTAAAATGTTATGTGTATGAAGAGTAAGGAAATTCCTAAAAAAAACTTTTTATGGTGATCTTGAGCCTGGTTCTCATTAGCTTAATTAGAGATAATTTATGGTACAAAGATTATTTGTAAGACTTTCTAAATAGATACAATATTACCTTTATTTTGTACTCTTTAAAGATATGCTCCATATAATTTTTAAAATATTTTTGTAAACTTATGTAAATTTTTTATCAAAACCTTGTGTTTTATAACTTATAAAAATATTATAATTATTAAACCTATTAAAAACTTTTGTCAAAAAAATTTTTTAAAGTAAAAAAATTGGTATATAGTAAACTAATATTTTTGACTTTAAGTTGTGACAAAATAAAAATACAATAAAAATTTAAAATATATTTAATAAACTGCTATATATTTTTTTCATAAATTGTTGTTCTTTTCCTACTATCTTTTGCTTTATGAATGTTTTTTCTAAACAATATATTTATATATAGTTTCTTAATATTTGATTTTGTGTGTGTTGTATTTTTCATTTATATTTGCAAATTAACTCAAATAATATTAACAATAATATATTATTGTGTTTTTAGCACTATCATGTCCAGCACCTAAAGCTCTACTTTATGGTAAATTCGTATCTGTAAAAGGGAATATGACTGTTGGATCCCTAATCAAGTTTGAATGTGAATTAGGATATAAATTATTAGGAACAACAGAATCTGTTTGTCAACCAAATCTGCAATGGTCACGTACAGATCAAGTTTGTGAAGGTATTTATTTAAATGTTATTCAAATTAAAGTTTATAAAGAGCCTGATATAACAATCAAAGTTTTTAAATAGAAAAATGTCATTATTTGATGTAATAATTGATCGTTTATTTTTGATTTTGTCAATTTTGTTTTATTATACGTTATAAAAGAGAAGGTTTAAATTCTATATTTTTATACTCCATCTTCGAAATTCGAATTAAAATATACATCAATCCAGCAATAAAAATATTCTGTCAAAAATTACTTTAGTACACTATATTTTTTACTTGTTTTATTTTTTATTTTCTGTACAAACTAGTATGAACCAGCAGCTCGTTTGAGGGTTTTTTTTTTTTTTGCCTTTTTCAATTAAATGCAATTTTGTATTGTTTCTAAAATCATTTTACATTTAAGTATAGGAATAATTCGACTAATCTTTCTGTTATTTTTTAACCCAGCTATCCAACTCAAATAGCTATATAGGGCTGATAGATCTTCAGCCATACTATATATGTAGTCTTAGCAATATAACATCACATAAGACTTAAGGCAGAGACTACAAATAGTCAAAATAAGTCATAGATCACATGACCCTATTTTCCTCAACAAGCTTTGTGATAAATGGTTTGCCAGAGCTAGCACTTAAAATAACTCTGTCAGGAACCCCCCCTCCCAAATCCCTGACCATGGTTTAGTGCTTTGGCACTCCTCAGAGAGGTGCCAGGGTAGGTCGACACGATCTCTGAGGAGTGCCAAAGCCTGAAACCATGGTCAGGGGTTTGGGGGGGTCCTGACAGAGTTATTTTAAGTGCCGGCTCTGGCTAAGCATTTATCACAAAGCTTGTTGAGGAATTAGCAATCCTCATTGTTTACAACTTACAAGCTTAAGAAAATAGGGTCATGTGATCTATAACTCTTATTTTGACTCTTTATAGTCTCTGCCTTAAGTCTTATGTGATGTTATATTGCTAAGACTACTAATATATGGTATGGCTGAAGATCTATCAGCCCCATATAGCTATTTGAGTTGGATAGCTGGGTTTGAAGACATGTAGGTGTCTGAAAATTTCAGATTTTCCACTCAATAGATAACTTTTAGATAAGTGCTTGGCTTTGGGTTAGTATTTGTAGATCTAGTGTCTGAACCTACTCTGGCACCTCTCTGAGGAGTGCCAAAACACGAAACCATGGTCAGGGGTTGGGGGGAGGGGGTTCCTGACAGTTATTTTAAGTGCTGGCTCTGGCTAAGCATTTATCACAAAGCTTGTTGAGGAATTGGCAACTCTCATTATTTATAACAAAGAACATATTCTGTTAACACTAAACTTTTTTAATTACAATATTTTCTATAAGGAAATATTTCACCATATACCATCTTTTCTTAATGTTAACACTAAACTTTTTAATTACAATATTTTCAATAAGGAAATATTTCACCATATACCATTTTTTCTTGATATTATTTTACATATTGATTTAAAAATTCTCACTAGGATACTGGTGACTGCCTTTCTTTGTGAAAATCAAACATTATTTGTTTTTAAACTTTATATAATGATAATTACAAAACAAAACTAACAACTGAAAATTATATTATTATTGATATTGCTGTTATATCTGTATTGTAAAATAACTGCTAACTTGTTAAAATTTATTCATTGATATCAATTGACTGTTTTCATTTATAGGTTTGTTATGCAGAATCATAGTTAATAATTCAATATTTCACAAGAAGTTTTAAACATATCTGAAAAGTGATACAGTACATGAAAACAAATTGATTTTTCCTATGTATGTCAAATGTAAATCTAATCACAACTGTATGATTCAATTTGATTTAATATTGAAAACATGTTATATTTCTTTAGTGAAGCAGGCAATTAATTATCAAAAGAGCAGTCATTCATTCAAAGGTCAATAAGTAAATATATTACATATTTCTGTGAGGTTTATATTTAAAATAATAAGTAGCTGAATCTGCTACAATTTAGACAAAAATAGCAAAATAGTGAATTGAAATCATATATATATATAGTATAACTTATAAAATGTGTAGTGTATTACAGTGAGTTCAAACAGTAGATATAACAACAAAAAATAATTAAAGAAAGGAAAAAAATGTTTTCATTTAAAGAAAAATATTTACTTTTTTTCTATTAATTTAAAAATTACTTGAATAATATTTACAGAAATTTATAAATTATAAGATGGTTAGTTATAACTTAATTAAAGTATAATAGATAATTAAAATATCACATGATCACCATTTCCTATGTTTACACAAGCTATTTTTAGCAGTAGCAAGGTCTCATACAGCAGTACCACCCAGCAAAAGCCTTAATAGTCAATTGATGCAGGAAGGTGTGTGTATAAAATCCCTATCTAATTGCCTATTCATTCAATATACCAGACTAGTTTCTAGCTTGTGGCTTTCATCAGTGAGGTGCTTGGATCTGAGAGCATTTCACCTGGATATAGGAACTAATACAACATATCCAAAGCTCTTCATTGATGAAAGCCACAAGCTAGAAATTGGTCTGGGGTTATTAGATGAGTAGGTACTAGATGGGGATTTATGCACAAACATTCCTGCATTCATTGATTACTAAGGCTTGCACTGGTTTGGTACTACTGTATGGAGAGATTACTACTACAAATAAACAAATAATAACATTAAATAAAAGACAAAAGTCAATGAAAACATAAAAACAAATTATCATTATCATCTTTTTCATTCATTATTAGGTCACTTTGGAATGACAGTCTTTCCAAATTTAGCAGTGTCTCCTATCCATATCTTCTCTTCTCCATATTATCCCAGTTTTATTATACATTTCTCACCTAGTTTCTTTCTAGGTTTTTTTTGCAATCTTTTGGAATTCAAGACTTCAACTTTCTGTCTATTATCATTTCTTCTAGCAATATTTCCAGCCCAGCTCAATTTCAATCTTTTAATTCTTCCAATTATATCAGTAATATCTGTTTGTTTTCTTACCCAAATATTTCATTTTTGATTTCTTCTTATTACTTCAATATATCTCTCTCCATACTTTACTGAATGGTCTGATGTTTGTGTTTCTATTCTAATAACTATCCAAATCCTAGATCTATAAGTAAGAATTGATCAAATACAATTATTATAATTTTTCCTTTTCAAAGGCATAGGTACCCACTATTTCCTTTTAATATTAAATTATTTTTACTAAAAGTCCTTCATCCAAGCTTAATTCTATGATTAATTTCATAAGTATTTATAATTGATAACTTCTTTTAATTCATAATTATTAATTTTATTATACCAGTATTTACTTTTAATATTAAATTATTTCTAACAAAAGCACTCCAAGATTAAATCTATGATATATTTTATTCACAATGTTTTCATTTGTATTAATAATCTGACCAAAGTATTTATAAATGATAACTTTTTTAATTCACACTTATTAATCATTATTATTTTTTTCTGAGAAAATCACTGAACATTTCTTTAGTTTTTAAATATTTGTCATTAATTCTATTTTTTTTTTTTACTCACTTAATAATTTTTACATCATTACCTGAATTTCTGAAGTATTATTTGCAAAAATAATCATATCATCTGCAAAATCTGGATCTTTATATATTTTTATTTCCTTCACTTTTCATTTTAACTGACTATATACATTATATAAAACTATTGTAAAAAGCTTTGAAGATATGGAATTACTTTACTATACACTCTTATCAATGTTAATTTTTTTAAGGTTATGATGCATTAGGTTAGAATTTGTTATCACTGACTTTGATTCAAATAAATATTCTTCAGAATATAACAGTATACTAGGTATACAGCTTGATGATCCAAAGTATTAATCACTTTGATTATGCTTATAGAATCAAGTGATTTTTCATAAGAGAAAACAGATACAGCTTAATAAATCATGCAGTTCTAGAAAATATTAAATGACATGTTTCATGTTATATTTAAGGTTTTTCTAATCAAATACTAAAGAAAGTTTATTTATCTTTTTTAATTTATTTTTTTTATACTTCAACCAAAAAAAAAGCAGCACTTGCTGTTGATTCTTATGTGTGAATTTTATAAATGTCTAACATTTATCAGACATTTTTTGCATATAGGTTGAAAAGCAGGATCAAGCTTAAATTAAAATCTAGAGAAAAGGCTTGAAGAAGAATTTTTTAATAAATTTCAGTACATAAGAATTTTGAAATCTGGATAAAGTTTAGAAATAGAAAGTGGATAGATTTATCTTTATATTGTTATGAAAGATATCTGTCAATGAACTAATATTTAACTGATTTATTAGCTTGAAATGTTTGAAGAAATTATCTGTAAAGAAAGGTTTTTTTTTTAAATTATATGGTAATGGGTTTAACAAATTAATTGGAATATACATTTTAACTCAGATGAAGAAAAAACATTTGAGACAGATTAGACTCAAACAACCTCTACAAGTTAAGATGACAAATTGCATCAATTGACAATATATAAAATGAAAACCCTCCACACAGATTTTACTAAATATTATTTATATTCATTAAATGTATCCAAGAATTGCAATAAATAAGAAAATGAGTATCAATAATTTGAACTTTTAAGATATAGATGTACTAGCTCTCATGAGAATGGATTAATTTTCATAATATATTTTTAAGCACCAAGTCTTAAAGTTGATTGGAAAATATATAATAAGCTAAGAACAAATAAAAAGTTCATAAAGGCTTTAATTATAAGAAATGGCTCATCAGTGAAGGAAATAGTCTGTACTGTTTTAATAGGTTAATAAGTGGATCTGAATAGATTGAAACACTTTTAATGGAAACTGTGAATTCATCTTTATTCACCATAAATAGTTCAGATAAACTTTTGGTTTGTCAGCCAAATAGATCTAGTGATAGAATATTTACAAATAACAAGAAAATGTGGATATTGCATTGAAGTTTCTAAATTGTGGTGAAAGTAGAGTCACAATATAAAGAATCAAAATCATATTTGAAGTTTATCTTTTAAGAACAAAGACAGTGAACTTACTTATTTTAACAAAATAATTCTTTTTCGTATTAGAAGTTGGGGAAAACAGCTTTTTATAGAATAAACAAAATATTTACTAATACCATAAAGATATTTTTAAAATAGTATATAGATTATTATATATCCTATGAATTGGTTCAAATAACTACTTAAGATCTAATTCAATTGCTTTATGTTTTTAATTTAAAAGATCTGAAGAATAATGATAAAATAATTATAATTACTGAAAAATTAACTAATTTTATTTTGAAATTTGTAAAAAATATTCTTTATTAAACAATTTTATAAAATAAACAAATGAATTGCTCTTCAATATGTAAAGCATATTTTTTATAATTTAATAGCATACAGTAATTATACTCAATAGTTATGCTAAAATTAATAGTTGTAAGCTACCAATAAAATGATTAAATAAATCTTAAACATTTAAAATTGCAGGACATAAAATAAAAGATTAACTTATAAATAAATTAATTATAAATTTTCTGTGCAAAATTGTTTGCTATTAAATGACAGAACACTCTTCAGTTCTTCTTTAAGGTCTCATAGGAACCAAGAAGGACAACTTTTTAAGGTTTATTTTATACATTATTGTTATTGCAACTATTACTTATGTGATTATATACTGTAATCATCTGAGTTATATGTTACACAGCAACATAGTTGTCTGTGTGCATATATATAAAGGATAGAAATAAACAAATTTTTGTAGGTATTTTCTATATTTCACTTGGAATAATAATCACTGTAAAGAGTTAAATAACTCTCAATTTAAAACAGAATTTTATTATAAATAAACATTTAAAAAGGTCTCAATAAATAATAATAATAATTATTATTATTATTATTATTATTATTATTTTGAAATTTAACAACAAGCATGTCTACTGATAATTGTAAAAATATCTATCTTTGAATTAATGCTTGTATACATTATCTAGTAAAAATTTCTATTATCTATTTTGAAATCTTTTGAATTAGTTAAACTGATAAAATTTCCCAAATATATCTTTTAATTAAAAGTACTTTTGGAACTATTAAAATTGTTTTTAATCAAGACAGATTGAAAACAGTTACTGCATTTTTATCACCTTAAGAGTAAAAAGAATTAGCCAGATTGAAAACAGTCTGCATTGTGTTGTTATCACCTCAGATGATTCTATAAAAGGGTTGATAAAAAATATCAGTTCAGTTTGGCTTGTAATTTTTGTAAGAGCTTGCTAGAAGAGTCTGGTTTTAATATTTTGAGAAGCAGTGGCCAAATAGACCAGCTGTAAAGTTTGGATAGTATTTTTAAGACAATTCTTGTCCTAATATTTTTGTGAAGTGTTTGGCTAGCAGAGTTGGTATTTGGAGAATTATTCAAATAAAAATAGCACCCATGAATATATAGCTCAAGCTAATAGATCCAGCAGTGAGAAGTCTACTAATTCTATATACTGGAGTTTTGATTCACTTGAAGACTGGGTCAACTTAAAATGGATCAATTAGCCTGTACAAATGTGTTCTAAAAGACAGTTTGCTGGCCTGAAGTTCATCAAGCCCTATCTAGAAGGGATAATGCCAACCATACCCAAATTAACAAGCCTCGATTATACTTTTCTGATGGACAAAAAACCAAGCTTATCAAGAGAAAGCTTGAAAAATTGGTATACATATGCTGCTGTTTATCTATGTATGCAAAGAAGCACAGATAAATGTATATATAGCTGGTGAGTAACATTATATATTAAACATAACATTTTAAAGAACAATTTTGCTTAAGTTAAATGTCTAAAAATGAAGATTTAATTGATAGATCCTATTATATTTGTTTTTTTCAAGAGAATAAATGAAAATATTTAAAATCTAATATTTTTAAAATTTAGAGACATTTCTAATTATTCTATCATCAATAATCCAGTCAAGATTGATTGTTATATTTTTAAAAGAAGAAAAAAGTTAATAATACTTTTTTATATTATAAACTGATATTTTTTAGAAAGAAAAATAAATTGTAAACTATTATGATAGAACTTGATTCATATCATCTATATTTTTGTGTACACATGTATATGTGTGAATTTTATATACTTTCAATATTGAATTAATTACAAAAATATTATTATTGTAACAAATGAAAATAGGTAAACATTAGTGTGCACCTGCAATTCAATACACACTTGTATGTTATTACATACTATAAAAATTGATGTCATTTATTATTTTGACAATTTGGAAATGACAACTAAACAGGTTTATTTTATGGCAAGTCAAATATGTTCAGAAATTACATGTACATACATTTATATATATATGTGTGTGTGTGTGTGTGTGTGTCAATTGTAATGCAAACATCAGTGTGTCTCAAATAGACACTTATATGAAAAATTTAATCATTTATTTTATTATTAAATGTCAATTTAAACATGTTCATTTTATATCAAGCCTCATGCCTGTGTGTTGAATGGGTTTTAGGTAAAGCTAGTGGAACTATATATGTAAACCACCATAGTAACTTAAATTTTGTATATTAATGTAAATCATAATGTAATAACTTGAATATTGTAAATCACAAATGTGATTATTTTTTATTGTATGTTAATCAAAATCAGAAGCTTTCTAATTGTAGAGCCATATTTTAAAGACTTCAATATCATTTTTTATATTGTTATTAATAAACTTGAACTCAGTTATTAAAATTGTATTGTATCATTATCTCTTGGTTACCATAACAGTTATAGAGCTTATGTTCTCTGATTACATTTTAGCATGTGCTGAATATATAAATGGGGATGTATTTAGTGCTTAAGGTGCATCCAGTGATGATTAATCATCATCCTGGTTGGCATATAAGATTATATTCTTTAAAAACCCCTGAACTATATTTTATTTGGTTTAGTCTATTAGAAATTATATGTATAGTTGGCCAGTACATTGAAGGTACTAAATAGCCAGAACATTGATAAGGATCAGCATGTTTCAATATCCTAGCAGTTTTTTTGGGGGGTTGCATTCTTATGGATTAGCACTTAAGTGTGCGCATCCAAACTATGGTTTAAATAATTGTTCAAAGGCTCAATAGTTAGCCTAGTTTACAGAAGACCCATTTTCAATTCAGTCACCAGGTTGGCTGTTGATTTATAATTTTTATTGTTCAAATTCAGCCACAAGATGAACTGTTGATTTTATGATTTATTGTTTAATGTAGTTTGATTAATTGAGCATTCGTGATGATGAATGGTTATTTTAAACATTGTTCATTTTTACTTATTTATATTGCTGTTTGATGCATGGTTAATGATACTTTTAGTTGCTCTAAGGAGTTAACTGATAACTGATCTAACCGGCTGATCTCTGTCAGAGATCTATTGATCTCATCCTCTTGTAATAGATAAAATTGCTTGTATATGATTTTAGATATTACAAATTACTTTAATATTTTGAGATTAAATTTTATTTCTTTTTTTATCTTGAGGATAAAAATACAATTCCTCAGATCTCTCATGGTTTAAACCACCCCATCCTGTTATAATACATTAAGCAAAAATAATGAAATGTTCAGGTTATAGTTAGCATGGTGGATTTTCTGGTTTTTATCTCTGAATTTAAAATCAAGGGACACCATGCTTTTTCTTGTCAGTTTTCTGATAGTTCTTAATGAAAATATCAGTTATTCTGTTTTTGAGATCAAGTTGATTGCTTATCAGAACATTATATATATATATATATATATAACGTATATAAATAAACGTTACAATATATATATATATATATATATAATCACTTTACAATCATGACTGACAAAATGAAATTATGAACTTCATTTCCAGGAGATTGTTAAATCATAAGCTAAGACAGTACTTTGTGATCGAAGGCAGAAAATACTAAAAATCTTTTGATTGCAACACCAGACAACAATTTGATGGTAACCTTTTATTAGATATCTAAACACTTTCAAGGGAAGAAAGATTGCATGAATTAGAAGAACTGTTTATATTAAATGGACCATTGATGGACTTTGTAAAGTCAGAAGAAATATGAAAAATGATTGACATGAAAATTAAAATGTGCTTTACTATAAGAATAGAAACATTAAAAGCACAAGTGGAGCAGTATTCATTATTAATATAAAAAAAAATGGAAAAACGATATTGTAGAAATTGATATCAAATAGAATGGAAAATTAGTTATTCAGCTTATTGGAAACCATTAAATGCAGATACTTCAAATTTATCCCTCAATTCAAGTTCTCTTAATGAAGAAAAATTAGAGAATCTATATATAGTCACACATAATACTTTTGATCACATTAAACAACTTTTTAATGTCATGGCAGCATTTAATGGTAATCTGATAAATGACTGAGAACATAAATGATATGGGTAAAATTGATTATAGAAACAAATGTTATAGCAAATACAAAATTGTATAATTTTTCAAATAATGTTAAACCCAATGGATATGAAAACATCTAAATGAGGATACAGCAGAATTATACTAAATTAAATTTAGAAATTGGTCATTAATGAGATGTAAGATATTTTAAATGCAAGACTAGAGAGACAGCTACCTGATGCAAAAAATATGCAGTTCACTAGTAAAATTTCAGTGATACATTTTTTATGAAGAAAAGATGAAATATAAAGAACTGAATATCTAAAATTGTGTAAAACAGTAAGAAAAAAAGTTAACAATTATAAATTTTCTAGGAAAGTCATTGAAGATCATAAAAAAAATTTTAATATTGGAAGGAAAGTTATTTTAGTAATAAGAAAAAGAGATGGCTGTATTTCTAAAAAGAATAATATCAGGAAAGTGTGGAAGAGTTTTATGAAAAGCTATATAATATATAAGGATGAAAAAGCAGTAACTTCTATGATTATAACAACTGAAATTCAAAGATTTTAAAATAAAGAGATATTTTGCAATTAAATTTATGAAAAAGTAAAAAACTTAAGGAAATGATGAAATTGTTATTGCCATTTTAAAAAAAAACAGGTAAAGAAATAGAGAAATATTTGCCAAAATTATTTATCAAATGCTTAAATGATGAAATTATATCAGAATATTAATACGAATGTGATAGTAGTATGATTTTTCCTTCATACTTTTAAGCAATGGAGAGACTGAAGTCATATGAATTGTATGATAAAGTATGCAGCAATGATGTTTACTTAAAAAGGTGAAAAATATATATTAGAAATTATAGTACAGACTTTTGTCAATTCTATAGATGACTTTTGCCAAGATTATTATAACTTATTTACATCCAACTTCGAACTCAAAGCAACTGAAATAATAAACTGGATTTAAAGGTATTTTCAGAAAATAGATTATGTCTAAGTATTAAGAAAATTATAGAAAGGATCACTGAATATTGATTGCTTTTATGAAACTATATTTGATTGAATAAGCATTTCCTTCATAATTAAAAATGTAATTATCAGAATATTGTCATCTTTTTAAAAATAGTTATCAAATGCACTAAAAGTTATTAGATTACAAGATTCTACTAATATGGTGGTCATTGATAGGAATGTACAATGGATAATTCTTCATCTGTAAAATTATTTACAGTATTTTTATGAAAAGTATTTTGTGTGTACAATAGAAAACTATAAAAATAAAATAAATGGAAATTATTTAAGTCATGCAGATTTTGTGGGTGGAGATACAAATAATAAACACAAGATGCTAGGAATAAAGATAAATATTATAAAGACTAGAATAATGTTCAGTGTTGTTTTTTTTCCCAGAAGAAACAAATATTTACAATCATGAATTAGAAGTTAATCGTTACAAATATTTTGATCACATTATTAATATAGATGTAAATACAATGTATGAAGTTAAACATATAATTAAATTTGGATGGAGTGCTTTTATAAAATGTGCCTATGTGTTTGAAAATTGATTTTTAGTAGATATATTTTATTAGCTATTACAAATGTATTTGAGGTTTGTATTCTTAACAAAAGGTTAATATATAGTTTTTAAATTACACAACAAAGTATGAAGAAATATTTATTGAATATAACAAAGAGAGATTAAAGTAAAGTACTTATATAAAAAATACTACTGATATCATTGAAAGAATTAAGAGGCTGAAATTGGATTGAATATAATACTAGAAGAGATGGCAACAGATGATTAGTTAAAATATTAATAAACTACATCTTAAGAGATTTAAAAGATCTAGAAAGAGACAACATAAGGAAATTTTAAGAAACTGAATTAACTTGAAACCTTCCTGAAGTAGATCAATAATTTTTGAAAATGATAAATTTTGTACTATAAATAAAAAATGTATATTGTTTTATCTGCTTGTACTGCAAGATATGATTTATATAGTTTATTTATTAATTACTTATATAATAGTAAGATGTAATACTACAACTTGCAAATGTGCTATGTTTGTGTGTGTGTGTGTGTATATATATATATATTATAACTAATATTTATAATTATTTTTATACCAATAAAATACACTTTTCAAACAAAATCTTTAATTCTTTTTAGCACTGTTATGTCCACCACCTAAAAAAATTCAGTATGGTTACTATAAAACAATAAAGGGAAGTGTAGCAGTTGGATCCATTATCAAATATGAATGTCATTTAGGATATAAACTGAAAGGAGTAGCTGAATCTATTTGCCAACCAAGTCAGAAATGGTCACATACAGATCAAGTTTGTGAAGGTAGTCTACATTATTAAAAGTAAAATTTACATTTAATAAAATATAACAATTAAAGATTGTGAAATAGTTATTAATATTTTAAATAATAAATTTGCATTACATATTAGTATAAAAGACAAATTATTGTAATAATTTTACTTTCTATATCAGATCTTATTGCTTGGAAAAAAAGTAATTTTACAAATATAGAAGGCAACAAATAAAAGTATTTTATCAGAGATAATGTTTTACTATTAATAAACTTAAATATAATTCTACACATATATGAATTCATAAATGTAACATTTCTTTGACTCGCATGTCTCATAATACTTACACATATTTATGCTCCATATGGGAAAGACATCAACATTATCTTTATCAGAATAATCATAACTAATAGTCTTTTTAGATGGTAAACCCTAAACATAACTGCTTATATAATAATAAAAGGGATAGCCTTTTGGTCTTAATTCTAATTGAATAAATCTTTTATGCAATAATTATAGAAAGTGGCCTTTTGATTCTAAACCTTATTAATACAACTTCAATATTTTTAGACCATAAGCTGCAGTCAGGCTACAAATGTGATCTCTCTGAAGCATATATTATATGCTCTAAGAGAGATAACAGAAAAAGAAAATTTAAGGAAGCATGAACTATAACCAAAGACAGGTGTGCATCAAATAAAACAGAAGCTAGCACTCCTCTATATACAAAATGGCCTCTCTACCAACATTTACGTAGATTTGAATAAAAAACAGTGAATTTAATTTTATATAAATCTGACAAACAATAATCAAATACATATAATATCAAATTTTGCCTAAATTAATTTATAAAGCTATGATTATAATACTAGAAGTATCAAAAGTGCTTAGCTAGAATAAAGAGATTTAAACTTATATAAGCCTTTTTTGTTTAAATGTTTAAACATTTATTAATATATTTTTCAATTTGAAAAACAATTTATTTTAGTATCTGTTAACATTATTTTTTCTCAAAATTTGATCCTAATACTTTATTATACTTCTTTTTTCATTCTTTTCATTAGTGATTATTCCTAATATAGACAATAATTTTATTATTATTATTATATATATATATATATACTAGTTTTTAATATTTCTTAAACAATAATATATATATTTTTACTGTTAAATCTATACTTTTCTATATACAATGTTTTTAGATGTAAAACCAGAAATAAATTTAAATTATTTTTATATATACTATTTAAAATAGTTTTCAAACTAGTTAAGTAAACTTTATCTTGAAACATATCTTATAATTTGTTCAGCAATATCTTGATACCTACTTTTTTTTCTAAAAAATATATAAAAATTATAATGGGACTCTCTCTTAGATCTCTGATATATTTCTGACTTTAGAATATTATACTTGATTGTATTAGGCTTTATTTTTGAATATGTAATAAAAGTTATAAAATATTGATATGTTAAAAAATTAAAATATTTAATATTTTATTTGATTAGATCCCAAATGAGATTCTTGACATGTTAATTGTAGGCAGGTTGTATTTGACAAGCATGAGAAAAAAAAATACTAAGAATTTTAAAAAAAAATCTATCACGAGGTTTTTTTGGTAACCTTTCATCTTGCAGAGTGATATTACTGCAAAAAGTGAAAAATGCTTATTACAAGCAGTTACTTTATTTTGTTGAATTAAAGATATTATTGATTCTTCAAAATACTGCATACTTGAAATTTTTCCCTGACAAATAATTAGATGAAATTAAAAATTAAACAATAAAGTTAATCGATATTGAATTAAATATAAAAGGCTCATACAAGTCTTATAACTAGACTTACTTAAAATAAAAAGATACAAATATGATTTTTTGAATTGACTTTGAAGAGTTAAATGATTATGGAATCATCTGATATGGAAATAATTAAAATCAAAGCACTAATATAATAAATTTTACAAAATAAAAAAGCAAGAGATTCAGAATAGGATATAAATTCCTCAGTGCAAAAATAAAGGAGTTTTATTCAAAGCAAACAACTGTTAGCATTACAGTAAACCAAATATATAATTCTATATTAAATTGTATAGATAATGAAATAGAATAGTTTTTTAAGATTTGAAACTATAATTTTTGATTATAAATCATTGGCGAATATTTTTTCACTAAGGTTAGATGTGATAATAAATGATGAGAACAAGTTATAGAAAAATATGCTTTCAGAGAAATAAATAAACAAATTAAATACTTTTTGATATTTTTTTTTGTTTAGAATATGAAATGATATTTTGCAATAGGCACTTAGAAATTGAATGGTGGAAAGATAAAGAATGTGATATAGTTATAAAACTAATAAATAAAACATTGTTACAGCAATGCTATTTTTCAGAGACAGACAAATTTAGATCAGAGTTTAGTGATTGAAAATTTCAATCTTAAACTTACAAAGTTAAATATGACTTATTTTCTTAAACAAAAAAATCAGACTAAAATAAAAGAAATAGAAATATTGTAGTGAAAAAATGTCAATCAGTACTTAAGAAAATCAAAAATTCATACAAAGAAAAAGAATTAGATTAAAGCATTGAAATCTTAATAATACTTTAGTGAAAACTAGTACTGAATTTATGCTAGAGGAAGAAATAATAAGGAAATATTGGGTGCATAAGACATGTGGAAATAAATCCAAGGCAAGAAAATACAGAAAAGCTAAAAGAACAGTTTCAACATTACTAACATCACTTATAAAATAAAGTGCAATCATTGTAAAGAATGCAGTCAGTAAGACTAAACAAAATGATTAGAAGTTCAGTATAAAAATAATAAAAAAATATTCTGGTAATATAAATTTAGAAAAGTATACAGATAGTCAAAAACTTAGGATAATAAAAGATGAATATGGAAAAATACTCATTAACAAAAATGAAATTTTAAGCAAATTTATGAATACTGAAAAAAAAAAAGACATTATCAGAATTACACTATTCTCTAGTAAAAAACACAGTTTAATGATCTTTTAAGTTAAAAAGGCAATGAATAAGTTGAAGAAAAAATAGAAGCTCTAAAATTAATAAAATTGTTGAATAAATAATTAGATATGTGAAGAATCATTTACTTCAAAAGATTTACAAGTTGTGTAATATAATGTGGAAAGAAAGTACAATGTCTAAGCATGGATAAATTTATTGTTAGTGCCAATCTAAAAAATTAAATATAGAATATAAAAATTATTAAATCTTTACACTAATTAGTAATTTCAGAATCTTTTTTATAAACATTCTAAATGAAAGATTAAAGGCCCTAATAGAAAAATACTTACAAATAAACAAATTCATTTAAGAAGAGATAAGAAAAAGATTGCAGAAAAAATCAAAAGTAAATGAAATAATATCTGTGGTTGTTGACTTTTGGAAGCACTTTGATTGCATTAACCAAAATATGTATTTACTATTTATTGATTTATATAATAATTCAAAAGCAAGTATATGAATGCATAATGAAATTGGAAAATATAGAAGACAAGGAGATCTAATCTCAATAAAAATATTTATCACATATCTAAAAAGAGCAATGGATAAGATAAAAGAAAAATACAAAATAATCATTAATTGTTGAAAAAGTTAAAAATTTAATGAAATTCTCATTAAAAATGTTAAATGAGAAAATAAATTTTGACAGAATATTGGTAATAATGGGGCTTGAGGAAAAAAATTAAGAAAAAAAATAAAATTAATGTATTTATGTTATATATTTTGATAAAAATATCATTAGTGATCTTGATTATCAAAAAGAAATACAATTAAAAATAATTAAAGGAACAACATGTCTACAAGTCAAGAATATAATTTATAAAATTTAAAGACATCAGACAAAAGTCAAATTAAATTTACTGAACTTTTGCGTATTTACCAGGAATTATCTGAATATGAAATGTTGATGGTGTCAAAATATTTAATGGAAAAAATATTGACATGTTAAAAAAAGAAAAAAATTAAAAAACTGATTGTATTCAAAAAGTTTTCAATGAAAAATTGTACAAAAAAAGTAAATTGAAAAAAAAATTTGTTGATAAAACATGTAGAGAAAAATGAATGATGATTGGCAGCTATTTCTTTGATATTACACAAAGCACATAGAGAAGGAAATCTTATAAAATATAGATGGATGAATTAAAGCATGATGATAACAAATATGCAATTGCTCAACATTCTTGCAAGGAATAGATAAAATTGGAGATAATTAGTGAAGAAAACATCTAAGATAATGAATCCAGTTTTTGAAGATAATTACAGGACTTGATCACTTTCAAATTTAGAAATTTCCAATCAACATTTATTTAAAGGCACAAGATGAAAACAAAAATATTTCAAAATGAAAGCAACAATAATTGGTGAGAAAATAAGTAAAAGCACAAATATTTATTCTAAGTACTGAAGATAAAAATGGAAGAATATTAATGTTATTTATTAATAATTAATGGATAATCTCTAGACTGTTGATAAGAAATTTCATACATATTTTGATTTTATAAATTCATTTGATATGTTTAAGAAATTGTACTCAGCATATGAAAGACATAATGAAAAATAAAAATAATTGTTATTACAAGAGCCCTTTATTTTATTTTTTTTTAATTTACATAATAGTAATTTAAAAATGTGTAGTCTCTTTGTCAAAATTATTAAATATATTTGATAGCATTTTCAGAAAGCCACAAAATGTTTTGCGAGTGCACAAAAATTCAATTCCAGATCTAAAAAAATACTATTTTAACTGTATGGTTTTTTAGATGAAAATAAATTTCAAGAATTATGAAAAAAAAAAACAATTATAATTTAAAGATACAGAGATAAATAAAAAAAAGCCAGAAAAGGTTTTCAAAGAAATATAAAAATATGAGATCTTAAAAAACCTAAATAAAATATTAAATGCTTTAATTGCCTGACTTTTGGGCATAACTGCTAAATATTAAACATTCTAAACATTTCAATATTTGCAAGAAGGAAAATTATTTAAAAAGTCTGTTGAAGATTTTGATCTAAGAGTAAGAAAGTTGAGGTCAGAAAAATAATTAATAGGTAATGTCATCTGCTTTAGTAATTCAATTCTCTATAGCAAAAACAAAGTCATGAAAAACAAAAAAAATAGTAGATCAGAAATAATCTTAAGAAATATGTTTTATTTACCGAAACTTAAAAAAGTTGTCTTTTAAATCAATAATAGCAAAGTGGTGACTTCATAAAAAAAAGTAGCATTGCTACAAAAAAAAAAATTCTTCATAAAATTTAAGATGACATGTTTACAGTTTTATTTAAATAATTATTAGATATTGGCAGCTAAAGTAGTGAAGCATAAATCATTTCAGAAAATAAAATTAAAACTAAAAGCTGGCATCAAAATCTAAGTCATTTAAACATATTTTGCTTGTATAAATTAAAATTCTTGTGTGATGAAATAAAAATTGGAAAAAAAATGTTAAGTTGGATACTTAAAAGCTTAACAATAGCCACTCAATACAGGAAAGTCCTAACATTAACACTGTTAGTAATTATATATGTAGATGTCCTAGAATCAATAGAACCATTTTCAGGTAATGAGAAATGATATTTTTCTACTGATATAAATAATTTTAAATAATTTATAAAGTTATGCTATTAAATTTATAAGTTAAAAAAAGTACAAGTCTTAAAATTGAGTTTAACTTTTTTGATAAATGTTGTACTTTGTAAAATCTGGAATATCTATTTACACACTCTTTTTTTCCTATTGATAATTTATTACAAATAATATATACATTTTTTTCATCAAATCAAAACATTATTATATATCAATAGAAATTAAAAGTAGTTATTTTTTTTTAATGACAGATATCATATTTGGGAGAGAATATCACTGAATACTACAATAGTCAAACAGTAAAAATACTTCACCAAAGTCAATTTTGTTACTTTAATTTGTTGGGCTTTGAAACTGAAATGAAGGGATGTTTTAAAAGAATGGTAAGCGATGGCAGACTACCACTGAAGATAATCAACTGTCATTGCTTTTTCATAGTATTCAACTACCTTATTTTTTTACCTACCTTTGGGCAGAAATTTTTCCTTCATTTGTATAATGTTTTTTGTATATATTTTTTATTTATTTTTGCAGATTATATTTTAATATATATATATTTCTTAATAAAATAAATATTTTTTTAATAAAAATCTAGAAAAAATTTTTAATATATGAATTTTATTTTCATTAGGTTTTATATATCTTCTTTTTCTAAAAATAATATAAAGAATATCAATATTATCCAATTTCAACAATATGCTGTTTTTTTTTTTGTTTGCTTTAGCATTATTATGTCCAGCACCCAGAAAAATAACATATGGTTCCTATAAAATCAAAAAAGGAAATTTAGAAGTTGGATCCATCATCAAATATGAATGTGAATCAGGACATAAACTATTAGGAACACCAGAGTCTACTTGCCAAACAAATCAGGAATGGTCACATACAGATCAAGTTTGTGAAGGTAACCTGTTAAATGATGCAAGTAAAAAGTTTAAAGATAACATTTCTCTTATTAATTTATTTTCTATTAAGTTTCATTAAATAATATGCATATATTTTTTATTTAATCAATATTTTTATTATATATCAGTAGAAAAAACAAGTAAATGATTTTTTATAACAGATCCCATATTTTGCAAAGAGTATTAGTAAATAGTGTAATAGTTAAAGGATAAAGACATTTCACCAAAGCCTTTGTGCTTAGCAACATGCTCAATTGTTTTTCTGTCAATGTCAGTTAATGGTAAAGCTTGCTATCCTAAATTTTGGATAGTAGATTGGCTGTTAAAGTTCTGAGTTTGGCAATTTGCCTTCTGAAAAATGGTGTATATAGCAATGTACTCTTAGTAGTCTTCATTCCAGTAGAGGTTTAGCACACTTGTTTAAACCCTTGAAAACTACTATGCTTATTAAATAAGAAATCTCATAAAGCTTAGAGTATCCATTTCAGATGATTACATGCTATTGCAATCTTTGCTTTTTTCCATCATAAGATGTAGGCTGAAGTATTTTTATAAACTGTTGAGGTAAGTATTCAATAAGGCTTCATGAGCATGACATGAAAGCACTCTTAGTTTGAGGAATTGATTTACAGAGCTAGATGAGTAATTATTATATATAGAGTAAGTTAAAAACAAACTCTTATGAAGCTTCAAAAATACCCTCAACCTCAGACCGCGGTTTCTGCCTCTAGCGTCATCAGTGAGGTGCTAGGGAATAAAAATACTAGAACTAGTCCAGCATTTTATCAATGCCTAACTATTGAGAAGAAAATCTGAAACTTTCAGACATTTACATGTCCAAAAATCCAGCTATCTAACTCAAATAGCCGTATGTGACTGAACTAAGTTCAGATACACCATATATTAATAGCTCTAGCAATATAAAATCGCCAAAGCATTAATAGCAAAAAACTAAAATTAAATTGATAAAAAATCAAGTCATATGACCTAATTTTAATAAAGCTCCTATTTACAAATGTTATATATAGAGTAAGTTAAAAACAAACTCTTATGAAGCTTCAAAAATACCCTCAACCTCAGACCGCGGTTTCTGCCTCTAGCGTCATCAGTGAGGTGCTAGGGAATAAAAATACTAGAACTAGTCCAGCATTTTATCAATGCCTAACTATTGAGAAGAAAATCTGAAACTTTCAGACATTTAAATGTCCAAAAATCCAGCTATCTAACTCAAATAGCCGTATGGGACTGAACTAAGTTCAGATACACCATATATTAATAGCTCTAGCAATATAAAATCGCCAAAGCA
The DNA here is from genome assembly GCA_028023455.1 of Epiperipatus broadwayi. Taxonomy (NCBI): domain Eukaryota; kingdom Metazoa; phylum Onychophora; class Udeonychophora; order Euonychophora; family Peripatidae; genus Epiperipatus; species Epiperipatus broadwayi. The sequence goes on along the minus strand of JAQFVV010012487.1, from coordinate 2,660,680 downwards.
TTAATAGCAAAAAAACTAAAATTAAATTGATAAAAAATCAAGTCATATGACCTAATTTTAATAAAGCTCCTATTTACAAATGTTATATATAGAGTAAGTTAAAAACAAACTCTTATGAAGCTTCAAAAATACCCTCAACCTCAGACCGCGGTTTCTGCCTCTAGCGTCATCAGTGAGGTGCTAGGGAATAAAAATACTAGAACTAGTCCAGCATTTTATCAATGCCTAACTATTGAGAAGAAAATCTGAAACTTTCAGACATTTAAATGTCCAAAAATCCAGCTATCTAACTCAAATAGCCGTATGGGACTGAACTAAGTTCAGATACACCATATATTAATAGCTCTAGCAATATAAAATCGCCAAAGCATTAATAGCAAAAAAACTAAAATTAAATTGATAAAAAATCAAGTCATATGACCTAATTTTAATAAAGCTCCTATTTACAAATGTTATATATAGAGTAAGTTAAAAACAAACTCTTATGAAGCTTCAAAAATACCCTCAACCTCAGACCGCGGTTTCTGCCTCTAGCGTCATCAGTGAGGTGCTAGGGAATAAAAATACTAGAACTAGTCCAGCATTTTATCAATGCCTAACTATTGAGAAGAAAATCTGAAACTTTCAGACATTTAAATGTCCAAAAATCCAGCTATCTAACTCAAATAGCCGTATGGGACTGAACTAAGTTCAGATACACCATATATTAATAGCTCTAGCAATATAAAATCGCCAAAGCATTAATAGCAAAAAAACTAAAATTAAATTGATAAAAAATCAAGTCATATGACCTAATTTTAATAAAGCTCCTATTTACAAATGTTATATATAGAGTAAGTTAAAAACAAACTCTTATGAAGCTTACTCTATATATAACATTTGTAAATAGGAGCTTTATTAAAATTAGGTCATATGACTTGATTTTTTATCAAATTAATTTTAGTTTTTTTGCTATTAATGCTTTGGCGATTTTATATTGCTAGAGCTATTAATATATGGTGTATCTGAACTTAGTTCAGTCACATACGGCTATTTGAGTTAGATAGCTGGATTTTTGGACATGTAAATGTCTGAAAGTTTCAGATTTTCTTCTCAATAGTTAGGCATTGATAAAATGCTGGACTAGTTCTAGTATTTTTATTCCCTAGCACCTCACTGATGACGCTAGAGGCAGAAACCGAGGTCTGAGGTTGAGGGTATTTTTGAAGCTTCATAAGAGTTTGTTTTTAACTTACTCTATATATAACATTTGTAAATAGGAGCTTTATTAAAATTAGGTCATATGACTTGATTTTTTATCAATTTAATGAGTAATTATGTATGCTAAAGTCTGTTTTCACCCTTTCCACTTCACAGTTTATCAGAATTCTGCTTGCTTCTCTCACACAAGTTTATTTTGAATGGAAAATATTTTTCAAAACTATCATACAATGATTATATATAGTGATAGATAATTTTATTTAACTTTATATTGTCCACATCTTGGTACTCAATAATAAAATCATAATAAATAACAAACAGATCATAGTTGTTGTTTTTTTTTTACTCTATCCTGCCAAAATTGAATTTTCTTTTTAAATTCATTGATTTATTATATAAATGAAATACATTATTTCCACTTCCCTGGCCTTAAATTTAAATCATTAATGTAGAAAAATATATCACTTAAGTAAACTAGTTTTGCAACCCATTCAATTTCATAAAAATAATTTGCAAATGAACATTCTTTTTAACCAAGAATATTTTTATTTCTGTTTTTAATTCAGATAGCCTGCTTAGCATTTTACTTCAAGAAAACCATATGGCTTCAGTATATGAAACAATAATTCCTCATGTTCTGCTCCAACAAAAGTAATGTGAATAGTCTGGAATTTAGATCACTTTTTTTAAAAGATTTACAATTTTTATAGAGACAAGTAAGATTTCATTCAACTTTGAGGATAAATTTTTAATTGCTAAACACTGCTGATGTATTATGCAATTTCTACTTAATATATCAAGGATTGCTATTTCTTAAATTCTTTTAGTAATACCACAATTCTTGCCCACCATACTAACTATTTCATCAGTACATAAACCTACACAATTTTTCTAATTTAACACATTAAAAATATTAAGGTTTGTTCCTTAAGAAGCTAGTTCTATACAACAAAGAAATTCTTCTTTATTGCTTTTAGAAGCAAAGCTAGTATATCTAATGTAATAGATTAATATAGCTTTTTTGGAACTGTCAGATGATTTATCATTTGAATTTTAAATAATTTTAATTTCTTAATTTTTGTTTATTAGCTGGTGTTCTATGCTTTCTGACTGTGTAGCAATTTATCTTCCAATAGTATCAATAGAAAGAGATATTAATCTAATTTTATCAGCAGCTGATGAGTCAAACATTTCTGAACAAATAGATAATAAAATTGGTTTTATCAAAGTTTCCATGACAGTAAATGATTTTTTTTTATTTTAGAAATAGTAAATAGGAACATTTTAATAGAGATTTACTCTGAACAAAAGTTTATTTAAATATTTTTTCAACAAATTCTTGCTTTTTATATTCAAAATATTCCAAGTTTTTTTTCTAATTGTGAATGTTTTGACTTCTAATGTCATAATATTTTTAACGGTTTCATTGCCTCATTAGATTGAATATCATGACAGATCATACATGTCAGGTGTACATCTTATTTCATAGATTTAGGCCAAAGAATAAATTCATATCACAGATATTCATCATTATAACATCCAATGAAGGAATTTTTTTTTTTCTAGTGGGCTCCCGATTTCAGTTTTATTTGATTTTTGTTGAGAGGTTTAACGCTCATTTAAAAAATATTATCTTTACTCTTTATGTTCCTTTTATTAAGGACTATAATTTTTATTATATTGTATTTCAAATTTATATTAATATTTTATATATTTTTTTTAACATTTAGATGCACCAAATCCTTATTAAATATATTATTTTATAATGAGTAAAAAATGCATGCAAAAGCTTCAAACAGTTAGTTTAAAATGCTATTTGTACATTTTTTCTCTACCAAGTAGTATGATTTTAAAGTAGGATTATTTTGCTTTTAGTGTAACTTATTAATACAACAAAATATTTTTTTTAGGTTTACTTAAAGAAACAAAGTAATTTATTTAAAGAATTTTTTAAATATCTCAGTTTGTTTTTTTAATCATTATAAATTATTTTTTAAAAAAAATTTTAAAATATTTAAGCTTTTTATTTTACTGTTTCTCTATTATACTTTAATCTCATTATAATATATCATTAAATTTTGTTTCTTTTTTTTTTACTGCATTTTTATAGAATTAATAAATAACAAAAGCTTAAAACTATTTGTTATTTAAAAATATATGGTGCAACCTGCATGAGATAAGAGGCACATTAAAATAGATTTATTTTCATTGAAAATTATTTTTGAAATTTATTTTATAATTATCAAATAGTCCTGGACTGATTAAATTTTTCTGTGACCAACAGTTTAGAAACACTGATATAAATTACTTTATATTCAAGAAAAAGATGTAATAAGTTTTGATTATCTAAAATAATATCAATTAATAGACTAAAAGAATGTGTAATTTTGCATGAATTTCATTCTATTATTTTAAAATTTCCTACACAGTGGCTGTAATTTAAAATATGACTAGAAAATACTATAGTTGCCAAAGAAGGACAATTTCTGTATTAAATATTAACTAAGAAGATGCAAGGAAAAAGATAAAATTTTATACAAAATATTAATATTCTATATATAAATAATCTTTTAATTTGACATATTTCATTAATTTATTTGTTTTATAATTTTATAAAATAAAATAAATTGTTAAAGTACTAATAATTATATATTCTGGTGAATCAATTTTTTTAAGCAATTGCTTATTACTTAAAATTACTTTATAAAATTGGAATATTAAAATTTTCACAAATATCAATCAATATTTGTTTTTATTCATCTAATCATTGTGATTTTATTAGACTAATATTCACTGTGGGCAAAGTAAGCAGTAATTGTGAACATCGACAAGTTATTAAAACATCATAGTCTTATGAAATTATTTAATTCTTGGCATTCCAATGAATAGATACTATGCACAATTTTATACTAAATCAGTGATTTAAATTCAAAACTGTATTATTTTCATTCAAAGATGAACAAACAAAGAATAAAATATCAAATTGAAGAACTTGTTCTCCTAAACGAAGACTATTGATAATCTGAATTTAGAGTCTGGCCAATACATCAGTTATTGCTACTATATAAAAAAATTTCCAACTAACATGACATCATTAATAAATTATATTTGATATTTACCAACCTGCTAGAAGACTGCCTCTTTAGATATAAAATCAACAATCTTTATGTACCACAGTATAGTTGTGTTTGAGTTAAATAACCAAACTAATAATATCTGATATAAAGATTAAATGAGAAAAGAAAATCATATGATAAGGTGAAAAATACTAGATTTTAAACCTATATTTTCAATCACAAATAATTTGACAAAATTGGATAATTTTCTTAAACTGTAAACCAATATCTATTTTAAAATCTTTCAAAATATTGATGCAAATAAAAATATAATCATTGTTTAAAGGGTTTTTTTTTTCAAATTGAGTAATATACCAAAATTAATTTCCAATAGAACATATATATCTTCTAAAAATAATATGACAGATAACTGAAAACTACTAGCAAAGTGCATTCTATACTTAAATTATTGCCTAATAATTTTTTTTAAAATAATGTATCAGTGGGAAAGGAAATTGCTTGTGTGATATAAGAATCATTAGTGAAAAATTTAGTAATGATGTCATTATTATTGAAGATATCTTACAAAATTAACAAAGAAAAATAAATTTATTAATAATTATATTTGATTTTTTATTGCTGCAGAAGAATTCAGATGCATAAATAATACAATATTTGGGGAGTAGAATATTTTAATAAATGCAAATTATGGCATAGATTTAAAGAAAACATTCAAAAACAATTTATTACATACACATCATCATTTTCATCCATTATTAATCCACATCAAGAGGATCATCTCTCCAAGTTTAACTCAGCTTCTTTAATCCATAGCTTTTTCACATTATTTGATGCTTTTTAGATCTACAATCTCCTAGGATCCAGTTTAGAACTTCAACTATCCATCTGTTATTATCTCCTCTCAATGATATGTCCAACTCAGGAACTATTTCAATGCTATCAATGATATCTATTTGTTCTTTCACCCAAATATTATGATTTGATCCACTCTTATTATTCTCAATGTACATCTCTTCCATACTTCATTGAGTGGTCTGAAGTCTTATCTTCTATTAAGTGTCCAAGTCTCAGACCCATAAGTAAGAAATGAGAAAATACATTTCATTTTAATATTATTTCTACCAAAAACACACCTTTCTAATCTTAATTCTAGATCAGTCTCATCCATTATGTTTGCACCAGTATTAAAAATTTGAGCAAAATAAAAGTGTTGCTGCTAACATTTTTTAATTCATGATTATCAATCTTTATTTTTTTTGTGAGAAAAATTCATTAAGCATTATTTTAGCTTTTTTAGCATTTATCTTTATACCTACTTTCTTATTTTCATCAGATAAATTCAACATTTTCTCAAGCTCTTAAACATTATTTGAAAAAATAGCCACATCAATTGCAAAATCTAGTTGACTTAAATAACTACTATGATTTTTATTCCTTTAGCTTCTCATTTTAGTAAACAAAATATTTCTTGTAAAATTAGATATGGAATCACAATCATCACTATTGCATTTTTATAAATATCCTTCAGAATAACTTGGTGATTCAATATTTTAATCATCATGGAAATGTTTGTAGAATCAAATGACATTTTATAATCTACAAATTCACTACATAATAGTGATTCATATTCATTAGTTTTTTCTATAAATTCTCTTAATATTTAGATGTGAACATTTATAATAAACTCATTTTTAATTGTATCTTTTTTTTTTTTTTGCTGAGACCAAAATTCATTATAGATTAATTGTAAAATTATATTGATAAAGATTTTATATAGAACTGATAAATGACTTATAAGTCTACAATTTCTAGTATCATCTTTATCACTTTCTTAAATCTCAATATTAATTTGCAATATTCTATTCATCTAGTACATCTTTCTCATTCAGGTATTTGCTATATAATTTGCCAACAATTTTTTTTATTTTTTCACATGATCCTTTTAAGATCTTAATAATATTTCCATCATTTTGTGGATCTTTTCCCTTCTTCATAGATTTAATTGCGTGCCTTATCTGTTTATTTAAAATGCTTAGCGGTTCAAAATATGTAGTAATTATAATGACTACATTGTTTTCTTGTTCATTATTACTATATAACTCATTGGAGAGCTCTAATGATATCTCTTTTTTTAGCAATAATTCCAGTTTGTTTTTTATTGCTGAAACAGCTTTTTTTTCATTACCAAATGTTGTTTATATTTTAAGATTTATTATTTTCTATTGTTTTTTTTTAATCAATTGACAATTATATTTTCTTATATCATTATTAACTTTCTTTCATACCCTTGTACAGAATTCTAAATATTCAATTCTTAATGGATTATTTTTAAATATTTTTACATTGCATTTTTCTTTTATATATTATCTTATCTCATTTAAATATTTATTGGTCAATTGCTGTTTTTTTATACCAACTATCTTTATTGCAATTCTTAGTGTAATACATTTTATCCTCTTATTGATCTTGGTTAAGTTTGATCCATTTTCAAAATTTGTCTGTATTTTAAAATGATTAGCAAGTTCTAATTTAGTTCATTTGGAATAGTTCTAATATCAATTGTTCTCTCTCTCTCTCTCTCTCTCATGCATGCGCTCCCCCCTCTCTCTCCCCTTCCTCTCTCGTGCACATGCTCCCCTCTCTCTCCCCCTCCCTCTCTCTACCTCCCTCCCCACCTCCCTCCCCTCCCTCCCTCCTTCACTCTTTCTCACTCACTCGCTCACAATTGGTCATCTTAATTTCAGAAAAGAAACAAATCAAAAAAGAATAAAAGATTAAAGTTAAATTTGTTTACAATTATACAACTAATATCAGAAGTATGGACATATATATGTATCAAATGATAGACTAAAAAAATCCATCATATATATCAAATATTGACTAATTATAATCCCGCTATATTCTACTTTTAGCCATTTTAGTCCAATAAAGGATATCAATATTGAATCAATATCTTTAAGTTATATATATAACGTTAGTTTTTATCTAGATATTACCCATCAAGTATTCATAGAACTCTGAAAATCTTCAAACTTTGATTCAAATCTAAATGATTAAAATTATCATACTGATTCCAACATAATATATTTCATTAATTATAAATTAAGTAATGATTCTGGCAGTCAAATGCTATTTAAAAATCCTAAAGCATGATTTGGAATATTGAATTAGATAATTTGTAATTAAAAAATAATCATTACATTTAGTCATAACTGTATATTTATTCATCACTAATAAATTTTACTGTAAATTAGTCTTTACAAAATATTATAAATATACAATCTGATGTTTCTTTCTTACTTTCTGGACTCATTTTTTTATATCTTTTCTTTTTGTAATTTACAGGAGTTTGTAATAATTTTTTGTAGTAAAATGTACATTATATATACAAATGTTTCATAATATTTTTTAGAATATAGATTCCATTTCTATTGTCTTTTATGCTCGTAGGTATAAATAAATATAATAAAAAAATATTGATGTATTTTAATAATATTATTTAATACTTTTAGCACTATTCTGTCCACAACCTAAAAAAATACTTTATGGTTCCTATAAATCCATAAAAGGAAGTATGGCAGTTGGATCTGTTATCAAATATGAATGTGAGTTAGGATATAAATTAGTAGGAACACCAGAATCTACTTGTCAACCAAGTCAAAAATGGTCGCATACAGATCAAGTTTGTGAAGGTAATTTTAATTTTTTTCCAAAAGTTGTAAGAATAAAAATTAAAGTCTAATATTTAATTTTTTTTTAAATCAATAGTTTGTTTTATATATTGTAATCCAGTGCTTTTGGCACTTGGTTTCCTTTAACATTATTTATGCATGAAATTAATGATATTTTTTAAAAAAATAAAATAAAAGTAATAATATTTGGTTAATAAAGTGTGCTATCCACTTTACCTAGATATGGTTTGTGTGAGTAAAAAATATGTTTCCAAAGCAATATTATGTTTTTAAAATGACAGACTAATCTAAATAAGATATTGGTATAATAGCAAGTTAATATAATTTTAAAAAAATGTAATAAACTGTATTTAGTTCTAAAATGGTTATATAAAGAAAAAAAACCCATAAATGTCAATTAAGTAATTGTTAAGATAGTATTGTTTTAAAAAAAAACTTCTGATGAATTTATTTGGAAGAAAATAATTTTATGTATAATTATAGTCACAAATAAGTATGGTTGATTTGAATGTATTTATTATTTTCATTTATTAAACTGTTTTGTAATACATTTTAAATAATATTGAAACCACGTGATTCTAATAAGTTATACAATTTTTTTTTGTTTATATTGTAATCAAATGATATTTTGGTAGAGGTCACTGGGGTTAAGGGAATGACCAATAAATACTGAGTTCTTTTTTTTTTCTGGTCTGCTTGCTTCCTTATATTAACAGTACTAGATTTTATAACTTTATTATTTTTTTGTTTTTGTAAAAACAAATTAGTAGTTTAATTGAAATTCCATTTGCAATGCTCGGCTAAAAATTTTGGTAAGACATTCTGTTAGTTATATTATCTCTACCATTTTAAAACTTTCTACATTATTATTTATCATGTCTTGAAAGTTGGATTTTTTTTTAAACAATACTGAAATGGAAGAATTAACCAAAAGTATAAATAAAATTGTTGTTTTATCTGAAGTAAGAAAAACAAATATTTTTCAAGTTAAAACTAATTATTTAATGACTTATTCTTATTTGTTAATATTTTCCTGGTATAAAAGAAAAATAAATAAAGGAAATATTAAAAAAAAAAAATTTTTGAAACATTTTCCTGCATTTTAAAAAAAAAGTCTGTTTTTGTAAATAATGAAGGAGGTTTGTACATTGGAATGTGTTTGGTTCACTGATAATCATCTAGAGAGAAAGATTTTGAAAAAATAATAAATTATATACATGTGTTCTAAAAAATGACTTATTTGAAATAAATGTAAAAATTAAATATACATGCATTCTTTGAAAAAAAAAAAAAAAACTATTTGAAAGTGCTAAAATTATAAAAGACAATTTAATAATATCTTTAGTAACCTGAAAATAAAGTTGAATTATATTTTATATTGTGTGCATAATGGAATTCTTGTAGCTTCATTCATTCTTTAATTCAACTGCAGTTATTATAATACCAGTCTCTAGGGAAATGTGTGCATCTTCTTCAATGTTCTATCTAGCTGACTATACCTATAGTCTTCAAATAATGTGTATGTTATAATATTCATTTTTTTTCAGGATCCAAATCTAAAAATCATTATAATCAAATTGGGAATTAAGTTTTGTTTCTACTACATTTTTTTTTACATTATTATTATAATTACCAAAGAAAAAAAACTTTTCATTAGAAAATTAAAAATGTTTATTACTTTCAGTGCTTTGTAGACTGTGAGGACTGGATGGAAACTCTTTACCTGGATAAATAGCTCAGCAGAGAAATAGTTCTGCAAATGAGATAATATTTATTTGTTTATTTAATGTTTTTTTTTTTGGTTTTTAAAAATCAAAAAACTAATTGGTAAAACTTTATTTTGTTTATAATATTCATGTATGTTAAAGTTTATATTTCTTACATAATATTTTAAGGGTCTTGTAATGACAAATGTAGGTCTTACTATCATTACTTTGAGTTAAGTTTATATTTGATATAAAATTTATACCTGTGAAATATATTTGATTTACTACATGCAACTGTAGATATGAACCTTATATGCTAGATATTTTTTTTAAAAATGTTTTTAAATTGTTTTTTAATGGGTAAAACAGTACTTTAAATTTATCAGAAATAACTATTTAAAAAAATCTATAACAATATATTTCTTATTTAAAGTTTCAATAGAATTTATATTGCATTAGTTAATTAATTTATTAACAGTTATTCTTTCATAGTGCATCCACTTTATTTTAGTTTAAGCTGTTATGCTATACATTGCTGTCGAATGTTCCTTGATTAGCATTAAATTTATTATACTTTTCTGCATGTTATGTACAGTTGCTTGGCTAAGACATGTGTATTTTAATTCATTGGTTTCAGATATTGATTGAAGTATACATTTTAATATAGGTTTATTATTATTAGTGTGTTTTACTATCTTGCCTAAGTGTAGAGTTAGTATATGTTTAATATCAGCATATTTTAATATTTATAATGTATTTTGTTTTGTGGGATGGAGATGCTCTCCCCAAAGTACTTTATTTTCCATGAGAGGATTAGTTTAGATATAGTGTTATGGTATGTTTTATAGTCAATGTGACCGAGTCCCATGAAGAGGACGATCCAGAGTATATATAATATTTAGTATAGTTAATGTGTTTTAATCCCAAGAGAGGATTATCTTTAATGTGTGTTCTTTTCTTTAGGTGGTGAGACAGAGTCCACACCTACATTTTTATGCCTGAGAGATAGGCTGGAAACCACTAAATCCTTTAGTGTAGTATTTTACTCTGCAGACATTAGTTGGTATTTTTAGATTCCTCATGTGAAATTAAATATATCTTTTCACCATAGAAGGTGTAGATTATCATGCTCTGTTTAAAAGTTATGGCAAGGATAAATGTTGGATTTGAGGTGTTAGTTCCTCAAGGTGCACTTTATTATCAGTAGTGCCTTAGTAATTGGGATCAATATCTGTATTGTGCTACTGAGCCTTGCTGGTAGCTCACAAGCAAACCAATGGAGAAAATTAATTTAAAATTGCATATTTTAAAATGCTTATTTATTAAAGGAATATTCGAACCCAATATTTTAGTGTTATCAATAGTTAAGAAATATTCTTCGCTTGAATTAAGTCATTCATAATTAAAATATTTATTATAATTTATGTCGACATTAGGTTAAACATGAAATGGTGAGTGGGACTTCTGATAAATGATTCATATTTGTTTAATTATAAACCGTAACTTGGTTAACTTTATTAGTAATAGATTTAATATTTTAAAAGAATTGTATTTGAACCCAGTTTATTAGGTTACACAAATAATATGTAATTACTTTTGTGTATTTCATATCATAATAGTAATAAAAAAATAATAGTTAGTCAATAATTCAAGGTAAAAGATTTATTTTATAGAAAGTTTACTAAAATTATAAATCAGTGTAATGGTAAATCAGCTGCACATTTTAGCTAGTTACTCCAGTGTAATAGCTGGATCTCAAACATATAGGAATTTATTATTTTAATTTATACCCTGGTAGAGGACAGCTTAATGTATTAATGTATTTGTAGTATCAATGCTATATTATTTAATAAATTTGTGTATTTTGTTTCATTCTGTGTTGATAATAAATTGTAATCTTATTCAATATTCATTATCAATTTATTTTTTTTATATGCCAAGTATAAGTGTGTTTGCAAAATATTTGCAAAACATTTTCCTTGAGTCCTAAATTATTTCAAACTTTAGAAATCTTAATATACCAGATAAACAAATTTATGCAGATCTGAACATTTCATTTTGATGATGGTTATTTTATGGGAATTGCAGATTTCAGATTAAGCATTATTTAATAGTAAAATGAATTTATTTCTAAGTTATTAACCCTGACTGCACTTTATTCCAGCTACATTTTAGTTAAATTATTGAATTGATTAGTTTTAGTTAATTTATTGTGTTGTCATGGATGATGGAAGGATACAAAAGGTACTCTTGTCTTTCTATTATTCTGGCTGAAATCCTGGATAAAAAGGCTATATTATTCCAAATTTTATGTGATTATTTATTTCATTATTGATCATATTTATTACCCTTTTAAATAGTTATAGTAGTTGTTATGATATGTGAGAACACATTAGCTTTTAAGTGAAGTGAATGTTTCCTATAGCCTACCAGAATGCCAATCATGTGTGACAACACAGTACTGTAGAGTATTTTTTTAAAGTAAACAAAGGAACCCTGAGATTATTATCATTATCATTATTCCTTATTTAAGAAGTTATTAATTATTGTTACTATTATAGTTATGTTGTGGCATAAAAGAGCTTGAATTTCAATAATACCACAAGAATGGTATTTTACTTTCATTTTAATTTGTAGGAGTAAAGTTCATTTCAGATCATATTGGTAAATAATTTACATATATGTTTTTAAAAAAAACATTAACAAAAACATGAGAAGATATCATTATTATTTAAAGGTGCAAATACTTATAGCTCAGAAAGTGTGTTTTTGATAGAGTGTTATTTATATTATAAATTTATTAATTAAGGAATGATTGCAGTTTTCTCTCTCTTCCCCAAGTTATTTATTTTACTGATGATAATTTATTTCATGATTTTAATTTCTTTCTTTGTCTTAATTGCATATCTCAGCAGCTGAATTTTTATAACTAACCGACCACTGAGAATAATCTACATTTTCATTTATAAATCTATATTCCTTTGATCAGAATCTCAAAGTAATAATTATTTATTTCTTATGTTAGAAATGAATTATTTCCACTAAGTTAAATTAGGTTAGAATATATATATATTGTATTGGTAAGATTTGTACATCCACACAACAAAATCTAGAGTATAGGTAAAACACACTAAAGCTGATCGAATCTAGATGGAAGATCCAGGATTCGATCAACATTCAACCTGCTCCACCTTACTTCATAACTTAATACCCTATGAATTATGTTTCCTAAGTTATACATGAGTTCAATTTAATTATGGACTGGCAGTAGCAAAGGGTGAAGAAAGATACTCATGGACTAAATAAATAAATTACTATCAATACACATACATGGTTAAGTGAACTAACAATATATTATTAGTTACTCACTAAGTCTACTAGAAAAGTTTTCACATATATAATGATGTACACATAAATTAATACAGAGTTGAATATGAATTGACTACAAGCAATAAAGAAATAGAATCAAGTGATATTGTAAATAATATTTTAATAAATAAAATAAAAAAATCATAAATAAAATACACAATATTTATATAATTGGTACATGGGATATTACGCTCACGGGCATCACATAGTTAATGAGATTAGTAATTACATATTCTCTCATCATATTTTTTTAATAAAATAATCTGCAGTGATCATGTTTATGCCTACTTAATATGCAAAATCCTAGCTAGTTTGCAGTCTGCAAAATCACATGGAACATATTAGCCAAAGTTATATAATGGAACAGGCTGCGCTTCTGTCATCTGTCTATATATAACAGGTTAAGAGTAGAGCACAGAATCGGGCTCAAAGATATGCACATTAGCATGATAATGTAGATTAGGGTTCAGATGAGCACTGAATAATCATTTAACATAAGGGATAGGAGTAAATGAATAAATTACTATCAATACACATACATGGTTAAGTGAACTAACAATATATTATTAGTTACTCACTAAGTCTACTAGAAAAGTTTTCACATATATAATGATGTACACATAAATTAATATGGAGTTGAAAATGATTTGACTACAAGCAATAAAGAAATAGAAACAAGTGATATTGTAAATAATATTTTAATAAATAAAATAAAAAAAATCTTAAATAAAATTCACAATATTTATATAATTGGTACATGGGATATTATGCCCGCAGGCATCACATAGTTAATGAGATTAGTAATTACATATTCTCTCATCATATTTTATTCAATAAAATAATCTGCAGTGATCATGTTTATGCCTACTTAATATGCCAAATCCTAGATAGTTTGCAGTCTGCAAAATCACATGGAACATATTAGCCAAAGTTATATAATGGAACAAGCTGCGCTTCCGTCAGCTGTCTATATATAACAGGTTAAGAGTAGAGCACAGAATCAGGCTCAAAGATACGCACATTAGCATGATAATATAGATTAGGGTTCAGCTGGGCACTGAATAATCATTTAACATAAGGGATAGAAAACTGGTTTATGCACACTATGGCACATATTAAAATATTAATAAAGATAAAGGTGTGAGTGGGTCATTATTCATTGGCTTCAGCATCAAATGCTTGGTGCCCTAAGACCAAAGGACTTGCTATGAATAGAACATTAATAGTTCAGGTAGTCAAATAAGCTTTTATAACAATATGTACCCTTGTGTTCCAGTTCTAAAATAGTTTGCTTTATCTAAACTAGAAGTATGAGGGTGACCTCCACCAGCACTCATAAGAAAATATGCAGCAAACAGTTACTGTATTATAGGTACTTTGTAATGACACAATCACAACCTATATGTATATAAACATAAATGCATTTAACTGACTTAACATGCCTTAATTAAAATAGATAGCATTTATTTGCATATCTATATAATCCAGTTCTCAAGACTAGTATCTAAAACATACTACCTAGGGACTAAATTAATTAGTAACCCATATTAAGATCAAACCTGCATCTCTAATATATATTAATCTAGGGAGGAAAAGGCATATTTGAATGGCAATTACTGATAAAACATTATAAATATGCTTTAATAATATCCCTGTGGCTAGTTCCGATGATATATGAACTACATATATAGAAAGTTATAATTCATAACTATTAACTAGGCAAACTACAACTTTACCTAAGATGTAAGTGATTTTTACAATATTATTTTCAAAACAGTGGGTTGAGAATAATAATTCAAATATTTAATATTTATTAAAATGAAGATATGAAAATATCTTCATGAAAAATAGACTAAAATTATATATATAAATACTCACCGTTTCAAGTTATTTGGCATATTAAATCCACACAATAATAAAATGATAAAATTATTAAAGTAAATTAAAGGAGAATAAATAGGCACAAAAGACTGCAGTAATAGCTTAAATTAGAATATTGGAGTGTTTTACATTTTAAAAGAATGATTTTCAAATTATAAGTTTTAGTTTCAGACAAGATTGAGTTTACATTAATTAGCATTTGTCTGAATTATTTACAGAACTCAGAAAACAGATTTTTAAATGTTG
Source organism: Epiperipatus broadwayi (assembly GCA_028023455.1). Taxonomy (NCBI): domain Eukaryota; kingdom Metazoa; phylum Onychophora; class Udeonychophora; order Euonychophora; family Peripatidae; genus Epiperipatus; species Epiperipatus broadwayi. The sequence continues at coordinate 2,645,509 of JAQFVV010012487.1, read as the reverse complement.
TTTATTATATAGCTAGCTTAGGTAGATATTGCAAAATTTAACAATTTATACACAAAGCTCTGCAGTAATTAAAAACATTACCAGTTTGATTCTTTGCAGCTTCTGGCACTTGGATGATGATGGCACTATTCTTTTTGATGAGCTGCTAGGTTTTCATAGATATTCTCTTACAATAGTAGGCTGATGGCTATGCTGTAATTTAGTCCATTGCAGCTGTGGTGAGTTTATGCCTTTTTACCCCGCTATATTAAAGATTAAAATGGGCGTAGGTTCAGCTTGCAACTCTTCACAAACAGTATAGTATATACCTGTTGCCTACAAACATTGCACTATTTATACAACTTTACTGCTAAACATCTGCTTGTTTACCAGTTTGTATGGAGCTAGCCAAATCACCTGAAATCTAAGTCATTTAATACTTAAAATTTAACCTTAACCTGATAACACTGTTTAAATCTCAGTTTGTATTGTTCTATATTTTATAAATTAGCTAATTTCCAAAGAATATTAATTCTTGGAAATGCTATTGTCAATTTTTAAGACTATTAAACCAGTCTGATGCCAGATCAAGACAGTCACAGTGGTCTAATTTAAATTGTTTACAATTTAACTAAAAATTGAATTTATAATCAATATAAAACATTCTCCACCCATATATGTAGGATCGCAGTACTTAGAATATACTCTACATATACACGATTCCAGCAAAATAAAGATAAAAACTGATTAGCATTTTAAATTAAATCGCTTCTTTTTTAAATACACAACTTTTAAACAAACATATATCTTTAATATATACATATGCCATCAAATTACAAGCTTATCACTCACATATATATGTGCAATCACACATACATAGTCACTCAGTGTTGTTTATGTAGATATTCTGAAAGGGTTTAAACCTGGCATAGGTATAGGTGTAAGGGCAAAATAAGTGAAGCAGGCAAGCAATCAAAATTGACTGTTTCCTATCCCCAAGCTTGTTATAAAAAATGAAGAAAAAAATGCCTTTACTTAAATTTAGATTACAGTGCTAAATCTTGGAATTAGTGGTAACAGTTAGTGTTATATTCACACCTGCCTGAATCTACCCTTATGCCTAACCAATAATTCCATGCTCCAGCCAACAAGAAAATATACAAATAATACAAAGAAAAACAACACCTATCTAAATAATACAAATTACACAAGATACGATCTCAATGATATATATTTTTAGTACTGGGTTGGGTGATATTACTAATCATAAGGGGAGGAGTTGATCCATACACTATTTACTATCTCATTCAGGTACGATCTGGGGATAAATCAATACCTGGTTCTGGACTACTGGAGTCAAAAAATCCTAAGAGGCGGTTCTGCCCCTCTGACAACCAGTCATATTCTGTCTCACTTTTCTCTAGTGGGATTGGCGTTGTCGTAAGCAACTGGCCTTGATTGTGGTCATCTGGAGTGGCCGATTTTCCAAATTTGATCTGCTCCTGACACATTTTCACTATACCCTTATCGTAATCCATAAATGTCCCCATGCTGAGTTAGAAAATCACTGCCCATATTATGTCATGAATTAATCTGGACATGACCAAAAAGGGTGACCAAGTGTTGTCTGACCTCACTTAAGTTCCAACCACACCTGGTATTTCTCAGTGGTCACCCTTTGACCATTGGCTAAAATCATATGCAGATGTGACTTTGGACTCTCCTACCTCTGCCTTGAAAGTTTTGACTTTGGCAATTTGTATGGCAGGATCCATCTCAGATACATGGGGTCCCTTAACCAAGAAATTTCCCACTGGCACCCCTCTGCAGTTGGACTCTGCTTCTCTTTCCCCTTTCTTCTTCCCAATGGGTAGTTCTGGTGACTGGTGGTTTATCTCACAAGCAATGATGCCTTTTGCAGCAGTTTCACAAAAAACTGGGGAGCCATTTACGATCTTGGTCTCTTTTAGTTTTGTAGACTCTATAGGCCTAATGTCCCTATGTTCACCTATCTGTACTGTCAGGTCCAAGTTATCCCTATTCTTCTTTTGACCAATCATGGTTCCTACTCTGAAGGTATCTGTCTTCCTTACTGCAGGTATTGTACCCTGTGAGAGATTCTCCTTCAACTCGTACAGGTTATCCATGATTTCCCCCTGTGTCCCCTGCAGTTCTTATGCACTAAGTTCTGCTTTAACTTTCGATTAGTTTCACCTTGAGGTTATGCTTGATTTCTTTGACTGCTACTCTCAGTGAAACTTCTTGGGTCTTGATCATCTTTCTTGTTGCTTCACATTTGTCCTCCAATTTCTGTATAGCCTGGTCAGTTTCTGCCTTGTGGCCTTCCAAGAGCTCTTCAATGTTTACCCTATGATAATTTTGCTGGCAATCTATTCTTAATCCCTCTCTCTGGCTTCTAACTTTTTTCCATCCTTTAATCCCTTGTTTCTAAACTCCCCAAGCCTTTCCTCAAAACTCTCTTAAACTTTTGTCACTAAACCTCCTAACTTTTCTTCCAAACTCCCCTGGATTTTTTTTCACATTCTGCTGGTTTTCTCAATCCATTGTTTCAGACTTCCAACTTTTGTAAAAGTAAGCTGACAAGATCCATATTAATCTTCAGTACTACCATGGAAGGATTTTTAAAATACACAGGGCTTTCCATGTATACTTCTCTTGAGTCTTGCTCTGGTTTGGCTTCCCCTCCTATTTTCCTTAGAAGGTGATGATCCTCATCTAATTGGTTTCTGGTCACCTGCCCAGTTGCTTCCTCTTCATTTACAACTACCCCTTCTTCACACAGCATTTCCCCTAGACTCCTCAGATGTAATGGGGCTTTCCTTTCTTTCTCCTAAACTCATATTTGCTACCTCATCTTCGACCCCATTTTCCTTCTCCTATTTCTTCCTCAGTCCTTCTATCCATGTTTTTATATCAGATTCCTATTTTAATATTAAAAAGTTTATACTATATTATCAATATGATTCCTCACCATTCTCTTTTCAGATATGGCTTACCCTATGGTCCCTTTCTTTACCAGCCTCAGCCTATTATAGATTCCACTAACTCATTTGATCTCTACTAAATTCATTTTATTTGCCATTTTTCTGATCCCTAATGTCATACATATTTATCCAACTTATATATTTTCAAAATCAGAAGAAACTTGTGCTAAATTGTGGTAATAACATGATATACTGATCAAACATTTCTTATAAATATTTAAAATAAAATTTACATGATAAAATGATAAAGTTTTATAAAAAATGGAATCTTACCCAAAGTACCTCTTTCCTTCCTATTCTAAGCTGCATTTGTTTCTATAAAAAAAAAAACTTAAAAAGATTTATCATTGTATTTATTAGTACTATGCCAGTCTTAGTTTTATTTGAGTACCAGCACAATCTTGTCCATTAATCTTGGTTCATTGCCTGCATCCAACTCACCTCCAGTTAAAATCTAATAACAAAAAAAACCACTGGGTTTTTTTTTTCATTTTGTTATACCCACTCCTGATGATAAAATTTTGTATGGGGATGGCATCCCCAGCGCCAATCATCAGTGAGCAAGCAAAGTTACACATATACACAATATGTGTGTACATCATATATTTCAAATTTTAAATTAATTCTCCATCAAACCAGTGTTAGTACAATCATCAAATATTTTACATCAGTTGCTCCATGTGCATATATCAAGCCTGTTAACAAAAGAAAAAAAATTATTTGAAGTTTTTATGTATATATCAAGAAAAAAATACATATATAGTGGATACACAATCTTGTATCTGTATGTTGTATTTTATAATTTGAAAGTATGGCTAACGGGATTTACATTTTCAAACAAGTGAGTAAAAAAAACCTTTTTTTTTACATATGGTTTATTCCATGTCAATGTATTATACATATTGAAGCAGTCAATCTTAGCTTAAGATTGAGCTTCATATTTCCATCTACTAATTTTTATTCGAACCATATTTCCCATCCCGCTCCTTTTGTCATGTATGTATATTTTATGTATACATTTGAAATGCGCACCTACATTATAAAATTTTAACTTTTAAATTAACATTTTTATTATTACTAATTTTATGATTATTAATTCTTTTTCTTAAAATACATAGGTGTGGCTCATATATATATATATATATATATATATATATATATTGTAACCTGATAAAATAGAGAGAGATAGAGAGATAAGAAAATGGAATAAAGGAGAGATAATGATAAAGATAAATGATGAAAATGAAATGAGAGAGGCCAATTGTAACCTGATAGAATAAGAGATAGAGAAAAAGAGAAGAGAAAAGAAGGAAAAGAATGCTAATAATGAAATGAAGGTAGGGTGTGAGAAAGAAAGAGAGAAAAAGAAAGAAATGGAGGTAAAAAAATGGTAAGAATAAATGATGGAAAAGAAAAGAATTGAGAGGGAAAAGAAATGGGAAAAATAATAGAAATGGTATATATAATAGAGAGAGAAAAGAAATGAGATGATGGGAAAGATATGAAAGAGAGATATAAGAAGAAAATAGAATAAAGGAGAGAGAAATAAAATGAGATGATGGAAAGATATGAAATAAAGAAATGTAAGGAGAAGATGAAATAAAGGAGAGAGAAATATGAAATGAGATGATAGAAAGAAATGACATGAAAGGAAATGGAATAGAATTGAAATGATATAAAATGAATTATAAATTAGAGACTCTAAACGACTCGGGTCAGTGGGGTTACAATAAATTTAAAGAAAAGAGATGATGATCCAGAGATGTATAATCAAATAAAGATCAAATCCAATACTGATGAACTATAACTACTACAGCATATTGATCTTTTAATAAACCATACAAAAGATTATCAAAATCACTACTCAATACTTACCATATTAGTCTTACCAATAAATCATACACTCTCTGAATAAGACCTATGATGCTTTACTTTATAAGATTATCTTACAGAATTATATTTACTAAAACAACAAGGGTAAATAACCTCAGGGATTTTAAAACCTAAAACTCTTGTGTAAAATTAAAGTTTAAGTTAAGTTGCCTAATAAAGAATTACTGTGATTAATAAATAAATAAGTGACATCTTAGCTGATCATAAAATAATTATAATATGTTCAATCTTAAAAGAATAAACAAAACAAATATTAATTCACAAAATAATAATGCCTATTATCTAAGATATTACTTGAGCAAAGAAAAGAGCAAGGGTACTTTTAATGCCTTTCCATACTCACAGACAACCACTAAAGACCTCAAATGCAAATGGATTAGAATTCTTTAAATATATAAGATTTAAGATGATGATAGATGATGTACAGTAAATATAAGACAAGGTGCAGCTTTTAAAATAATATTAATTAAAATATTCTTCTGAAGTACTAATATTGTTAATCTGATATTGCATAATCTTTAGTCTGAAAGATATACTGATAATTTAAAAAAAATAAATAAACTTTTAACTAATTATTTAATTATGTATCTGCTATAGTGCAATTATCTGTATTTGTGATTCAATATGAGAATCATTTACTTTAGCATAGCTTTTTAATTTTCAAGACAATATCAACCATATTTAATTGACTTAGAATATACTTGTGAATGTCTAAATTGAAGATTCAATAACTTTAAATTTTAAAACTTTGTGAACTTGGAACCCAAAACAATAATATATTTTCATATAAAAGTAAAACAAACAAACAAAACTTTTGAAATAATAATAATTTGATTTATTAATAATGAGAAGAAATGTTTATAAATATAGTGGAATACAAACAGTGCCAATACCACACTAAGATTTTATATAATTATTTGAATTAATTAATAACATTATTGTGTCATCTACTAATCAGAATAACACACAGATCTATGTTTATATTGAAAACCCTAAGCTTAATTTTATACGTCTCAACTTAACAAACGCTAAGTTGGAATAAGCATATTCATACAATACTTTTTAAAAATATCATCACTAGTTTCACGGATATAACTAATATCACAGCTAGATGTAGGTTTAAATCAGATTAAGCTAATATTAAAATTAAACTAACTTAAGTGTATGGGACAATCATTCATCAGAGATCAGTTATACTTTTTTTTAAATAAATCTAGTCCACATAAAATTATTCCCTCAATGTTTTAAAGATAGCGATGTAACAGACTTACAAATCCAGCGGCGAAATTCTGGATGAAATGTTAAATTATTATGTGTGAATTGCCACTTATACCATATGCATATTTAATATACTTTAAAATAAATATAACTTATTGTTGGTTAGCTTGTGCTTGATACAACTATCACAGCAACACAATTCAAACATTGATATACCTATATAAATTAGCTACAACTACCTGAAGAAATACATTTCCTCAAACAAGCGTATCTTGTCATCACAAATCTAAAACAAATGCAATCTCACCTACTGTGGTGGAATTAGCATTAAGTCATCATGAATGATAGGCAAAAAATATAAAGATACTAGGCTCCTCAGAGCTGGAAAAGAATATGGTGCCTTCCAAAAATACCTAACTTCGAGACAAAATGAGATGTCTGGAATTCATCTTCAATACATCTGGGAATAGGAACACCCACCAGAAAAGCACAATCCTCTCATGGGATTTCCCATGCTTATAAGTGTGATCGTCATCACTGAAAAATACAATACAATACCCTCTTTTGGGGACAAGCACTATCAAATCATGGAAATACATTACAATAAGGATGGAGGATTTTTCTCTACTCCATAAGGCATATTCAAAAATTATAAACTAAGCCTAACTCTTGTGGCTAACATATTCTAACTAATAGCAAGATATATACTTCACTTAAACTACTAAGTTATTTCCAAGAAATTTATAAAATACAAAACGTATATCCAATGTTCGAATCAACAAAGCAAACTATGTGTCAGTTGACTACTGTAGAAAATACTTTAAACTTAAATGCATATAGAATTCTAGGCAAGGCACAATGCACACATAAAATATTAAATGCTAAAAATATAGTAACTAGTGGACTTTTGAAATGGTAAATTAAATGCAAGAATATTTACTTCTCGATGAATATAAAATATTTGTAATTATTCTTAATATAACATTCATAAAACAAATGAATGGATATTCTCTGATAAACTACTTTAGTAAATTTAAAATAAAAATTGAGTAGAACATCCCATTTATATGAAAATAAGACTGTGATATTTAAGTCTCTATAAATAAAAATTATTAAATAGAAACTAGCTAGTGTAATGCTTGATAAATAAACTAAATCTACTTAAGAATAGCAAGAAACATTTGCTCATTCAAATAAACCTATTTCGTTTTAAAATTATAACCCTAGTTTACCTGTATATTTATGCAAAAAGTGTTACATAAAAATTTAATAGCATAAATATTTTTTATGGTTTCATTTTTTTTTTAAACCAATAAAACAGATCATACAAAAAAAAATAAATAATAATATATTAATTCAAGTTCATATTTAGGCTCCGTGATGATTTTTCCATTTCATAATGTGTAGACAATTTATCCAGGTTATGATATCTATTTGAATTCGAAGCTTCAATTAATACATTTATATACATAGCAATCATTTCCAAACGAAAATGTTCATTAATAATTTTTTTTTTTAAACAATTTGAAAAAAAAAAATTAAATAATAAGATTAAGATTAAACTGGCATGAAACAAAATAAATTCTTCAGCTAAGCACATTATTTTTATTTATAGGATCCTGGGTTTTGAAATGTATATAATAATATATATTTCTTTATCTGAATTTCTTTGTCCTCTTTTACGAAAACGCATCTTTTAAAATACAGTTTTTTTTTAAAAAAAAAAAAAAAAACATTTTTTATATAATAATATTTCATGACGTGTTTTATTTTAAAATAATTTTCTTTGATTCTTTTAAATATAAGAGCAGCTTTCTTTATATATATATAATTCAAGACGTTTCTCAGTTTATAGCTCAAATTAGTTGTCATATATTTACTCATAAATAATGTCAAATATAGCCAAATGATTTACTAGGTACTTGACCAATATAAGTTCATTACTGATATTTTGCCAATTACTTTGAAGTTTTGTCTCCGAATAATTTTCTTTTATTACTGGGTAAAATAAGAATTATTATTTAAAATACAATTTTATCTGTTTGCTTTCCGCTAAACAAATCCTTTCCATTTATGTTAAGGTATAAATAATAACTTTCTTTAGAACAAAAAAAATAAATAATAATCGTTCTTTATTAGTTCACTTGAATCAAATGTAGCTTCATTATAATGTTTTTAAACTTAAAATGTCTTTTTTCTTCTTTTTACATATAGTTTTTGTAATATCCGCACTTACGACTGTGCCAAGGTTATAATTGCAAGTCATACTGTGCGGTCAGCAAATAACGTTATACAATTCCCACGCTGTTCTTTTCCAACGAAGCTCTCCAATGAATTGGTCTGCCATGAAGCTCTCCAAACGAATTGGTCTGCAACAAAGCTCAGCCACGGATGCTCTCCCACGAATGGTCTGCACCGACTGCTCTCCAATGAATGGTCTGCAAGCGGATGCTCTCCAAACACATGGTCTGCAACTTGCTACTGCCTGACTGCTCTCTACTGCTGTCTATATTACACTGCTTAGTTATTACCCAGTGTTCCTATCACTCTCTGAAAACTGCAACAATCAATCAATACACTGACCAATAGAGTAACGTCTCTTATCCAGAAATATTTGTAATCAGCAAATATTTGTAGGAATTGTCGATCACCATCACGTCAATGCACTAATTAAATTCCTCAGCTAACAGAGCGCGATCTAAAAACAGCCTTATGAATAAATTCTAGTTTTTCTGGAGTGCACAAAAATGTCTACCATTTTTACAAACACTACACTCCTCCCTCCACTCCAGAAAAACCCTTGTTGCTATTCCTTGGTGTTGTTTTTCTCTCGCTACTTTCCTGTTATTTCATTCAAAAATATGCGATTTAACAGCTGCTGAAACTTTTTTTTCCAATTACGTTAGCTTCCGATGTTAATTGCACAAACGTTTTATTTCCAAGCTTTCACCGATGTTAATGTTACTAATTGGGATTGTCATTTTCACCTGGTTTCTCTGTCTACGGCTAAACTTATAGTTCAACATATTCGCTACTCCCAGGTTCCAAATGCGACTGCACCATTGTAATATCTGCACTTATGACTGTTCAAGGTTATAACTGCAAGTCATACTGTGCAGTCAGAAAATAATGTTATACAATTCCCACGCTGTTCTTTTCCAACGAAGCTCTCCAACGAATTGGTCTGCCACGAAGCTCTCCAAACGAATTGGTCTGCAACGAAGCTGTCCAATGAATTGGTCTGCAATGAAGCTCAGCCACGGATGCTCTTTCACGAATGGTCTGCACCGACTGCTCTCCAATGAATGGTCTGCAAGCGGATGCTCTCCAAACGCATGGTCTGCAACTTGCTACTGCCTGACTGCTCTCTACTGATGTCTATATTACACTGCTTAGTTATTACTCAGTGTTCCTATCACTCTCTGACAACTGCAACAATCAGTCAATGCACTGACCAATAGAGTAATGTCTCTTATCCAGAAATATTTGATATTTGTAATCAGCAAATATTTATAGGAATTATCGATCGCCATCATGTCAATGCACTAATTAAATTCCTCAGCTATCAGAGCGTGATCTAAAAACAGCCTTACGAATAAATTCTAGTTTTTCTGGAGTGCACAAAAATGTCTACCATTTTTACAAACACTACACTTTTAATTTCATAAGATAAGTATTTAGCATTTTATTGTCAAAATATTTTAGTGCCATTGAATATTTATATAAGTAAATCATTAATTTGTTCTTTAATTTTACTTTCAAGTAAAGAAAAACGACTAAATCAAATGCATACAATATAACAGACGCTAGATTTATTCCAAACATTTTCTCACTAATTTTATTGTTCTGGTTGAAATTTAATATCAGGATAGTTACCTTTTTCTTCAGCCCTTCATCACTGCAAGATGATTTTAAATATTATACTTTAAATAAATAATAATTTTTTTTAAAAAAATACAATTTTTTTATTAAATAAGATTCTTGGATTCAGCTCCTCACAGTAATAAAAAAAAATAGCCCCTCGTGAATACCAGATTTTTCTTTTATACCTAATATTATTTAATACACCCATTTCTTATATTAGTTAGCTTGTAAGTCAATAAAATTATTTTTATTAAACTTTACTATTCTTGACAGATCAGCTGTAAAGTCGATTTACTAACACAATTTCTAATGATACGAAATCACGTGACTTACAGCCACAAAGTCAAAAATCCATTGTTTAACAAATGTTATGTATTACCTTTTAAATAATATTTTTTTTAAACATAATAGTAATAAATATAAAATTCAGAACTATCCCTCTTTATTAACTTTTAAATATTTCTTTCATAAATTTATATCCATCCATTTATTTATTTATTTTTTATAAATATTAGAATTAAAATATTTTTTATTATTTTCTTATGTTTATGTATCTTTCTTGCACACACACACACTTCCATATCCGGGTAATCTATAAATATGAGCTCACCCATTGTTTAAAAGTTATTCTTTTAAAATTACAAAACTAAAATATCAAATATTTAATTTAAAATAATTTTATAAGTGGAACGCTACTAACTTACATCTAATAAATACTGTTATATTGTTTTAATAAACTTACAGATTACTTTTTTTAAAATTTATTACTATTCATTCCAACTTATTTATAATATCTCATTACTATCATTTAGACATCAAAATGAATTATACAATAGTTACTTTAAAATGCATTAAATATGATTTATCATTTCCCAACTATTTCTGATATTTCTTTTAATTCAAATTATTGTCTAGCATCTCTTATCAACTTAACTCATATATCTTTTTTCAAATACTTAGACATAATTACATAATATACAATAATGATTACAATCAATACAAGATTATCCTATTTTAGTCATTAACTAATTTAATTTTCATTTTTATCATTTTTTTTTTAAAAAAATCAGACAATTTCAAACCAAAAGGTTAAACTAAGATAACCTTTGGCCCCTTTTGGAACTAAGTGAAACTTCAGTTAGGTACAATATATATATAGGAGCAAAATACTAACAAAATATTGATTTTTTGTAAATATTTTATTATATGTCATTTGTGCAACTTTTTCTTTTTAAAGTATTTTTTCTTTTAAACTGTATATTTTGTAAAATCCAATATGGAAGATGCTACAGTTGATTGTCTAAAAATAATTAAAGGGTTGGAAACACTATTGTTTTAATGTGAGAAAGGTATTTTTAATTAAAGTTTTTACTTAAAATGGGATTAAGATCTTCTTTTATTATAAACATTTTTGTCAAATCTATTTCTAATCCGGAAATAGATTTGAATTTATTTTTGGACGTTATCTTACTGTTGCATCTTCAAAAACAATCGATAAAGGAAAAGTAAGAATTTTTAGATCAGAGATTAGATTGTAAAGCTAAAACTAAGTCATTAAAGGCATTCCAAAAACATGTGGGCAAAAGTATAAAATGGCTGAATTTTTAATCAGAGAGAATTAGCTATTATTGAGAGAACTGATTGCTACTGGACACCATGCTGTTTTGAAATCTAAAAATGATGTAGTAAAAGCTTTTCTCGACCCTTGTGGGTTGTCTTCCACTGCCATAATATTTTGCTGCCCCAAGAGCGAAGTAAAAGCCAACCTAAGAACTTTAATATGCTAATAGAAGCTTGCTGCCACAGAAGGACTTGCATTTCAATTGCTGTGCACATGCCATACTTTAAATTGAACTTTTAAAATTGCAATAACTTTGTTTTTGTTTTAATATGTAGTTTGCTCTTAAGTAATTTATTTTATTTAATTCTCTCTCATATGCTCTTAACTTTGGTGCGGTCATTTATTTACATGTATTTATTATTTGATTTATATATCTGCTTGCATATTATTATTATTATGCCAATCTCTAATACTCTGACAAGTTGAATTTTGTAAAATCTTTTCCACTTTTTAAGTAAGCCTTCATGAATTAAGTTTATTAGCGTTCCCTTAAAATATAATGTATTGTTAAATAATACATGTGCCAGATTGTTTTACGAGCCAACATTTTATTTATGTTTTAATATAAAAAAATATATTTGTTTAATTCTGGATTTTCTACCCGGGGTGAATTCAGAGCTTAGGCTAATTAACGCTTTGAAATCTTAGTTATTTTATGTTATTCAATTCTGAAAAGGTGACCGATTAATTGTTTTCTATATAACTGTTAGTCTTTTTTATTTACGCTTAAAATATCAAATACAATATTTGTATATTCCAGTTATTGTAAAATCAATGAAGGTGGGATTGATTATTTTAAATATCAGAAAAGGGATGGGGGTAAATCTTAATGCTTCTTTTACTAAATAAAATCTTCATTATTTGCATTTACATTAATACAACTCATCTTGAAAGCGTTAAGCTGCTTATTATTTTATAGTCTTATAATTTGCACTTATTATAGTTTCTCTCTCCAGTACTTCACATGCTTCTGATTTGATTTTATTAAGACAAAATACAAAAAGGAGTTTTTTATCTTATTTTTATTCCATTATCCATATTATTTCTTTTGTTAATGACATTCTCATTTTCAGAAGACTTAGTAACACTTCTGGTCCCATTTCAAGAGATAGTGGAATATACAATTATGCAAGTCATCTATATGGCAAGGGTCCATATATCTCAGAATGCCTTGTTTATTTATAAGACATCCATAATATTTTTAAGCATTCTCCATTAATTTGACCAAAATTAAGTTGTGCCATTATATGAAAATTAATCATTGTCAACTTTAAAACCAAAATGAACATATTATTTATCAAACTGCTTTTCCCCATTATAAGTGCAATACTTTGGGTTTTATTAGCATATTACAACCTATTGATGTGGATATTTAACATTAACTTTAATAAGTTTGCATCTATAATTAAATCACATATTTGAAATTTATTTTAATATTTACTCTCAGTTAATTCAGAAGACTTGAGTTTTCTATGTTTTAAATCTTTCATGTGTCTGTCAAAACATATGTTACAACCTTAACTAATCCATTTCTTAATGCTATACTAATCACTCATAAAAAGAAAAATTCTTTTTCACAGATCATTTTTTAGAGCATGCTAATTTTTTAGACCGGTGTAAATGCCTGGTTGTATTCTCATAAAAGAGCTAGAAAAAAATATTTTTTACCTAAACAGTTATAAATAAACTTATTCTTTGTCAAACTTTAGATAAATTTCAGAATCTTTGTGTTTTTTAGGTTTTGTTAATATTTATCAAGTTACTGCAAGAAATAGTGAAGACCATGTAATAGATGCCAGAAGACATACTACATATAGAATATATACTCTTATCTGAATTCATTAAGGCTCTTTGTATAATAGTGATGCAGTTAACTTGAAATCATTAGTAAGATATATTAAGCAATTTCAGTGCATTTGTAATCATTCATCGTTTAGAATCATGTGGCTAGCATGATGTTCTTTTATGTATAGGACATTATACATTTAAATAAATAGAAAAGGGATGGATAGGATACAAGCTAAATTTATAATGTTTGATTGAATACAAGGGCAATTTATATAACTGGAGTTTTGTAATTATATAAGGGATTTGAACATGGACTTTCAAGCTTCCTTCAGCTATCCAATCTACCGAATACAACTGAAACACATGACCACATACATGCATAAAAAATAAATGATCTCCAATATATATATATTTTGTGCTGAATCAGTACTCATCAGTTAGTCCAGATTATCATCTTCCACACAAATAATCATTTAATGGGAAAACAAATTCCTTATTTAATTACACAACTCCAGGTATATAAATTATATTTGAATTCCAATCAAATATTACAAATTTAATCTGTATTCTATCCATTCCTCTTCTATGTATTTAAATAGATAATGTCCTAAACATGAGTGGTCAGAGTGACTTAAGTTCAACATAGGCACAACAATAATATTGGCATCAACAGGGAATTTGAAGCATTCCATTGTCAGATTTTCACCGGAATGGATGGCTCAAGTGATGGAGGATGGAATATATTGAAACATGTTCATTAAAGTTTGAAGATTTGCTATCTTAATATAAACCGAGCACTGATTATATATATATATGTGGAAGATAATGATCTGGACCAACTGATAACTGGTGGTTCAGCACAAAATATGTATATTGGAGATCATTTATCTTCTATGCATGTGTAATCATGCGTATCAGTTGTGTAAGATGGATTATATAGCTGAAGGGAGCTTGAAAGTCCAAGTATATAAATTATACTTGTATTCAATGAAACATTATAATTTATATTTAAAATATGTAACTAGATAAAAACCCAGAAATGAATTAATATTAAATGCTCTCTATTACCAGAATTTATATTAGATAATAAATGTAAATTTAAATCTTGAAATAATAATCAATATTCTTAAATTTTTTTATACACTCTCATATTTGTAAAAGAATTATATTTTGTTAAAATTATAACTTCATCTTATAATTTAAAGATCAAATAATAATAAAGTAATAAAAATATGTTTTAGTAATATAAAATACATGTCCATCCATTTATGTATATATTGTAGACTGACAAATTTAACTGCGTTCTTTTTTATTCTTTTTACCTATTTAATAAGTTAATATTGTTATATTTATAACTAACTCAGAATTAAATAATATATTCCTGTTCATGCTATATTAGATTTATCATTTATTATTTTTACTTAATAAAATTATTCATCACTATTTTTGAGATATAATAAATTTATTTAATTATTATATTGTGTTTGTTTTATACATTTGAAGATAACACAGGAAAATAATAAAATATTGCTATTTGTATATGGGAAGTTAAATGATATAATGACTCTAACATTGCTAAAAAAAAAATTTAACGTTTATATGGTTTTATTTTATTTATGGTTTTGATTATGATTATACTACGCTTAAATAAATATTTTATTTAACTTTATTTTTATTCATGATAAATGATGTGCAAACTTAGAGCAAAATATAGTCATATATCATAGCTGATAATGGAAGTAACCTGTCACACATATAGACAGCATATATATTGAACTGTATTCGAATATGTGGATTCGAAACACCGGTCTCTTAGGCAGAGAAGAACATACTCGGAGAGTATGTATGCCCAAACGATAGCTATAAAGTATATAACTAACGTTACATTTCCAGGACATAACTTCTTCTCGACTGTTGAGTTCAACACCAAGTTCAAAGCACTTTTTTTGTTTGTGTATAAACACGGGCGCCAGCTATCTATTCAAGGATGAATAAATAACGCACTTTAAGCAATGGCCACTAACTCAACACCTAAATGCACGACTAGCTCAGTTGTTTGTAATCACTAATAGATTATACTTAATTAGTGATTAAAAGAATTAATAAAAGAATTTGTTAAAAGGAATTGATAAAAAGAATTGACCGACAAATATAGTTTAATTTTAAAGATAATTTATTAACTAACATTTATTTACTAATTTTAAACATTTTATAATTCCAATAAAACACACGCATATGTTAAATTAACATTTCTAAATAGTTTAAACATTCCTATAGATTCAATAACAAAACATTCTAATTTAACTAATAAATATTGATATAATGACCACGCACATATTATCTCATGCACACACATAATAATGATAATAAAGGACTACATAGCATTTGAAATTTAATCACACACATATCAATAATTCATTTATGTATGATATCGAGTTCATATAATTAGACTCTTGGAGGATTCGCACGAATTAATGAAATGCAATGGCTATTACAGTATAAACGAAAATAAGCAAATGTTTTACCTAGGATTTTGAACGTAGATTTAACACTTTGTTTTCTTCTTGTTTGTTGTTTCTTCCAGTATGAATGGTTCCAGTATGAATGCTTCCAGCCGGCTGTGACGTTTCCTTGCTGAGTTTCCTGATTTTCACGATTATTGCTATCAGAGACAAATAGATACTGACGGAGATTTTCTAAGATGTTAAGCTGACATTATTTCACGGTCAGATCTGCTGTTTTCTCGGACATTTGGGCTGGAGATAAACGTGCATTCCCAAGATCTTCTCAACACTGCATTTTGTTTGTTAACTGCACAATTAATTTCTGAACTGCACTCACTCAATTAATTTGTGGAATGAATTACTGTCCTATAAAAAAGTCTATTTATACCTGCGCCTTGTTGTCTTTCTGATATCTCCGGCAAAGATCTGTTGTCAAATTCCTTATCAATTAATCCTTTGATAAACGTGTTTTGGAAGATTGCTTAATTAGTAATAGCCATGCAGAGATGTTGTTTTATATTTTAATTAATAACCATTGCCGTGTTTTTTAATAATAATCTTCTTTAACTTTATAATAACATTTATTCTATTGTTGACAATCGCACATATATACGGTCATATATTAGTTTTAACATTATTTTTTCTTTAATTAAACTTGAATGAAAAGAGATTTGTATATTTATATTTTTACGAATACTAATAAAAACTATTTAATTCCTATCTTTTTCTAAAACAAACTGAATAAACTCTTCAACATTTAATTTTATGTTTTTCTTTTACGAAAGATTACTTTAATAATAATTTTAGATAAAAATTATATGTGCCTAGATCAATATAGGTACATTACACCGCCCTTCCTTTTGAGAGTAAAATGCATCATTTTTGACCATTTTATCTCTGACAACATTAAATATTAATTTATTATTCCTTCTAAGTTTGCTTTTTGGTATCTTTTCCTTTCCATACTAAGGGCAATCTCCAATTATGCTTTTCTTCTTTCTATGCAGGTAACATTGCTTACAATGTTCATCCTGGATAATGACTACGAGGACAAACTAAATTTGTGGCACAGGGATCTTTTATGTACGAAGCTTTGGCTGCCGATTCTCTTGATCAGACTTTGACTAAGAAAGTGTGGCTGCAAATGGCAGGAATTTCAACTGTCCATTTTCGACTTACGCCCTGGAAAACGATTGCCGATTCTCTTGATCGGACTTTGACTAAGCAGCTGCAATGGCAGGAATTTTCAACTGTCCATTTCCAACTTACACTTTGGAAAACGAGGTACGACTTACTCTGGTTGTTGCCAGTGCGCTTTTTAAAAGAAGAATGATCCCGGCCAATCCGTTACGGGTGCTAGAATTTATCCAGTTGAGAGCTTCAAACTTAATCCTTATCTAACTTATTTCAATACTACCCTCATCCCTTTAGATTCGAACCCTTATACGCTCCTAATACAACTTAGATTGACTCTCATTTATATTATTTTTAAATTCATTACAAGCATTATTTAAATATTTAGCTTTACGATACTTATCTTAAACCCATATGAACATTATCCATATTTATTTATGCTACAATATTATTTTGAAACTATCACGGACACATATTTATTTATATTACTTTAAACCCATTACTTTAACTTATATATTAACGTGCGTGTACTCAGAAAAAAAAAACTATTTTGCTTTATTATGATTCATTCATTATTATTTTACTACGAATATTTTATTTATTTTCTACAGATATATTATACTTATTTATTTAACTTGTTTTTATTTTATGTATTTCCGTTATTTTATTCATTTATTTAATTCTACAAATATTATTTCTAAATCCTTAATTTGACCCATTTATTTAACTTGATTTTATTGATTTTTATTTATTTGAACTGTTTATTTATGAACATTTCCTTAATTAATATGTGCGTGGAGAAAAAAAAATATTTTATTTTGCGAAGCCTCCATTATTATTATTGCTTTCAAACATTTAATTTATTATTCAGTTATTTTTAATTTTATTATTTTAGTTTTAAATAGAAGTTTCGGATTTAAACTTCTTAAATTATTGACATTAGAATAATCATATTCCTGCTCATTGTCCATTTCCGGTCCTTTTTGTTTATTTCCTTTACTGTTCCACCCGTTTACTATCTTTTAAATATATCCGGTGGTTCCTTCTTTTTTTCTACTAATTCACTAACATAAATTATGCTCCATATCCTCACATCTATAAAGTTTGCTGCTTTATCTCTTTCTCTCTCCGTTCTATTTTCTGCCTTGTAAATTAGAAAACTTTTAAGCTTCACAGACCTCCGTATTTTTCCTAACCGTGAATATTTTTCCTTACGCTTTCTCTTTGGTTTACATCTTTGTTTAAAACGAACATGAACTTTTACTTTAACCTTTTTAAATTTTTGTAAAAACTTTTCAACGCTATCTTCTACCTTGAACTTATGTCTCTCTTCTATTTCTTGATCTATGTTTTCCTCTGTCTTAGCACTATCCTGTTCTGCTTTAATTTCTATTTCAGTCTTCTCTGATTCAACACTATCTAGTTCTACCTCAATTTCTATATCTTTCATGACCTCAACTTCCTGACTTTCTTTAACTAAATCTAACTCTCTGCCTTCTTGGTTCTCCTCTACTTTCTCTATTATTTCACTCCTCATTCCTTTAATTTCACATCTTATTTCTCTTATTCCTGCAATGAATTCTTGATGACTTTGCCTGAATTCTTGATGCATTTCTTCCATCATATTTATCATCATTTTCAGCATCTGCGTCTCAGACATTTCTTTCTCTTTTTCCATTTTTAAAACAATATTTTATTTCACTAAATTTAATATATGGCTTATTTATTTATTTCTGAGTAAAACGGAAACACGCGCTGACCACCCCTTTTGTCCATTTTTCTACCCGATCTAATGCTTTAACTCCGCCCAAATATCAGCTGTCTCTGATTTGATAGCATAAATGTCAAAAATCTCTTTCCATTTCGAAAAAAAAAAGTTTTCGGTCAATTCTTTTTTTTTTAAATTAAAACACTTTTACATACGTAATTTAACTTTTTAGATTTTTATTTTCAACAAGAACAAAGTATTTCTTTACTATTGTTTCTTAGGTTCAGCCCCAAGTTGGGTCTAGCCATTGAACCGGGTTCGAATATGTGGATTCGAAACACCGGTCTCTTAGGCAGAGAAGAACATACTCGGAGAGTATGTATGCCCAAACGATAGCTATAAAGTATATAACTAACGTTACATTTCCAGGACATAACTTCTTCTCGACTGTTGAGTTCAACACCAAGTTCAAAGCACTTTTTTTGTTTGTGTATAAACACGGGCGCCAGCTATCTATTCAAGGATGAATAAATAACGCACTTTAAGCAATGGCCACTAACTCAACGCCTAAATCCATGACTAGCTCAGTTGTTTGTAATCACTAATAGATTATACTTAATTAGTGATTAAAAGAATTAATAAAAGAATTTGTTAAAAGGAATTGATAAAAAGAATTGACCGACAAATATAGTTTAATTTTAAAGATAATTTATTAACTAACATTTATTTACTAAATTTAAACATTTTATAATTCTAATAAAACACACGCATATTTTAAATTAACATTTCTAAATAGTTTAAACATTCCTATAGATTTAATAACAAAACATTCTAATTTAACTAATAAATATTGATATAATGACCACGCACATATTATCTCATGCACACACATAATAATGATAATAAAGGACTACATAGCATTTGAAATTTAATCACACACATATCAATAGTTCATTTATGTATGATATCGAGTTCATATAATTAGACTCTTGGAGGATTCGCACGAATTAATGAAATGCAATGGCTATTACAGTATAAACGAAAATAAGCAAATGTTTTACCTAGGATTTTGAACGTAGATTTAACACTTTGTTTTCTTCTTGTTTGTTGTTTCTTCCAGTATGAATGGTTCCAGTATGAATGCTTCCAGCCGGCTGGGACGTTTCCTTGCTGAGTTTCCTGATTTTCACGATTATTACTATCGGAGACAATTAGATACTGACGGAGATTTTCTAAGATGTTAAGCTGACATTATTTCACGGGCAGATCTGCTGTTTTCTCGGACATCTGGGCTGGAGATAAATGTGCGTTCCCAAGATCTTCTCAACACTGCATTTTGTTTGTTAACTGCTCAATTAATTTCTGAACTGCACTCACTCAATTAATTTGTGGAATGAATTACTGTCCGATAAAAAAGTCTATTTATACCTGCGCCTTGTTGTCTTTCTGATATCTCCGGCAAAGATCTGTTGTCAAATTCCTTATCAATTAATCCTTTGATAAACGTGTTTTGGAAGATTGCTTAATTAGTAATAGCCATGCAGAGATGTTGTTTTATATTTTAATTAATAACCATTGCCGTGTTTTTTAATAATAATCTTCTTTAACTTTATAATAACATTTATTCTATTGTTGACAATCGCACATATATACGGTCATATATTAGTTTTAACATTATTTTTTCTTTAATTAAACTTGAATGAAAAGAGATTTGTATATTTATATTTTTACGAATACTAATAAAAACTATTTAATTCCTATCTTTTTCTAAAACAAACTGAATAAACTCTTCAACATTTAATTTTATGTTTTTCTTTTACGAAAGATTACTTTAATAATAATTTTAGATAAAAATTATATGTGCCTAGATCAATATAGGTACAATATATATGCCTCTTTTTCTTTCCATTGTAATATATAAAAACACAGACACAATTTACCTTAAATCATATTTACTAGATTAGATAATATTACATTTGCTTTAATCTCAGATATAGATTAATAGAAGTTAAAGATCAAATTTTAAGAATTTTCATAAGATTTAGGGAGCATAATATTTAATGAGATTTTTTTTTAAAGCAAATTTATATATGTATAAAGATAGATTATTATGCATTAATTTTTAATATATTAATTCATTTTAATAATATTTATTATATGTATATAAGTATGACAAAGTAATATTTATATCTTTATTTCTAGCATTATTATGCCCAGAACCTAAAAAGATAAATTTTGGTGTATATACAACAGTAAAGGGCACTACAAAAGTTGGATCAATCATCAAATATGAATGTCAATCTGGATATAAACTAATGGGAACAGCAGAAACTGTTTGTCAACCAAATCAATTGTGGTCACATACTGATCAAGTTTGTGAAGGTAATCTAATAAATATTATTAAAATTAAAATCTGTAAGAATCAAAGCCTGGTAGTAAAATATTTTTCTCTCTTTATATTTATGTTAAATTTATACTTTCTTGCACCAAGTACATTTATTATTGATAAAAATCCACTACATCATATTTGTCTATAATGTGACTTAGCTTGCAGACATCAAAAATGCCACACAAAAAAATGAAATTGTAAATTATTTTTTTTTACAAAATAAATACATTTAATTTTAAAATGATATATACAAATGAAGTGCTAAAAATCAACAATCCAGATGGATATCAAGTTAAGTCTTTATATAAATTAAGTAACAATGAAAGAAAATTTAAAAAATATTATGTAAAAATTTAATGTTCAACCAGTCTTAGATTTTAAAAAAAGGGTTTTCCAGACGTTTTGTTTTAAAGTGTAGTTTTATTAGGAAGTTCTAGAAACATAGATGATTAATAAAAAGTTAAAAAATAAAAAAAATACATTAAAAAGCTTACATTTGGATTTGTAAGAAATGAATAAGTCAAAATGATAATATCAGCCTTATAGAAATGTTTTAAAAATATATATATCAAATCAGAAATTATTTGTTAGAAAAATTTGGAAGAAGAACTGGCATTGTATTTGGATATATGCTTAAAGGGAAAGAAGTTTATGAAGAAAAATTTTATTAATGATTTTAAGGAAAAGAAGAAATGTAATTGTTTGAGAAATAAATTAAAATTCATGTAGAAAATTGATAATGTATTCATTTGTAAATTGCTATCATCATCATTAGTTATTTGCTAAAAGACAATTATATGCATTATTCTTTTTGTTTTGTTTTCTATAAAAGCTTTATTTTACAAAATATTCTATAATTGAGTTAAAGTTACAAATTATATGAAGTTTTCTAAAAAACATTAAGAAAGATTCTGTATTGAAACAGTAGGGTCTGCTTTGCAGATCTTCGTTTCACCTTTTCTCACCTACTTCCTACCCTCATACCTTAGTTTGAACCCCAATCCATCGTAGTGTGTCTGCAATACACTTATATACCGAAAATCCCACCTAATTTTAAACCACGAGCACAATGCTCGTATTATATATATAACTTATTCCCAAATAAAATAAAATATTATGAATTATGTATTTGTTCACATAATTTACATTTATTAAAAAGTAAGTTATATAAGTCGTAATTGCGCACACACTATGATATCCATTTTAAAACATATCAAAATTATAAATTGTTAGTTATTTTGTTTGGATCTATTTACAAATATATTACCGTCGTAATATATTTTGATTTAAAATAAAATTCATTTAGTAAATATTCGTTTAGTAGATAGATTCAAATATTACAATTTAAAATAAAATAATTTTCGTTTTATTTAATAAAAATCATCCCAAATATTTCTGTTAAAATAAATGAGGACAATAGTTTAATTATATAAGTTTATCTAAAAACAGCAGCTGTCGACTTAAGTTTCCTTTAATTAGTAGCAGTAATTTTAATTAAATCTAGTTTGTAATTCGAATGTCGATGGGGAAGTTAACAAAGAAATTAATTAATGTTGAATTCCTTTAGACATTCGGATAGATTTAATTACAGCAGATAAGTCCAATAATTTTGTACGCCCCAGGACAAGTCTATTGTTAAATTTTACTATAAAAATGATGTTTTTCTTTTGTTCTCCATTCTAAGCTTTTAAAGAATTCTGAGTTGTCTAAAGGTTTCTGAGTTGTTCTAAGATTCTAATAATTTGCTAACCTTGACATGTCCGAGTAGAGGCGTTAAGATGGCTATGTCCCCTCGGAATAGCCAGCCGCTGCTCCATACCATCAGAAGTTATCACACGGATCCTGGAACTGCTGCTGCCACTGCCAAAATATGAACATTCCAGATTTTGCTGCTGAATTATAAAACCTGCCGAACATCTACCTGCAAATGCGTTTCCAGAGGTAACCCAAATTAACCCAAGAGCTCTTGTGATTCCTAACTAACATGCTATAGCTATTTAACATTGTTTTCTTATATTTCACAACTTCATTATGTATTTCTTTCATGTATTTAAATATACTCAACATTTTGCTCTCTATCCTTGGGTTAATATTTTCTATTTATAAAGCTTGCTTTTATTTTATTATGATAATGTGTCAGAATCGTCTTTGACCGAGTGAACTATTCCCTCTATTGAAAGTAAGATGCCGCTATTAAGGCATATTTTAAATTTATAATTTTCCAATTTTACTATCTTGCAAATCACTCGTTCGAGGGCGATTCTTTTCTTTAATGTAATATAATCACATAGTTTAAAATCTACATGCTATTGATTTTAATCTAATATAAGAGTATGTGCGAAGTCAATGATTTAAATGTGTCCCCAAATGCATGATTGCGTATATAAATCTATACTTACTTTTTAAACCCGCAAGCATGCATTTTCCTATTTTCATTACCGTGTTCTACTTTCATTATAAAGTTCATCATTGACGTCGAGAATGTGCGGACCCTCTTAAATGAATTTCAGGGAATTTGATTGGGCATTTCTCTTAATCCGAGTAAAACCCATTTAGTATGTTTTTATATACACTAGTCTCGTATTGCTGGTACATGAATTGGTTGTTGAGACCGCTTTGTTTTATTTTTCCAAGGATTCTTTACACGGCTAAGGCCGTTCTCTCCACGCTTGCGGTTTCCCAGGCAGAGGGTGTCCCAAATGACACCCCTGGGAATTAAACGCAATCGTCACACAGTCGCTAAGTTTCGGCTGTTCGTCAAAATACTTTCCTACGGGTTAGCGGCGAGATGCCCTCCGTAATTATTCCGGATCTTCAATATTGTTTCATTTTATATTTATTTTACAAAGCATCCATGACTTAAACGAGTCACACCCTCCAACTTTATAAATTCACTATCAGCAATACTGACCTCCCAATACAAATCTATTATTATTATTCTCAAATAAATGCTTTGATCCCATTCCCACGTTTGCTTAGTAAGCTTTAGTCCGTACTATTCTCGAAATCAATAAATATTTTAGAACATTTAATTTCAAATATTGTCTTAAACTTGTCTATTTACTCAAAGCACCTCGCACATGTTCCTATCTTGTCAAGCACATTATCGTAACGCTATTAGCCGAGGAATAGAATATATCATTCTGTTTTAAAACCTTTTGTCATTACTGAAATATAAATGCCAACAATTATTTAATACGCGTCCCTGTCTCATATAAGCAGACAGTGGCGTTATATATATTTATATAAATAAATTGTGTGAAATTATTTAAAACTAAATTTTATCTCTTATTTTATTTGATTCCTATCACTGTCTCGGTCTATATATATATATTTTCTGCATTTCTTTTATAAATCCATAGACGTTAATTAGCCACCCAAACTTATCTTAGTATAGAGTCTTTTGTTTCTCCCTGACCACCAGGCACCGGTAAAAGGTTATACTAGTTGTAGCATCAGATGCATTATCACGTAGGTGGCGCTGTGAAATTTGGACTTTAGATTCGAACTTAGTATATCTAGAAGGCAACCCCTCCTAGAATGTTCAGTTTAGTGTCTGGGGTTTGAATTATGCAGTGTGTTAGCGAGATAGACGATTCTGACCGTTACAGTATCAAAATATAAATCCTATTTAACAATTCAGTATTAGTTGTATCTGGTGTGGTTCATTGCATTATTGATTGTTGAATTTGAAAGCCAAAAGTTTCTGAATCAAAACTCAATTTATCATTACTGATTCAAAAATGCATATCACTTCCTAAGCAACAAACCATTCATTTATTTCTCTAGTAAGATTTATGAATAGTTAGTCATGTGTAGGCTTTAATTTATATTAATTACTGAAACAAATATTTGTAAGTATTGAAGACCTTAGATGAAAAATTCAATATTTTTATATAGTTTTCACTTTCCAAATTTCTATAAGTTTTTTTATTAATATTTAAGTTTGTTTTATATTTTATTGTTAAATAAATAATGAAATGGCTTTATTGCTTAGGAATTCATAAGGAGTCTGAATACCAGAACTAGAATTGATCTAAGGACTTACATTCTATAATCTTATATTCTATTATTATACTAAACAAAGCAATGTTATTTTATTATTTATTGAATTATTATATTATTTATTTTTCTACATTGTAATTTTTAATATGTATGTTACTATTAAATTTTTTACCATATTTTAATTGATAAATAGAAAGTATTTTTTCTTTTACATTTTTTTTTGTCTTCATTTTTTTTTTTAATTGTAAAACCTTTCTGTGATTTTTCATTGTCTTTCAACAATTTTAATTTGAAAACCATTTGCAGTTATATTAAGAATTAATCTGAGATTGTTGAATTGAGAATTTCCAGGATAAAATTTATTACTATAAAAAATTAATAAAGAATTTAATATTGAAATTTTGATTCTCATATTGAAAAAAAGATATTCTATTCAATTATTTATAACCTTTGTAAAAGATAACTTTTCACAGTAATAAAACCTGCAACATATTAAATTATATTGTTGGTTTTAGCAGTTAGTGTATTAATGCTTATCCGATTACCTCAAATTAACAACTTTTTATTTTAAATAACTAATAATTTAAATTGACTGTCAAAAATGGATTATTAATGGTATTTTAGTGTTTTAAGTTGAAAACATGCTATAATTTGATATTATTTTACATTAAATTATTTACCATTATATATTATTAAAGTATTTACCAATATATATTATAGCTAATTTAAAACTAATTAAAAATCTAGACTTGAGCCTACATAAATACATATTTTAAATTAATAAAATTTAATATAATATTTTTGCTTTAAACAAGCATTAAATTTTAAACAATAATTAAAACAATGAGATTTTAATTTAATGTCATGTTATTTCTAATGGAATTGAAACTAATAATAGCTTTAAAAAATGAAGTGAAAAGAAATGTAAGTTATAAAATATTTTTAATTTAACAACAACAAAAATAATAATTCAATTTACATTTTGAAAATAATAATAATAAAGAATAAAGCTTTTTATTAAATATCAAATGGATCTTATAAAATTTCAGTATGAGACATTTTACTTGATATCACCATAATTATGATCATTACATACACATGTCAGAATTTATTTGAAAAATGTATTAAAATAATTAAATAGAAGCCTTTAACTCTATATTGGGATCCAGCTAAGAAAAATGCAATAGTTTGTGAGAGATGAGATAAAAAATGTCCCCAATTAATAAGATTTTGTTGGGAAAAAAATATGTCATTCATAAAAGATTATTTTTGAAATAAAAATTATCTTTCTACTTTTAAATAGAAGGTAAATAAAATAAGCATTTTTTAAAGGAATAAATAAAATTAATACAAAAGTTCACTCATAATTCTTATAAATCAGCTTTTTGAATAATTAAATATTTGAAATTTTTTAAAATATTTCTTTTTACAAAATAACAACTGTACATGATTCTAAAATAAATTTCTAACATAATGCTAAAAATTAATAAAAATCTATATTATACAAAGTAAAATTAAATTACATATTTTAGATTGAACTATTTTTTTCTTAGATTTATAAAACTTCATTTTGTATATTGGATGCAAAGACTAGAAATGAATATATTCTCTTTAGAGATAATAGTCACAACCTTCCATCCCTCTAAAAATAAAATAAATTTTAATGATAAAGTCAAAAATATTGCCATAATCCCTTTTTTTTTAAATCATAAGTTATATCAATAAATATTTTTATGTTTGCAAGATAGAAGATTTAGCATTATCATCAGGACTCAAGTATTTTTCTCTCAAAAATTATCTTTTGAAAAATATTTCTATATATCAATGTACATTGAAATTCTTAATACAAATAATTTTAACAAAATAAATCAAATATATTTCTGAATTTAAAATAAAATGGTATATCAATTTTAAACACTCAGTTGTAAACAAGGTACCATTTTAGCTTTAGAAGATTAAAAAGTGACAAAGAAAAGGGGTACCATTTTAGTAGACACTCTTGGCCATTTTTTAAAAAATTTGTATTGAACAAAATATCCAAAACAGTTTTATAGGCACTGTGGATGAAATATAAAAGGTTGTTTATCACTTGTTGTGTTAATGGTAGTTTGAATGGCTGTCCTAGAATCAAAAATGTCCCAGAGCATTATTAAAATGGTACTTGATTAAAATTTCTACAAATTCATAAATTAATACAGCAAACAGCAGGCAAACTGAATTTTAAATAATTAAAACTTTTTTTATGTATACAGTATGTAAATATATATAAAAATTGCAGTTACAAATTAAAACTTCAGTATTTTTATGGAATTTTATTTTACATTTTAATTCTTCAACTTTTTTTTTTTTTTGCCCACATTACTTATATTATGGAACTATCAAGCTGTTTTTTTCAAAACAGTTGTCATCTAAATTCTTTTACAAGTATACATATTGTTTCAGTTCATTTTATTTCTATTTCTGTTTTAAAATGGCTTTATTGCTTGCGATTTCATGAGAAATTTGATCTTGGAAGTGCTTGAACCGAAATTAATCAAAAGATCTAACATAATTAATCTGAAGATCTAACATTCCAAGATTAGATAGATACTCTACTACTGCATTAAACATGCAGGACTATGTTTTCATTATAATTAATTGATATTGAACCGGATACTTCCATTTCAATAGTCCCATTGTGACATTTAAAGTTAGATTATAAATTATCGTTTATTCTTTTTATAATAAAAGTTTAAATTTCAGCACACACTTATTTATTTTCTTTCAAGAATAGTTTTTCTTTTTTTTTAAATTTGTAATTTAGAAATAAAATATTTTAAAAGTCAATTTTGTAAAAGTTGTTTGCATTTTTTTTTCTTTTTGGTAATTATAATCTATTTCAAGAACGGAGATTTAATTTTGTATTAATTGGTTTATGTATCCTGTTGTGATATTTAATTAGATTGAGCATGGTATTAAATTAACCCTGGGCATATACTGTTTATTTAATTAATTAAAAGATGAAAAATAAAGTTTACATGGGAGATAAGAGAGTTATATAAATAGCCCTGAGTTTAGGACAAGGTGATTCACATTCATTCACTATTCAGAAAGTATTATTCTGACTGATTCAGATTCATTCTCCAGAAATTATTATTGTGACTAATTTTTCAAATTGTTATTATTCAGAGTATTCTTCTGACATATTATTCTCTGTCAGATATTTCTTCGCATCCGGATTTGTATTTGCTTCTGATATAGAACCTCAGGTTCGCATACATGTCAATGAGACTCTCAATCTAACTTACATAGGAGTAATGTTCATTTTTCAGATGTCCAAATTTTATGCCATTGATTACCAAATCTACTGAATGTGCTGCTAAATCTTCTAAAGATGGATCCTGACCTCCTTGCTGTTCCTTCGAAGATACCATGATAGCCTAAACTAGAACTGTTTCATAATGTCTCCACACTACCACTGCCATCACCAGAGAAAAGCCATTGTGGACTTCATTATTATTTATGTGCACAAATGTGAACAGTCACCAAACTTACCGATGCTAAATTTCCTTTTTATATTCTTGCCAGGGCTAAACCTAATCTAAGCCTCCACTCAATCTTTATAATAAATCAGAAATTGTATTCTTTTGTTATTATTTTATGTATTATTCTTTTATTATATGCATTGAAGCGTTAGTGCCAAATTTCCCAATTTGAAAATTTTACTTATCCGAGTATGTATGATGAGTAGATTTTATATGTTTAATGTTTTCTTTGATATTACTATCCCTTAGTAAAATACTTGGGTAGATATTAGTAATTTTCTCTTTTAACTCAATCTTTCCCTTTTCATCATAATTAATCTAATTAAACTTGGTTTGCATTTTCTGCAGATTGCAAATCTTTTAGCTAACGGTTTATCAAGTATAGTATTCTATTTTTCTTAGTAGAGATTTTATTTCCTTTAGTTGGGATTACATAAAACCATAATCTTTTCTTTTGTGGTGTGGGACTGACCTTGTCTAATTTAAACGTACCTGACCATGGGTGTAATGTAGTCAAATAATTCTTAGTCCGATATTCATTTTCCAGGGTAAGAAAAGCTCAACTATGCTGTTTGTTGGTTCTCAGCAAATCATCAGTGTTTCTAAATCTCTGGTGAACCACTAGCTGGAAGATATAAGCCCTTCTTAAGTCATAGATGAGAAATGAACTTATCAGCCTGAGTGTTTACTGTCTCTGTAATCTCATATACTCTCTGATAAATCTGCTAAGGAAATTTAATTCAAATTTCCATTCTTTCTTTATTTGTTCTAAGTTAATAAATTTTAAAGTTATTTTAAATTATTTTGGGCTGGCGTTTGTTTTAGTGTTTTGTTTTTTTTCTCAATTGTCTGAACAATATTCACAAGCTCTTGCTCTCCCTGGGTCTGGTCGGTGAAAATCACCACCATCGTTAACTTTTGATCACAGTAAATAAATTTTTCATGGTATGCAGTGGCCTGGTGGTGACCTCCATGATCAAAAAGAATAAATAACCATCCGGAACAATATTATCATTATATAAACTTTTTTTCATTGCAGGAATTTTAAAATTTAATTTAGAAAAATTGTTTTATTGTAATAACCATATATACTTTTTTAGGAAAATGTCTATTTAATACACCAATTTTGTCTGCATTGTATTTAGTATTTACGTATATAAACATATAAAATAAACTAATATGGTTTGAATAACAATTGTCTTTTATTTTTCAGCACTATTATGTCCCTCACCTAGAAAAATAGCATATGGTGAATTTACATTTATAAAAGGAAATTTAACCATTGGATCTATTGTTAAATATACATGTACTAAAGGATATATTTTTAAAGGAACAGAACAGTCTGTTTGTCAACCATCTCTAAGGTGGTCACCTACAGATCAGTTTTGTCAAGGTAATGTAAAAATTTATTAATAGATTAAAAATGTTAATTGAACTTGGAATGTTAAAACACTGGTATGAACATTTGTGTTAATTTTCACCACATTGGTCAATCATTGACTTTTCAGCATAACAGACATATGTGTAATTGTTTTTGTTTTATGTAAATATAAATATTAGCTTCAAACTTAAATTTTTATGATATTAACTCTTTTATGAAATCTACAGAATTATGAGAAGTTACTTTTATAAAAGGGTTGTATGAAAAGCAATATAATTTTTTGAAGTTTACAATTACTTTTGCTTATGTATGTTATTAACAATACTGATAAGTTAGTATATTGAATCCTGATTAACAGTATCTGGAAAGAAAGACTATTTTGATTATATATTAAGTCAGCATAGTTGTATAATTTACACAATTTAAGATCATAAAATATTATTGATAATAAAATCTGAATAATTAGATTCTAAATACTTTTTAATAATGAAATTTTGATAAGTAAATGATCTCAATTCACTAGCAAAATATTGTTTTACGAAATTCACATATAGAGTCTAAATTTAAACTGCAATTATTTGAAAACAGTTATGTATTACATAATTTATGAAAAAGGCATTTTCTTAGTGGTTACAGTTACAAAGAATTACAAATTCTCATTTTCATATATTAAATCATATATTCTTTAATGCTTTTTTAATATTGAATTTTTATATTTGTTAATTATATTACTTCATTGAGGAACATTTAATATTTTGACATTTTAAAAAAATCTTATTGGGAAAAAATATATCGCTTTTTATGCCTTTTTTTTTTTTTTGTCATATTTGTGCACACATTTGATTAATTTTTAAAAATAATAAAAATGAAATTGAACTTTTGTTTTTTTATTTTAATGACGCATATTAACTAATAAATATTGACATATTTTGTTTTATTCAGTTATAAAATACCACCGTAAATCATTTGCCAAAAGTTAGACTTATACATTGATCTATATTAGGGGTGGCCAACTTTTGTGTTTATAAGATCTACTTTTTATTTTTAAAATGTGTTGCGATCGACTTGTTGTCATAGGCTTAGTCTAAGTGGAAGGATGTGTGAAATGCATACTACTTTTATATATCTACCTATATAAAAAATAACAATTATTTAACGGGCCAAAAAACTCATATCCGGGGGAATTAAAGCAACATGAGTAATTATTAACAATATTTATTAATTCAAATTAGCTAATATTATGTCAAGATTAAAAATATTATTTTCAATAATGATACAATTTAGTGGATTTCATCTATCTAGAATTGAAAAAAAAAATTAGAACAAAAACAAAAATAACAAAAAAACTTGGAAAATCTTGACTTAATTTGTTTCATTCGTAACCCGACGGCTCTTGCTAGCTTGGCCTCGCGATCCACTGGTGGATCGCGATCGACTTGTTGGCCTCCTTTGATCTACTTCAATGTTTCTTATTTGTTTTAAATATCTTGAAGCTGTCTCTTTTCTAAAGATCAATTAATTTTTTATTTCTCTTATTCTCTAAATCTTTTCTAACATATTCTTTATAATTTCCTTAAACATCACATGATCACCATTTCGTATGCTTGCTCAACTGTTAAAACAGGCAAACTCTCCATATAGTAGTGCCACTCAGTGGCAGCCATTGATTACTCTAGCTTGCACTGAATGGTACTACTGTATGAACAATTTTGCTTATTGTAATTTCCTTATTTCTACATAAATTTTTCAATCTAATTTTTGTTTTTTTCTATTCAGTAGATAATTTTTTTCAACATCTCTATATTTCTAATTTGTCATTTCAATTTATTGTTTTCCTTTTCCTCCAAATCTAGTTCCATCAGTTTTATTTCATTTTTTTCTTCTAATTGTTCAAGCTTCTGCTTATATAAAGCAATCTTCAACAATCTTTTTTTTTTTTTAGTTCTATCTTCAAGGGTGATGGCCTTATTTTCAATCTGTTCACCCATTATAATTCTCATTTCTATTTTTTTTTAAAAACTTCCATTATTAATTAATCATCTTAATAAATATTTAAAACCACTATCCAATCATTTTCATTTTATACTTTCATTTGAGTATAATATAAATTCTATCTATTCTACTTAGATTTCTATTAAGTTCATCCTCGTTATCCATAAATAACATTATATCATCGGTAAATCTGATACAAAAGCAATGTTAGTGTCATTCTTATTTAGGCAGGCAATACATTTAATTCATCTAAATAAATATTAAATAAAACAAGAAGAAAAATAAAATATTTTATGTCTGTTATAAATTATTTTATAATAAATTTATACACCACATATAATTTTGAATTATAATGTATTATAATATTGAGTTTTATGAGTAAGAAATTTTCTCTAATATACAAAGCACTGTTTCCACTGATAATAAAACTATATAGAGCTTTTAATTATCTCATGATAAACTTCTATTACAAGTTTGTATTTCTTTTTGATAATCGATGAATTTTCAATAATTGCAATTTATACCTACATTAATCAATATTTCTTTTTTTGTTATTGTTGACTGATTAATTTTGATTTATATTTGTGCTTGTAGTTCTTTTTAATTATCAATGAATTTCAATAATTATAATGTCTACCTACATGAGATGTATGTGTATGTTTAAATGCACATATATATATTGTAACCTAGTGTTATTGACACTTGGTTTATTTGGCATTATTTCCACAGGAAAACAATGCTATCCTTTTTTAGAAAAAAATAAAATAAAATAATAATAATATTAAGTGATTAATAAAATATGCTATTTACTCACTTTAACGTGTTTTAAGCAAATAACTAATAAATTTAGTAATTCAATGTCATTTTGAAGAAGATCATGAATAATTTAATTAAAATATTAACAATAAGAGCAATTTAATATAGTATAAAAGCACATATCATAAACAGTAATTGATTTTGGATGGGTAGAGGGGAGAGTGGATGAGTGTCTTATCATAAAGCACAATAACTTCTGGTAATTTTTTTATATATAATGTTTAAAGAATTATACATCAATGATTGTTAATTTAATGTATTTATTATTTTTTTATAGTGTCAAATTACTTTGTAATCCAGATAAATAATACGAAAACTATATGATTGTAATGGGTTTTTTTCCTTTCTTTTATTTATGGTATAATTAAATGATTATTTTTCTGTAAGAGGTCGCTAAAACAAGACCGCCAATTTTTTTTTTTTGAAGAAAGATGGTCTGACATTAGTTTTTCAAGGAAGAAGCAGTGCTGAAATTCGGTAACAAATTTTTTTTCATTTTTAATTGCAGAAATAAATATAAGTCAAGTAAAATTTTAATAATATCATGTGTGGCTAATCCTTTTTGGTGGGACATCCTGATCTTCTGTTGCTATCTACCTATTTAAGGCTTTTTATATGCAAAAATATACTATCCTGTGCTAAAGTTCAAAATGACCATATTAACTACAGCAATCACGGAAAATGTCATTATATTTAAATTAAGTAATATAAGTAATTTCCAGGAAATAATCAATTATTTGTTAACTTTACCTTATTTAATGATCTTTTCATGGTATAAAAGAAAAATTATAATTAAAAGACATATTATAAAAGCCAAGGAAAGTTAACTAGAAAAATTTCGCGCTCTTTCTAAAAGAAATTGTCTGCCTTTGAAAATAATGTAAGTTCCCCACATTAAAATATGTTTTATTCACTGAAACTTATCTAGAAATAATATTAATGATAAATGATATTTACTTATGCACCTGTATATTTTAAAAAAATATATATATATAAATTTTCTCAAGGCAAATATCGGAAAATTTGTATGTGTGCATTTTACGGAGAATTCCCTATTAAAGAAAAATTACAATTCCCAGAGTAGGAACAAAAACTAAAAACATTAGTGACTTAATTATAACCATAATATAATATGTTATATTATACATCAATTGGAGTCATTAAAACTTCATATCCACGTAAGTCAGTAGCAGTCATTATAATAATAGTATCTTGGAAAATTCGCGCATTATTTTTTTATTCATAAGCCAGCTAGCTAAAAATGTTTCGTATCATCAATAATAGAAAAGGAAAAGAATTGTGTGTGTTATCGTTTAGAATAAAATATTCGTCTACGTTAGAATATGTATTATTTTCTTGGATCCCAAAATTATAGCAGTTTAATTCAAGGAAGAGTTAACATCCAACGCTGCTATGTTTTTCTTTGCCTAATTTATTAAGTGCACCAGAATGGAGGCAACTTTTATATAAATGAAATAATAAAATGTGTTTCTTATTTTAAATTTGCTTCGTGAACTACGACTGGATCAAGTTCTTCATCTGGATAAATTGCCCAATGGAAAACATTTTTCTAGTGAGATAATAAGCACTTGTTAAGTAATGATTTTTTTTTACTAATTTGTAAAATTATGTGTATTTTTTTTATATCAACAGGTTAAAGGCTGTATAGTCAAGTAATATTTAAATGACCTTGTAATCGTAAAGGTATGTTTTCATGTAATTATTCTAGGTTAAATTTATATTTGACATGGAAACATTTTTTTATAAAATGTGTTAACTATTATATGCAATTATGGGTATAAATTTTATATGTTAGATGCGTAAAAGAAAAAACATTTAGATACTTAATAGGTAAAGTAAATAATAAAAAAAAAAAAAAAATTATCAGAAGTAATTAAAAAGAATTGCTATACAAGATATTTCTTGTCTAAAGCTTGAAACGAATTTATACTGTATTAATTGAGGAACTTATTCCCAATTATTCTTTATTAACACATTCACTTTATTTAGTTCAAGATAATATGCTACCAATTACTTGTTGAATGTTCCTTTGGTAAAATGAAAATTATTATACTTTTATTCTGTGATATCCATTGATTTCAGATGTTGATCTAAGTATACCCTGTAACATAATTTTAGTATAATTAGTGTATTTGCTTGTCTTGCCCAGATAAAGCATCAGTATATGCTTAATATCAGCATAGGTAATCTTTATATGTTTATTTTGTGGGATGAAAATGATTTCCCCAAAAGCTTTGTTTTCCATGAGGAGAATAGTTAAATCTAGTATTCAGGCATGTTTTATAGCCCAAGTGATCGCTTCTCATAGTTAGGACGATCAAGAATTTATCTCGCATGTAGTATACTTCATTCGTTTAAATCCCAGGAGAGGATTATATTTGGTGTGTGTTCGTATTATGCCCAAGTAAAAGGCAAGAAACCACCAAAATATTTTAATGTAGTAGTTAACTCTACTGACCTTTGGTGTTATTCCATATTCCTCATGAGAAAATAGATATAATTCCACCACGGAAGGTGTTGATTATTGTGTTTAGAAAGTTAGGGCAAGATAACGGGTATATTGGAGGTGTTAATTCCTCAAGATCCATTTTAGTATAAATAGTGCACTAGTACTATGATCAATATCTGGATTGTGCAGCGGAATATTGCTAGTAATTCACATGTAAGTCAATGGAGAGAGTAAGTTTAAAATTGCGTGATTTAGAAACGCTTATTTACCAATGGAGGATTCAAATACAATGTTTAATTCTGGTTAATGAGTAAGCAACACTAATAATGTAAATTATCCTTATGAATAAAGTGTGTATCACAACTTAAGTGGTATTAAGTTAAATATAAAAATAGTAAGTGTAACGTTTGATAAATAGCCCATAAATTATAATAAGTTATCTAAATACAAACCATCGTTTAATTAAATATATTATCATAAAAATCGTTTTACGTATTGCATATAATCAGATTGTTTTTATTCCAAAACTAATATTTAGTTAATAAAGTTAAGTAGAAGCTCATATAAGATACACTAAATGGATGAGTTGATGTATCGATAATAATATGTATTTTTTTATTCAATTTGCATAATTGTAAAAAGATGAAGTAGTAGTTCTAATCCAGGTCTAAAAGTATAGACAAATTAATGTTAGTTACATGTTGTTTTATCCATATGGGATCGAATAAATTATATATGTTTGTTTAGTGTTTTAAGAATAAAGTATAGTCCTGTTAAACTGTAATAATAAATTATAATCTTGTTAAACTTTAATAATAAATTATAGTCTTGTTACACGTTGTTTAGAGTCATTTTTCTTGTGTGCTAAATAAAAGTGTATTTGCATAATACTTGCAATACTTTCCTTGAGTCCGAAATCATTAAACTCCTAAAACTCAATACACCAGATAGATAAATTTAAGCAGATTGGAATATTTCATTGTATTTTAGTTTAATAAGAATTATTTATGGGATTGAAAACTTCAGACCAAGACATTTTATTTTATGTGTGTAAAGATGACTTTATTCCCAAACTACTAGCTTTGGTTGCACATTGTTCCGTACACAATTAAGTGAAGTGTCTAAGTAATAAATCTTAGTTAAATTATTGTGTTGTCATGGATAATGGAAGGACACAAAAGCACCCTTGTCTTTTCATCATTCCGACTGAGATTCTGGATAAAAGGGCTGTATTATTCAAAATTATGCGTTGTTATTGAATCTGGTTATCATCTCTTTAAATATTATAATAGTTGATATGGGGATGAGGATACCCGGAATTTAAATAAGGTAAATGTTTCCTATAGCTGACCAGAATGTCAGTCATATGCGACAACACAATACTGCCGAGCATTTTCTTAAATATAACAGAGAACCCTGAGATTAATGTCATTATTATAAGTGCTCTTAAATTAAGGAGTGATCAATTATGATCAATATTACAAGCGTGGCATAGCTTAAGAGAATTGTATGTACAATTGTATTACATGAAAAGTATTTTAGATCATATTGGAAAATTAATAGATATGTTGCTTTTATTTTGGTTGCCTTAACAACAACCAGGAAAATTAGTGGCACAAGTGCAAGATAATATAATTAATTATATCAATAAAAGAAATAGATATAAATTTCTAGATATAATAAATAACTAACTAGGTTAGTTAGAATATATATATATATAATTGTAAAAACTTTTAGAGAGGAAAAAGTTATAAGTAAAATATTAAAGAGACATTCTTTTAAAGTAGAAAAATAAAAATTATAGTTAAATCAGATAAAAAAGATTGAATGCTAAAAATAAACAATGGTCTAATTAGTGCACCTGAAATGTCATTGAGATGAGATTCTTTTTAGATAAACAACATCTATAAAAACAACTAATTAATTAAAAAGGCAAAGATAATAATTAATTGCCTGTATAATTGCCTGTATAAAGCATAAGGAAATATTACCTGAGCAAATGTATAGTGTACCACCCAATCATTGCTGGGATTTGAAAACAATGAACTGTCTCAGTAATAAGTGATCAAGAAAGAGTTCAGTTAATTCTTGGAGATCCTTTTGTGTAAATGGTTATATATTCGAGCAGAATGTTTCCTTTTCCACATTGACTGAACATGACAAAAGTCAGTTAGGACTCCTTAAAGGTCGTATTGATCTTTATTATTATTTATTATGCCTTCGGGCCCATTGATGTAATAATTGTATATATATGTAATAGCTAAATATTTAAGGGATTAGATAATTAAAGTTTACTTGAAAATTAACTATTAGTCATTATTAACACACTCGTGGAAACGTGTTATGTATATAGTTGCACTCGTGGAAGTGTATTCTCTAACAGCTGGATGTAGCAATTTGGCGCAGTTGCAGTCTTAATTTGGACCATTAAGTAAAGAAATAGTTAAATTGGGTAAAAGTCAAAACAATGCTAGTAGCAATTGGGGAATTTGATGTCATTGAGGCAAGTAGTTGGCCCCTGTATGTTCAACATGTAGAGAAATACTTATTTATCAATAAAGTTAAAGATGATAAGTATAAAATTGCTTTATTATTGTGCTTTGTGGGCAAAGGAGTTATTGAGATAGCAACCAAACTCACAGAACCCTTAACTCCTGAAGAATATTCATACAATCATGTCAAAGAATGTTTGGCAAGCCATTTTAACATCTAACCTTTGAGGCACATAGCCAGACTGCAATTTCGTGCCAGAAACCAACATTGGGAGGAGAGTATTAAAGATTACGACATTGCTTTATGTAATTTAGCAAAGAATTGTATCTATGGATCTTTCCTAGATGAAGCACTCCTGCAATAATTGCTTAGTGAAATGTGCGATGATAATTTTTAGCAACAATTGTTGGCTGTAAGCAATGTAGATTATACACAAGCTATAAAATGTAGAATAGCTTATGAAAACAATTAAACAATCTCGTAAATTTGCCAAGTTCAAAAGTAACAGCAAATCACAAGCAGATGTTTGTAGAACCATAAGCAAAGATTTGACTAAAAATAATGGAAATAGTGCTAACAGCAAAACTGAGTCTATATGTTTCTGCTCTGGGAAAAAGGGCCACAAAGCCAGCAATTGCTATTATAAAAGAGAGCACTGTAGGAAGTGTAAGAAAAGAGGACATTTGGAAAAAATGTGTAAAGAGAAAAGTGATAATTATAAATACACTCAGCAAGGCCAGGAAAGTCAGTATAGAAATGTGAAAAAATGTCCACTACTGATGACAAAATTATGTTACAATTAAAATTATGTGACCAACTCATATCTATGGAAGTGGACAGTGGTAACGACATATCTATGATATCAGTCCATGATTGGTATACCATGACTTCCAAGATTAAGAAAAGACCCATTATACAAAAGACCATTCTAAAGGCATGAGATATAAATGGTGAGGCCATAAAAGTAAAGGGAGTTGTTCAGGCACCAATACTTGCAAGTCAGGGCAAAATTATCATTCTACCACTATACGTAGTACATGCCTCCATAAAACCTATACTAAGTCGAGACTGGTTCAGCAAAATGGAGTTAAAATAGCATTCTCTAAAAAAAATAGAAATACTCAAAAGACAAAAAACCTTTCCAGCAGCAAGCAGATAACAAAAGCAGGTCAGAAAAGATCAGAATGACCAAGACAAGAAAAGAAATGAACTACAAAGACTTACTAAAAGTAAGGGTAAAAAAACAAAGTGGTAGCTTGTTGGACGGCTGAAGACAGTGGCTACACATGGATTATGAAGCAGATTTGTGAAGGGTGGCCAATTCAACTTGCAATTTCCTTCACAAAGAACTGTGGAATGCCTGGGAACAACTGTTGGCATGCAAAGGCTGCATTATGAAAGGTGATTGTATGCTGATTTCAGTTAAGGGTAGGCAGCACATAGTAAAGTGACTGCAGAATAGTCAATGAGACATCGGCAGAGAAAAAGTGCTAGAGCTTAGTCATGTCTGGTGGCCAGATATTAGAGCAGACTTGAGGTAACAAAGAAATAAGTATGATGATATTCAAACAACTACATCCCCAGAGGTTGCACCTAGTGAGTTAAAACATATCACTCATCAGCATGCTGCAAGAAAGTTAAAGAACCCCATGTTTTCTAATAACTTGAAAGCTCTGAAATTAAAACCTCATCTCTGAACTTGGGGGAAGTAATGATATGTATGTGTATGTTTAAATGCACATACATATGTAGATATATAATTGTAAAAACTTTTAGTGAGAAAAAAAAGTTATAAGTAAAATATTAAAGAGACCTTCTTTTAAAATAGAAAAACAAAAGTTATAGTTAAATCATATACAAAAGATTAAATGCTAAAAATAAACAGTTGTCTAATTAGTGCAGCTGAAATGTCATTGAAAGAACTGCGAGGAGATTCTTTTTAAATAATTGACAATCTATAAAAATAACTAATTAATTAAAAAGGAAAAGATAATAATTAATTGCCTGTATGAAGCATAAGGAAATAATCACCTGAGCCAATGTGCAGTGTACCACCCAATCGTTGTTAGGATTTGAAAACAATGAATTGCCTCAAGTACTAAGTGATGGAGAAAGAGTTCAGTTGATTCTTGGAGATCCGTCTGTGTAGATGGATATATATTTGAGCTGAATGTTTCTTTTTCCAAAGTGACTTCAAGTGCAGAGAACTGGCCTCTGAACATGACAAGAGTCAATTGGGACTCTTTAAGGAACATATTGATCTTTATTATTATTTATTATGCCTTCAGGCCCATTGATGTAATAATTGTATATATGTAAATAGCTAAACATTTAAGGGATTGTATAATTAAAGTTTATTTTTAAATTAACCATTAGTCATTATTAACACACTCTTGGAAGCATATTATATATATAGTTGGACTCATGGAAGTGCATTCTCTAATAGCTAGACATTGCACTACATAAATTAATATTTCTTTTTTTTTTTATGTTATTCTTGACTGGTTAATTTTGCTTTATATTTGTGTTGAAGCAATATTTGTAATCTATTTGTTTAAAAAAAAAATGATTGTTATTTTAAACTTTTTTGTATAATTTTTATTATTTATTGTATTTATAAATATGATTTTGCATGAGTTTGTTTGTCTGCAAAATGAAGTAGTTTCTTTTTTATAACCTAAAGCTCAGTGCACTTTCAGTAGAATTCACCATAATCAGAGCTATGGTTACAGAGAACTTTACTAAAAGTGTACTCAGCTTTATGTTATAAAGAAGAAAGAAACAATTTTATTATACAGTCAAACAAATGTCCTCAAAAATATTTGAATTACAAATACAAACAATGGGGAAAATCAATATTAAAAATGATTATATGTTTATGAAAACAACTTGGTTTATTGATAAACATCAATAATTTTCTTTTCTTGATCTTTGTTTTTACTTAATATTTGCATTCATATTAGCAATTTTATTAAAATAAAGATCACTTTTGGCTGTGATAGGCAACATGTTATGGTACTTTTTTTGTTGTTGAATCATACTCTGATCATCATTCAAACACAAAGATTTTTTAAATCTCGAACATAAAAGTTTTATATTCATGTTT
The DNA here is from genome assembly GCA_028023455.1 of Epiperipatus broadwayi. Lineage (NCBI taxonomy): Eukaryota > Metazoa > Onychophora > Udeonychophora > Euonychophora > Peripatidae > Epiperipatus > Epiperipatus broadwayi. The sequence goes on along the minus strand of JAQFVV010012487.1, from coordinate 2,604,619 downwards.
TGTTTTTAAAAAAAAAAAATTCAACAATAACTCTTTAGTGATAATATAAACTTTCTATATATCTTTCGCTTTAAAAAAGCTTCATGAAAATGATAGAAAGTAGTTATAAAAAAGAATTTTATTAATTGGTAAAATTTAAATATTTCACATTTTCTGTCTGTAAATTAGTTAACTTTTTCTTTTTTAAATAACAGATATGCTGTAGAATTAATACTTCTTATTATATAATTGACCTTTCTATATATTATTAATCATGTTTAGTAATAAAATGTGTATTGAGTTTGCTTTTCAATAAAATCACAAATGAAAATGAATTTTTTCAAAAACTTTATGCATTATTTATATAATATTTTGAAAATTGTTTTGTACTTGATTACTTGTGTAATGCATTCACATTTAACAACAAAACACAGCATTGCCATAACTCTAAAATAGTAAACAAAACAATTGAAAAAAAAAGCTCCTACATGAAAGAAGGCAAAGTTTCGGTTTTCCTTTGGATTTTTCTTTTATTATAAATAAAAAAATGATAATTTAAATAAAAATGGATTAAAGCATATATAATGAGCAAATACCGAGATTTAAAAGCAAACAATTTCTTGTTAAATATGAGTTTCATTAATATTTATTGAGAGCGATGAATAAAAAAGTGATTAAAAATGTATATTAGTTTAGATAACTTAAACAAATATAATGCTAACTGCTTTGAATACTTTTTAAAAATTAATAAATTTATGGCATTTGAAGCTTAACATCGTGGTAGAATTAGGTTGTATTCGGAGTTCTAATGAGTGAATAGTGTAATGACTTTATTTTATGAGGTTTAAATTTGAATACTCAGGAAACAGTACCTTACATGACTACATCCTCTTATGCTTGTGTATAACTGTTGTTAAAACAGGCAATATATATAGTGAGTTTTGCCTGTTTAGAAACAGTACCTAACCAAGATGACTTTTTATTAGCTTGTAAGCTAATATTTGATTTATTAAACACTAATATACAAACGACTTTATTATTATTATTGTAAATATTATTGTTGTTGTTATCATCATCATCATCTTTCAAAAGAACCTTATTGCATATAACAAGAAAAATGTTACATTTATAACTATTTTACCATATGCAGATGAATTGAAGTTAATATAAATTGAAAATTGTAATGGGGGGGGGGGGCAAAACAAAGGATATGCATATGGTTTACAAATTTGAGTTTACATTTATATATATATATACACACATCGAATCAGTTTTATGTGCTCATAAGGCTCTTAGTTCTGTTTTTTATTAGTCTTTTTTCATCTATAATTTTGAGCATTGTTACAATATGGACCAAGTGGCTGTGTACATCTTTTGGGATACAATTTTTTTATCCCTTAAGTGGAGTAGTTTCATTTTGTTCCAGAATGTATTTGGATGTCTTCTTGGATTATTGTTGTACATGAAGAAGCATCTTGTACACCATAGTGAAAATAATGTAAAAGTACTTGCTTGAATATGTGGGTAGCTATCTTTAACAAATGATTGTAAAAGTGTTTGAATGTCACAGTTTCTTTGTTTGTACAATAATGGTATGGATGAATGAATATTATCAAAGGCAGGGCAGGTAAAAAGAAAATGTTTTTGTGTCTCAGTTTCTCTATGACATAACCAGCATATGTCTTCTATATTTATGTAATGTCTTCTGTGTCTATAAAAGTGTAATATTGATAGTGCTTCAAGATATAATTTGAGCAGAAATTCATAATATTTGGGTTCTAATGACCAGAATTTAAATTTTCGGGTTAGTTGTCTATTGTTAATGTTTATAATTGGTCTTTTATCATTTAAGGGAGAGCAAATTATCTGGTATACATACCAATATTTAAATTTATCTTGAGGTAGTGAACAAGTAAAGTTTGGAATGTTGAAAATTAGTGTAAGCAAGGTTTACCAGTATCCATTGATTTGTGATGGTTTATCTATTGGGGTAATCTTGAAGAACACTTTCATGTATGGAAATAAATGAGCACATGTTTTTTGAATGTTAAAAATATGTATTGAATGTAGTCCCAAACCATTTTGTATTAGAGGAGCTTGAATATATTTTAGTGAAATTGAAACAATCTCTTTTCCTCATAGCAACTTTCTACATAATGAGTTTATTTTACTAGTAAAAGATTTAGTGTATAGTATTATTGGAGAATAGTATGTGATTTGAGTCATAATTAATAAATTAAACAGGGATCTTTTTGAATACAATGATAGGTAAGATTTTGAAAGTGAATCCATTGTTTTTAATTTTGTTTTGTATTTGTTGATGCATTTATAGGTTGCTAAATAGAAGGGGAATCCCACAAAAGAACTAGGTTTTCCTTTAAAATGTTGTGTGTGAAATTGTCCTGTATATATTGACCATGCAGAAGATTTATTCATGTTAAACTCCAGCTTGTATTTGTTAGTGTATGAATTAAGAATTTTAAATAGAGTTGGGATCTGTTTTTTAGAAGTTAAAAAAAATTGAGGCATCATCCATTTTGGCAATACAGATGTTTGCTTTCAGACCAGGTATGTATATGCCTGATAATTCTTTTTCTATCATATTCAGTAAGGGATTGATATAGACAGTAAAAAATTAGCACTTAGTGGTGGACCTTGTGGAATTGAACAGTAAGGTACAAAAGAGGGAGAATTCTAACCATTAAGTGTAATATGTATTTCTTGACTTAATAGAAGATTGGTGATTAAATATATTAAGGATCTCAGTATTGCAGTGTCTGATAATGCTTCAACAAGGAGTTCAATTGGAATCATATCAGATGCTGATTTTATATCCAGTTGGATCACAACTGGACTAATTTTTATTATTTCTAACAGAATCAATAACTGTTTTGAATAGAAAGGCTTCTTGCATTGTAGATGAGCTTTTCTTAGCAAACTACACTTTAGATAGTCATTTTGTCTTTACTCCAGCAGTTTGATACTCAGTGGGCTCATTGATATGGGCCTTAGATTGTTTAGTATGGTTATTTATGTTTTGGTAAATGGTACTAGTAAAATAGGGTATAATCCATGTATATGATAGACTTTTTTTGTTAGAAAGTTTGCTAGATTACATAGGTACTCTGCAGTAAATTTTTCTAAATGCCTGAATTCAAAGCAAGGTATACCATGCATTCCTGGATGACAGGAGTTTGGTGTTGATGCTAATTTTTGAATAAAGTCCTTGGGAGTAAATATTTATCTTCTTCTGGCTCACTGAGAAAAATGGTGCAGGATTGAAATTTTTCTTTTCTTGAAGTTTGGATTTGAAATGTGTGTAGAGAGGTAGCAACATGTTGTAACCAGAGATTATATCTTCTTGTATTTTAGTTGCTGGTGGTATGCGAGTTGATGGCTTTTGTCCCAGTATGCAGCAAATATAGTATCTGGTCCATGTGTGTGTCTGTCTCAAAAAAGATGTTTATTTATTGTCAGGTATTCTCTAAGTTCTTCAGAGACTGGTTGATAAAGTTTCTTTAGGGCGATCACATTTGAACAGCCTTATTTATATGTTGTATTAATAAACATCATATGATCACCATTTCTTATGCTTGCTCTTAACTGTTATTAAAACAGGCAAAACTCTCTATATGTATTGCCACTCAGTGCAGGCTTTCTGGCATTCATTGATTACTCTGGCTTGCACTTAGTGGCAATATGTATACAGAGTTTTGCCTGTTTTATTTGTTGTACTGTTTGTGATTCTCTTGTGTGTTTTATCTACAAGAGCTAGTAGAAGTCTTGAAGGTACTGGGGTGGCCTTTTTTATATCAATTGTATATGAAATAATATTAACAAAGACAATCCATGTTGGTGCTGAATCCATTTCAATGTCTCGAAGTGTAAAGAGTGATATATATTTCTGAAAATAAATATTCTGGGATTTGATATAGAAGGAGCACTCTAATTGTGTTTCCAATAGATGCTATTGATCTTTGTATAAAATCATTTTACAACAAAACAATAATTGCAGAATGATCTGATAATGATGAGTTTTTTATTGTTAGACTGATCATGTGATGTAACACTGGTGTGTAAAAGATCAGGTCAATTAATGATGAAAACCTGCCATTATTAAATGTGACTAAATTCTGTGGGAGATAGCCTTCCCCACTCATGAGTGGTATAGCTAATAAGTGCAACCATTTTGTGATAAACCCATTATATGACATGTTGAAATCATGAAGGAAAATTAATGGATGTGATGAGAATGCTATTTTAGAATTTATAGTTTGAATAACTTTCTTAATAGCTGTATGATTTGGAGGTAAATGGATAAATGCTACATTCTACGTAACTTTTTTATCATATAAGGTTATAATTAATATGTGTGCATATATATATATATATATATTATTTTGAATGAATAGAAGGAGCAGGTTTTCATTATTACTACTCCTGTTCCTGCTGAGGGTGATGCTTGGGAGAATGCTGAGTATCCTTAATTATTAAGATAGTTAGATGGATTAATCTGAGATTTATTATAAATTTTTGTTTCAAGTAACCCTAGCCATTTTACTAATTGATGGTTTTTCCATGGATATTTAATGACACTATTTTTATTACAGTATCACTCAAAAAAACAAAACACAACTGTTGCAGTAACTAGATTGTAATTTTTATGTAGTTTAAATAACTTACACAAATTATAACAAAGAATTTTTAAGTCTCGGGTAACGTCTTCATCTGAAGTGCAGTCAAACTCGGTATCCGTCGAACTCATATTTGTTTTTGTTTTGTTTTTTATCTAATGTCTAGGGCATATAATCTTCACTAAGTTCAATAGGCACCTGCATTTTTTTCTGCTTCATTTGCTTCATGGTCTGCCTGTTTTTTGTTTTTTTTTGGTTGGCAGTGACATTTATTTTTGAGTCTATAGGTGGCAGGTAAGGCATTAGGTAGTCTATAATATTTTGCGAAGTTTTGTTGAGGAGTGTTTTGGATTGTTTGTGATTTTGAAATCACTTTTTAATGTTTCTTGTTGAGGTGAGCTATTTGCTTGTAACACTGATTTATCCTCATCATTTGGTGATTGATTTTCTTGTAAAATTGATTCACTTTCATCATTTATTGATTGCTCTCCAGTAATGTTTAGACCTTCTGTTCCATCGTCATTAATTGGATTATTTTGTTTGCATATTGTAGCTGATTCACTTGTCGGTTGAGGAGTCAATTCTGTGTTATTTACTGGTGTATTTCCACATTGATGACTTGAGGTTGTTTTCATATCACAGTGTTTGCATTTAAGTTTTGGGCATGCATTTATAATATATTCTCATTATTTGTAGTGAAAACATTGCGGTTTAAGTTCATGAATTATTAAATGTAGTGTCGTTTCATGATCGGTTATAAGTGTGGGAATATCATTTGGATTTATGTTTTGATTTATTTTAACTTTAAAGTGATAACTGTTGCTATAGATCGGTATAGGAGTTCCTTTTAAATATACAGATTGAAAGGCAACAACAACTCCGAACGGTTGCATTAATTTATTGAAGTCATTTATTGTGTAGTTTAAGTACGTATTTTTAATTATGCTGGCAATAAAATTTTCTCTATATTGGTTAACTTTTACTAAAGTATATTTCCCTAATGTTTTAATTGTTTTATAAAATATTTCTTTTTGTTCCTCATTACAGAATTCAATAGCAGGGTAGCGAGGATTTATGATCTGCAATGCGCAATATAGAATCCCATAAATTATTTGGGTAAAAGTTTACTTTAGTGGCCAAAATATGTCCATCCTCTATTTCTTAAAATTAGAACTGAAAAAAAAAAGAAACATATTCGTAATAAAAATTATTCGAAAATCTTACATATCTGCTATAAAAAACTTACATTACTAGACCTATTATTTTCGATTTGTAACTATATTAGAATTAGATTAAAATTTATTAAAATGTAATGGATAAAAAAACAAAAACATTTACCTTTTTAAGCATAATTGTGTCCTATGTAGATTGGGAAGTTGGAGAAAAAAGTAGTAGTTACTTTCATTTTGTACATTACTTAGTTTTGACCATTTCTTATATGAATGTTGGATTAATTACACTACATTAATTAAAATAATTACTTTATTTGAAATTTGAGAATTTAAACTATATAACACTTGTTACAAAAAAAGACAGTCTCTGGGTTCAAAAGTTCGAATTACTCACACACGTGTAGTTTTATAGTTGCAAAAATGGCAGGTAGACCTGTTACATCTTTAGTTCCAGATAATCAGATTTGAAATGTTGCTGCTATACATACCCATAATATTGAAAATATGTGGATAAGAGGAAAGCGTAAGCTGAAATTCCAATCTGGTACCAGCAGAGCTTTGTTTTCATCGTACCTACAAGAATTTGCCTTCCGGAGTAGACACAGCACTATCACTTTTTTCTCCAATTTCCTAGTCTGCATAGGACACAATTATGTTTAAAAATGTAAATGTTTTTTTTTTATCTTTTACATTTTAATCTAATTCTAATATAGTTATAAATCGAAAATAATAGATCTAATAATGTAAGTTTTTTATAGCAGATATGTAAGATTTTCGAATAATTTTTTTTACGAATATGTTTTTTTTTTTTCAGTTCTAATTTTAAAAAATAGAGGGCGAACATGTTGTGGCTGCTAAAGTAAACCTTTACCAATTATTTGTACTTAATTTTTCATATATCAAATCTTTAGGAAACCTACACAGCAAACAATTTATATCTGTAATTGCAAGGATAACAGACCGGTCAGTAAAGAAATGTTTAAAAGACAAACAAATCTTGTGTGACGGTCGTATTAAAGCATTCAGATATTTTTGTTAGACTTTCATTAATCCAGATCTCTCCTATTGTGTTATCTGGTAACGGATCAGATTCTGAAATCATATTTAGTTTCATGCGATCATTCACTGTTGAATGATGAAATCTTGAGACTGGAGTTTGATTTTTTCCCACATTCTGATGAGTATCTTCTTTTTTAATGGATGCTTTGATTGCATCAGTGTAAGTAGTGCTTGCTGCGTTCAAAGAGATTGCCATATTGGAGTTAAAAAAATATAACTGTTTGCACACAAATTTCCTCATCAGAGAAGTTTTCTTAAGTTTAAAAAGCTATATTTACTGAAGATTGGGTTGTCTAGAATCAATGCGGTTTATTTTAAATAAGAAATTTTAAGTTCAATTATTACTAAAAATATATATTATATCCTACCAATATCTATGATTACCACACCTGCTGGCACATGCGCACTCTGTCTACTACTACTACTATTATTATTATTATTATTTTAAGTGTCATAGCATCGGCCGGGATGCGAACCTGCAACCCGGGCAACTGCCTGAAAATGCAAGGCAGTCGCATAGACCTCTTGACCACCAATGCAAGACTATTATTATTATTATCATCATCATCATCATTATTATGATGATGACAATGATGATGATGTTCTAACTGTGATAGAAATATTGTATGTTTGTACAGCCATATTTCTATTTTTTATTAATGTGCACAGAAATTCTGATTCAAATTCTATTTTGCATTTGTTTTAGTCATTTTAGTAGACTGGTAATCCCTAGTCATTATACAATCATTAATGGGTCAGTAATTTCAATTTGGTAATTATTACATATTTAGGTAAAAATGTGATCTAAAATGGTATGGCTTACATAGCCTGGTTACATAAAAACTGTAGAAATACTATTATCAGTAATAGTGATAAAGCAAGAGATACTGTAGTACTAAAAATAACTAATATAGATGTGATTTTTTTTCTAAATATAGTACATATAATATGAAAATTTTATATTGATGCAAACTCTTCAAATATAAATAAAACATTACTGGTGTCTAAATATATATCAAGACTTAAGGTTGATACAGTTGCCTAATTGACCAGTAAATGGATATTTCATGGCATTGAATTCATGGTAAATTTTAATATATCTTCTGTTCTTAGAATTTTTCAAATGTGACAATGGAAAGTTAATGGTATTTAAACTTGTTTTGCACCATGATAGTTATACTCATTTTATTAATGTATATGCTCCAATTATAGATTTAGAGAAAGAAGGCATTTATTCATTGCTAGATAGCATTATTATATCAAGACTATTAAAAGGTCTTTTTTTTACGGACTTTAATGTACATATTGGTAGAAGCACTATACTTGGTCAAAAGTTATTGGAAATAACAGTTTTAATGCTTTAAACTCAAAGTCTGCTGTTATTGAATTTTTGCATAATATTTGGATGCACCCATACTCAAAACAATGGTATTTAATAAATTACATCATAGTTCTGAGTTAAAATACAAGAGAGCTGCTGATTTTACACAAGCATTTATAAATGCTCATTGTTTGAACACATCATAAATTAGTAATGTTTCAAAATTAAAATAATGGTTGCATTAAAAAGTATGCTTTATTTTTCAATAATTGCATTAAATAATTTATTTCAATCACATTCACAAGAAATTTGATGTTCATTTTTCAGTAGCATTTAAATAGTCATGCTAAATTTCAACAGCTGTTAAACACTAAAATTGGTAATTTGGACTTTCAGGATTGTCATATTATTAAGGTATGGATTTTTTAAGGGGAATATTATGAATATATATAAATCTATTCTTGGATTTACTAAAAAGAGTAATCATGATTGGTTTTATATCAGTGATCTTATTAATAGAGATTTGTTTATAAAGAATATATGATGTTGGCTTAACAAAGTAATAAATTGAATGTAAAGCTTCATAATCAATATTGAAATTTAAAGACAAATGTTTAACAATTGATAAGAAAGCTTAAAAATGATTAGTGGGTTAACATTGCAAAAAAAAAAAAAGAGCATTTCCTAATCTTGGTCATTTTAGACTTTTTTTAGCATATTAATTCTTCAAATAGATGGATTGATTTTGATTTTTAATGATATATATCTCAATTTAGATAACAATATATATCTTAGTGAAATTAAAATAACTTATTTTAATCTCAAAAATATAAAAGATGTGATTTTTGTTGAATATCTGAAGAAGTTTTAAAATGTAGTGGTGATGTATTAGCTTCAAAAATATTGGAATTTTTTTAAAAACAATTGAAATCATGAAGTTGTGGTACCTTAAGGATCTTACAACTATTCCATTTTTTTTTTAAATAGAAAGACTAGACAAAATTATAGAATCATGAAATATCATTATTGTTCACTACAGAAAAGATTATTTAAAGGATATTGTAGAATCAATAGTTTCCTATCTTAGATAGTTATTGGAGGTGGTGTAGTTTTAGATAATCAAAAACTACTAAAGACATGGTTTTTGTTACTAGGAAATGCAAAAAAAAATTCCAGAGCAAAGGGATGATTTATAATACTTTCATTCATTGGACCAATTGATTCATTAATTGATTTGTGGCACTGTTTAAAATGAGTTGATATGCAATCAACACATATTTATATTATACAACATTTGTATGGTGGAATAAGAAGTGTTATTACTATAAGTTGACAGTCTAAAGTATTTTAAATGAATACTTGTATTAAATATGGATTTGTATTAGCTCTATATTTTAAGTGTTTTTATTGTGGTCTCTGAAACTGATAATAGGTGGTTTAATGTACCAGGGATAAAAGATGTGATATAGATGCGATAATGAACTTTTTAATGTAAATTAATTAAAAGAAAAAGAAAGATCTTAATCTTTTTGGCTTCTAAAATTATAATATTTGGATAATTGTGCTATTTTTGTCACTTCAAAAGATGATTTACAGAATACTCTTAGTGTTTTAATGCAACATTAGACCTTGGTATAGCAATTAATATTCAAATAACTCAAGTTCCTTTATCCAACAGTTATAGAAATAAAGCTTTCAGAAACATGAATTTAGATATTGAAATGCAGCAATAGGTTCTATTGTGCTGCTGCTTTTAATAAGTGAAAAGATATTTTATCTCAGTAAAGTAATTAACATAACTCATTATAAACAAAGGCAAAACTCCCCATACAGTAGTGCCACCCTGTGCCAAACAGAGTAATCAATGGATGCCAGAAGGCTTGTGCATAAAATCCCTATCTAGTGCCTACTCATCCAACATCCCCAGACTAGTTTCTGGCTTGTGGCCATCATCAGTGAGGAGCCTTTGGATCTGAGAGCACTGCACCTAGATCTTAGGATCTAATGCAATCCTCCAGCAGCCACCTTTTAACTCTGCTTTACTACAAAACTATGAGAATGAAATTGAAAACATCGTTAATATCTTCAATCTAAACTCAATAGCTTATATAGTCATATGGGTCTGAACTCAATTCAGCACCCATACATTTTGGTGTCTTTGGCTCTTAAACAACCACAGCCACCACTATCCTATTAGGCAGGATTGGTTTAAACCATCAAACATCACATGATCACCATCTCTATACTAGCACATAATTTGTTGTAAACAAAGGCAAAACTCCCCATACAGTAGTGCCACCATGATCATGTGATGTTTGATGGTTTAAACCAATCCTGCCTAATAGGATAGTGGTGGCTGTGGTTGTTTAAGAGCCAAAGACACCAAAATGTATGGGTGCTGAATTGAGTTCAGACCCATATGACTATATAAGCTATTGAGCTTAGATTGAAGATATTAACAATGTTTTCAATTTCATTCTCATAGTTTTGTAGTAAAGTAGAGTTAAAAGGTGGCTGCTGGAGGGTTGCATTAGATCCTAAGATCTAGGTGCAGTGCTCTCAGATCCAAGGCTCCTCACTGATGATGGCCACAAGCCAGAAACTAGTCTGGGGATATTGGATGAGTAGGCACTAGATAGGGATTTTATGCACAAGCCTTCTGGCATCCATTGATTACTCTGTTTGGCACAGGGTGGCACTACTGTATGGGGAGTTTTGCCTTTGTTTACAACAAATTATGTGCTAGTATAGAGATGGTGATCATGTGATGTTTGATGGTTTAAATAACTCATTATCATCAATAACCATTATCAATCCACTGCAGGATGAAGGTCTCTCTGAGTTCAATCCATCTTCTTCTATCTTCTTTAGCTTCTCTTCTCACATAGGAGCCTTGTATCTGAGAGCACTGCACCTAGATCTTAGGATCTAATGCAACCCTCCAGCAGCCACCTTTTAACTCTACTTTACTACAAAACTATGAGAATGAAATTGAAAACATTGTTAATATCTTCAATCTAAGCTCAATAGCTTATATAGTCATATGGGTCTGAACTCAATTCAGCACCCATACATTTTGGTGTCTTTGGCTCTTAAACAATCACAGCCACCACTATCCTATTAGGCAGGATTGGTTTAAACCATCAAACATCACATGATCACCATCTCTATACTAGCACATAATTTGTTGTAAACAAAGGCAAAACTCCCCATACAGTAGTGCCACCCTGATCATGTGATGTTTGATGGTTTAAACCAATCCTGCCTAATAGGATAGTGGTGGCTGTGGTTGTTTAAGAGCCAAAGACACCAAAATGTATGGGTGCTGAATTGAGTTCAGACCCATATGACTATATAAGCTATTGAGCTTAGATTGAAGATATTAACAATGTTTTCAATTTCATTCTCATAGTTTTGTAGTAAAGTAGAGTTAAAAGGTGGCTGCTGGAGGGTTGCATTAGATCCTAAGATCTAGGTGCAGTGCTCTCAGATCCAAGGCTCCTCACTGATGATGGCCACAAGCCAGAAACTAGTCTGGGGATATTGGGTGAGTAGGCACTAGATAGGGATTTTATGCACAAGCCTTCTGACATCTATTGATTACTCTGTTTGGCACAGGGTGGCACTACTGTATGGGGAGTTTTGCCTTTGTTTACAACAAATTATGTGCTAGTATAGAGATGGTGATCATGTGATGTTTGATGGTTTAAATAACTCATTATCATCAATAACCATTATCAATCCACTGCAGGATGAAGGTCTCTCTGAGTTCAATCCATCTTCTTCTATCTTCTTTAGCTTCTCTTCTCACATAGGAGCCTTGTATCTGAGAGCACTGCACCTAGATCTTAGGATCTAATGCAACCCTCCAGCAGCCACCTTTTAACTCTACTTTACTACAAAACTATGAGAATGAAATTGAAAACATTGTTAATATCTTCAATCTAAGCTCAATAGCTTATATAGTCATATGGGTCTGAACTCAATTCAGCACCCATACATTTTGGTGTCTTTGGCTCTTAAACAATCACAGCCACCACTATCCTATTAGGCAGGATTGGTTTAAACCATCAAACATCACATGATCACCATCTCTATACTAGCACATAATTTGTTGTAAACAAAGGCAAAACTCCCCATACAGTAGTGCCACCCTGATCATGTGATGTTTGATGGTTTAAACCAATCCTGCCTAATAGGATAGTGGTGGCTGTGGTTGTTTAAGAGCCAAAGACACCAAAATGTATGGGTGCTGAATTGAGTTCAGACCCATATGACTATATAAGCTATTGAGCTTAGATTGAAGATATTAACAATGTTTTCAATTTCATTCTCATAGTTTTGTAGTAAAGTAGAGTTAAAAGGTGGCTGCTGGAGGGTTGCATTAGATCCTAAGATCTAGGTGCAGTGCTCTCAGATCCAAGGCTCCTCACTGATGATGGCCACAAGCCAGAAACTAGTCTGGGGATATTGGATGAGTAGGCACTAGATAGGGATTTTATGCACAAGCCTTCTGGCATCCATTGATTACTCTGTTTGGCACAGGGTGGCACTACTGTATGGGGAGTTTTGCCTTTGTTTACAACAAATTATGTGCTAGTATAGAGATGGTGATCATGTGATGTTTGATGGTTTAAATAACTCATTATCATCAATAACCATTATCAATCCACTGCAGGATGAAGGTCTCTCTGAGTTCAATCCATCTTCTTCTATCTTCTTTAGCTTCTCTTCTCACATCACTCCTGCACACTTTTTTATTTCATCCATCCATCTCACATGTGTCTCTTTCTGGGTCTTTTACTATCTCTTGGAATATTATTTAAGATTTCAATTGTCCATCTATTATCATTTCTTCTAGAAATATGCCCAGCCCAACTCCATTTCAGTCTTTTAATTTTTTCAATGAGGTCAGTAATACCTATTTGTTCTCTTACCCATATATTGTATTTTCAATTTCTTCTTGTTACTCCTAACATGCATCTCTTTACACTTCTTTGAGTGGTCTGAAGTCTCTGTATTGCTCTTGTATTAAGTGTCCAAATCTCAGATCCATAAATGAGAACTGGTAAAACACATTTATTAAAAACCTTCCTTTTTAAACACATAGGCATATTTCCTTTTGGTATCAAATTATTTCTACCAAAAGCACTCCAACCAAGTTTAATTCTATGATTAATTTCATCCATTATATTTCCATCTGTATTAATAATCTGACCAATGTATTCATGGCTGTTAATTTCTAACTCGTCATAATCAATCTTTATTTTCATATTTTGAGAAAATCCATTGAACATTACTTTAGTTTTTTTAACATTTATCTTTAATCCTACTTTCATGTTATAACTCCTGCAATATTTCCTGCTGCTTTAAAGCATTTTTTGCAAAAACAACTACATCATCTGCAAAATCTAAATGACTTAAATAATCTCCCTTTACTTTTATTCCTTTAGCTTCGCATTTTAAACCACAAAATACTTCTTGCAGCACTGCTGTAAAAAGTTTTGGAGATATGGAATCATTTTATCTTATACCCTTCTCAATGTTAACTTTCCTAGTATCATTATTAATCTATGTACTGACAAATAACTTTAAATATAAACAATTCTTTTTAATAATAATTTCCTCTTCCAAATAATTAATATAAACTGAACAAATTAAAGAAGAAATAATATAACCTATTATCCATTCTTTCTTAATTAATCTTATAAAAATTTCCATTGTAAATAAAATACATAGAAATATCCAATAATAAAAGCAAATCTTTAATAACTTTAATCTTATTCTTTGACAAAGATCCATGTTTAACCAACACCAACATAAGAACATCAATACTGCTTAATCTATTAACACATTGATACATATTCTTAATATGCAAACTAATAAATACCCAATTACTTTCCATTTTAAAATTATTAATCTTATCAAAAGTTTCAAAAGAAGAAACTGTGTAATATATATATATATGCAAACATATATACTATATATATATAACTATATATATATATATATATATATGCAAACATAATCACTTTAATAGACAACTATATATTTTAATCATGTATGAAAATAAATATATGATTAAAATATATAGTTTGTCTATTAAATTGATTATGTTTACATATTCAATTTAGTGAGAAAAAATATATATATGATATCAATAGTCTTTTTATTATATTAATTTTGTTTTTATAACCATCATTTTATTTTATTGGGGAATATTTAGTAAATTCCCATTTTAAGCTTATTTGATTGATGAGGCTTGTAAAGCAGAAGTTGGCTAGAGCTGGCTAAGTCTATAACATTGCAATAACTATGGCATACATGTATGAAATAGTCTTATAGTTAAACTCAAATAACGTTTTAAGTAGAGACTTTATCAGGATTAATATATCAGAATGCTTCTGTTTAAATTGAATTTGAAGGACAAAGGAAAAATGCTGGTAATTTTTTTTTGGTTCTCTTCAATAAGGACGGAATATCAAACAAAGCATTACTAATCACAGAATGACTAAAGACAATTTAAAGTGTAGAATGCTATTCAAAATAATAAGGACAATTGCGTATTCAATCCAGAACGGCACGAAAATATCGTATATTTTCAGTATGATAAAGGAGGAGTTAACTGCTTGCATGATTTGGTGTCTCAAATGGATATGTTATGAACACTGCAAAGTAGTGGGTATATTTAAGTTACGCTTATATATTTTTTTAAGTTATACTGCAGAAGTGCATTTAGTTTAAATGCGGTTTGGAATGTGTCCTATACTGTTTGTATAATCCCGGAGAGAAGCTTTGCAAATGAACTTTTTATTCAAATTACAAAACTAATAACTTTTGTGTCTTTATTATTTTTTATTGCTTAACTCATATATAATGTATATGATGGATAGAGAAGCTTTAATATTATTATGTTTATTTTATAATATATGTTATTTTGACTTTCAAGACCGTCTCTGGAAAATGTGCAACTTAAAGGAGTAGTACGTCGGTAAAAAAAAAAATGATTGTGTTCAAATAGATCTTATTATTTTCCTTATGAGGATGAAGGAAATATTTTTAATAATATATTATTAAAGAGGTTTACATTTGTTTTGCATATGTTATTATCTTAAAGTGAGAATTATTATTATTATTATTTTTTTTTTGAATCAACGAACGTATAATAGAAATAGTTTGTTAAATATAAAAAGAAAGTTCGTTCATAATAATTAGAAGCATTAAATCTTAAAAGTAACCTAAAGTTTATTAAATTAAAAAAAAATTATACCTTAATGCAATATTTAATTATTATATTACCTGCTTAGTGCATAATTTAGGATTAATATTATGTATACTTTTATTCGCGAGAGTGTGTTTGTTTTGCACAATTGTAATATTTGTGTGATAAAGTATAATTTGTGAATATTTTATGCATAAATTCGTACAGTGCCGTATTTTCTGAGTTGAACAGATTGATGTATTATCTGTAGGTATTTGTCTGCTAGCATGTATTTATAAGGTTCAATATTTTAGAAGCTATGATAATAGAAAGAAATCTGACTGCATTGTAATATTTATAGGGATAAAAGATCTTGTTTATTTAATATATGTTAATAATTTCCATGAATAGAGCCTAGTTTATTTTATATGCGTATGATTAATGATATTTTTGAAGTGATGTTCTTAGGGTCCTGGTGTTGTGGAATTTAAAATCCCCACCAAATAATGTATTTAGAAGTAAAGGAGTTATTGTTAAAAGATGATTAAATGATGCTTAGGAAGTGATATGATGTTTTTCTTGGATTCTTGGTGTTGATTAGATGTTCTCCACCAAAGGTATATGTGGAATTAGATGAATTCTGGTAGAAGTGTTCAATAGATGTTTATCTGCTCCTCATGTATATTCCCTTTATAACATGTTGTATGTAAAATCATAAAATATAGCTTTGTGTTAATTAAAAAATGGTTAGACAAATTGTTAGATTAATTCTGGATGTAGTACTAGTGTCATATTTATGGAGGATTTACGACATTGTTCAAAATAAATTAATTATGTGATATTTTCTTAATGAAGGGAGAGTTTACAGAAAAGATTGTTCTATAATATTGCTGTTTGAACGTACACACACACGCGTAGTATAAATAATATCGCGAATTGAAGTATAGAATTATGAAATATAAAAATGAGAAATAAATGCTCGGAAATATATTAAATTCAGTTAATAAAGGTATAAAACATTAAGATTTAAACAGGAAATAAGTATTTTAAAATACAATGTATCTATTTAAGTAAAAATTAATCATCAAATCATCAGAATAAACATGATTTTGCTATGTATGAAAGGTATAAGGAATTGGAATTATTATTTAGTCAATTAGAGAAAGTTGTTTTGCTGAAAGCCAAAGATTAATGGTTTGATTTATTTTGTCAATCAACTGTAATATTCTCTCGAAAGTATTTATGTTTTTTTTTTGTTGTGATAATAATATGATATTTCATTTATTTATTGTCGTATGGATAAAACATCTAAGCAAGTATGTGTTCCAAGTCGGGATCTTTAAGTTTATTATTAGTTTGTTTAGATAGTAGGAATCCCAAACTGATGCTAAAGATTTATTTAATAATTTAAAGGTCTATAAAACAAAGACCTATTTTGTAAATATTATGTTCATCCCAATTTATTTTGTTTATTTGTAATAAATGATGTATTTAGTTATTTAAATTTAAAACAACTGTGTCGTGAGTTATTTTTTTGTATACATTCGTATTTTCATTTCCACATCTCCATATTTCATAAATCTATTATATAACTGATATATTATTTTAGAGTTATCACATTAAATTTGCTAGTGTCTGACAATATTGTTTTTCTTAATCCAAACATTATAAAGAGTATTTGCCACTTGTTAAACATATTAGAAAGGTTGCCAGGTCAGTATATTTTGTTAGATGATGATACGAGATTAAAATTTCCTATCTCTGTTATTATCTTATTATTGAAACACAGTAAGATATTTTAGTCAATTTGTTTTATTATATTTTTCTCATACTTTAGAATTGTAACTTATGGGCAATGAAGTTTATTAATTCAACTGTGTTTGTTCAATTCCCTGAGATCTTGTTATTTATTTCTTGATTGGCATTAAAGTAGATGTTAAGATTATGATATGCCAAGTAATAGAATTGTTTAAAAATATAATTTTAGCAAGCTGATATATGCTGTACTTGGATGAAGGAAGAAATTAAATTTAAAGTGTATTTTAATAGTCTGTACCAAATAAATATTATGATTCTTTATAATACAATTAATTAGCAAAGGAATTTACATTATATTGAATGTTTTATAATATTTCTTCTTTTATTCATTTATTATCATGTATCTTAAGAACTGCCTATAGCCTCCCACTGAGCTGAGCTGAACATAAACTTAAATATAGAGTCTCAGTAATAATTTTATATTATATCTTTTATTATATTGTTCTATTCATTGGTAGAACTGGCGCCTGGGCATTTCGCTCATGTAATGTATGTGAGCAGTGTTGGGAGTGTAGGTTATAGGGTACGTTTTCTGGCGCCCAACATTACTTAAACTTTAAATTTTAGGACAATGTTCCTTTAGTTGCCTGTATTTCTAGGTTTGAATCATAAAAGAATTTAAAGTGTAGAAAATAATAAATATTTGGTTTTCAAAAAATGGTTAAGCACTATATAGCTATATTCTCATTATCATGTTAGTCATATTCTAAAAGACAGATTCTGCTCATCATTCCAGAAACATTCTTCACACCTCTATATTATCTTCTGTATTCCTTAAAGTTCACAACTCTACCAATTCCCTTTAGATTTTTCCCTTTTTTAGCCTTTTTCCTCTCACCCTCTAAAGCTTTAACATATGCATCATCCTTATTTTAAGTAAATGTCTGATCATTTCTCTTTCCAATTTTTTTAATAAATTATTATCTTTCACTTATTTGTTTTCAAATACTTTTACATTTTTAGCTTTATAAGTTACAAATAAGAAATCTAACAATCATTAGGGATCACCTACTACACATGCGTTGTAAACTAATAAACAGTTTTAAGGAATACTCTCCTTTCCAAACACAAGATAAAGTCATTTGAAAAGATAGAATGATTCTAAAGTATGTATTAGTTTAGTGTAGAAGTAGTGGGTGATCCCTAATGATTGTTACAAATTAAAACAGTGCTATGTAAATAAATAACTCAGTATATATATATATATATATATGTGTGTGTGTGTGATTAGTATTCCATCTAATACTAATGATCTGTAAATTGTAAAAATTTTGCAGACATCAATAATTAAAAATATAGTAAATGGAATTTAAAGTGATTAATTAATATCTTCAGCTCTCATTTCCAAATAACTCATTAAATATAAAAAATGTAAATTGTAAGTTCAGATAAAGGAATCTCCGTTGCTATAATAATATTTATCACAGAAGACACTTAAAAAAAGTTATATTTGTTATAAAAACAATTCTGAAGAATTAAGGACATTTCAATGTATTTCATTGCCACTTTCATGATTATCATGGAGAGATAGTCTCAAGCTTTTCATGTTAGAAATTCAAAATGATGCAGATCTGAGTCAATAAATTTTAAGATATAATTAGCGATAGCAATTTAATAAAAATTATTGTATTCTGATATGAAATAAATGTTGTGCAATATAAGATCTTAGCACTACTGAAAGTCAAATTTTTCCAATGCTAATTGTAAAGGGAAAGCCTTTATATATATATATGTATTTTAAATAAATCAATATAATATTATAATATAAAATATCTTAATATAACATCAATAATATATATAATAATAATCACACATAAAAAAATTATTTTTGGCAAATATTAGTCTTTGCCCTTTTCAATGAGCTTTAAAGAATT
Source organism: Epiperipatus broadwayi (assembly GCA_028023455.1). Taxonomy (NCBI): domain Eukaryota; kingdom Metazoa; phylum Onychophora; class Udeonychophora; order Euonychophora; family Peripatidae; genus Epiperipatus; species Epiperipatus broadwayi. Next base: position 2,585,561 of record JAQFVV010012487.1, on the reverse strand, counting down.
AATTTACAATTATGTGATGTGATGCATTGTGACTTCTCCTTATACGGAGTCAAGAATCTCTTAGCAACTATGCTCAGAGAAACCTGTTAGCCACTTTACCTTCCCTTTTCATTCCCTGTCCTAAATTTAACCAGATCCTGCTCTATCCCATTTCCACAACATAATCTTTATCAACTCTATGGCCTTTATATCTAAACCCCTCTTATCTTTTCCCAAACCCAGCATTAAAAACCAATAACCCACTTTCTGTATAATCACTTTGTTCATATTTATTCTTTCATAACTTCATTATTTGTACCCTTTCTACATTTACATTTAATTAACAAATGTCTAATATTTTTCCTTACACAATTTTCAGACTAAATCACTTGTATTTTTCCATTTATGTGTATATTCTCTTGTTACTAAAGATCCCATTCGAGCCTTAAACAATAAACTACTTTCCTTGCTATTATCATAAATTAACTCACACCCAATATTCCGTTTACTTCTATATATATTTAAACTCTTTTTACTCTCCATACTAGTTTTCCATCTCTCTAACTCCCTATTCTTTATTAATGCATCTATTCTTTTATCCCATTCCTTACCACTATAACACTCAGCAATCCTCCTAACACAATCATCCCACCTTTTGTACAAGTATACTGATATAAATTCTTTATCCAAATCTTTTGCATACTACATTACCTTTCTCACGCATCTTGTTGCCTGCCCTTTACTTGTAACCCAATTAAATATTGTTTTAGCTATTCTTTTATTATTCATAAACTGCAGCCTATCAAACATTTTTATTTTACTTTTTGCATCTCATATAAAAACGTGACCATCCCATTTCTCTTTGAATTGCCTCCCTTGCTGTCTACACATCTGCATCCAATACATGTCTTTCTACTTCCCTTTGTACTTTTTCTAAATAATCTAATATCTGTTTATTAATACATAACACATTATTACCATATGTTAACCCTGCTACTGCAACTTCCTTCCATACAATTCTAGCTACATCATATTTATTATATGAAAACACTGTTAATTTCTTTATCAATCCCTTTCTTTTCTTTGCTTCATTTATCAATTTTGTGATCTACATTGCATACATAATGACATCTATCTTCTTTTATATAAATATAAATAAGCTATAACCTATTAAAACTATACATAATGTCTTAAAAAATATTGCATGATTTTTATAAATTATAGTTAATTTTATATATATAAAAAAAAAGATAGATCTTTCTATGTATGCACTATAGATTGTAATTGTAAATTAGTCAAAGTAGCGAAAAGGGCAAAAATTAATATTTGCCGGAAGAGCTTTTTTATGTATGATTATTATTGATATTATAAAAAGATATTTTATATTATATCACTGATTTATTTAAATGTATGTAAAAGCAGCATAATAAATTCAACTTTTTTCCATTTTTGTTAATATATATATATTATATCATTTTTTATTGGTAAGAATCTTTTTGACTTTAGTGAATATGTTTTTTAAGTAAAATTTAAATTTTGATAGATTTATGTATAAATTAATTATATATAATTCTGTCTTAGCTATAATCTCACTAGTCTTAATTATTAATATTTTATCATTTTAGAAAAGAAACAGCTGCCAAAGGCAAAGGTAATTTTTTTTTTTAATATATATATATTAGTTTATCTCGGTCATTGCTAAATTAGCTTAATCAATGCACAAATATCAACAGATGATTTTTAACACTGCATAGAGATACTTTTAGCAATATATGATAAATCATAATTTTTGTATGTATATATATATATATTGAGATAATAAGTCTGCTATCTCAATATCTAAGTTATTTTAAATAATTCTAGGTTGTCAATGTATAAGCTAAATTTCAGCATGCTTATATTATACATACACACATTGATAAAGGTTTGTGTTTATAATTAAGTTAAGTCAATTTAATTTTGGTTTGAAAAAATAAATTTTTATATTGCAACTAAAATTATCATAAATCTGTTTAGGATTTATATTATAGGAACAAGGATAATAATGTATAAAACTTTTCTTAATTATTTCATTTTTTTAATCAATTAAAACTCTTAGAAAATCTTTTTTTTTATTAAGCCTTGTTCCTGGTGTTATCTGTAAATATACAGATTTATCTAATTAAAAACAAAACTGATAAATTGATTGAATGGAAATAATTACTGGCTTAATTAATTAAGGAATTTTTGGTAAAATGAATAAATAAAAATAAGTACTGGTTTATTTAATTTTAAAAAATGTAAACAGGTAATCATTGGCTTATTAATTAAAAAAATTCTTGGTAATTAAATTCTTGTTAATTAAAAAAATGAATAATATAAAAGAACCAGCTCAGAATTATATCATTTAGTTTCTATTTATCAATGAGCCTGCTTCTTCTTGTGATCATTAACTTTGCCTGCTTAGAATGATTTATCTTGAACCTATACTAGTACTTGGGTTAATAACAATGAGCAGCTAAAGCATGGGAAAATGAACTTCAATATTTTAGCATAGCCATTGGTTGTTCAACTTTGCTTGCTTAGTAGCCAACAAAGTACCAACTACTACCTTCATATCTATAGTTCAAATAAATGCACTTCTCAATATTAAAAAATTTTTAAGACAACTTCTCTACAAAATTAAAACTGGTAAATGAAGAAACTTTATATGGAAACTACTAAGGAATTCCAATTGCACATGTATGTATGTCTATATAAAATTCAACTTTTCCAGGAAAAATCCTTCACCATCTTTTCTCTTGGACTTAATGACTTGCAATTGTTGCATTCATCATTTGAAACTATAATTTCTTTGTTTTCATTTTAAAATTGCAGGAAAACTGAATAGAATGTGGTCATTCTCTGCATTTTAATTTCTTTTTTGAATAATGTATGCCTTGTTAAAATGAGATACAAATTACAGTTTTTATTAATTCACCATAAATGATTTTTGGGGGAATTTGTTACTATCCACTAATTTCACATGCTGAATCTAAGATATGTTATTTCAAAATTAAAATTATTATTGTCACACCTAGTATGCTTATCACTATAGTTATTGGTCAATATAGTTTACTGGTTATAAGATCTTGACTATCACATTTTTAGAATATGATGGCAAGGTACTTAGATGAATTTCTTTCAATGCATATCTGTGTCTCATTCCCATATAATAAATTTGGCACAATAGCAACATTATATATTTAATTAATTTAGTTGAGGTAGTTATAATGCTATGATGAAATATCATATCTTTTAACTTATCAAAGGTGGCATCAGCACCTTAGAATTAGGTCTTCACTTCATTTCTACTTAAAAAGTTATTAACTGAAATATATTTACTTTCAAATTGATAGATAATCTTCTAAATTAAAAGCTATTGATTTTCTTTTCTATCACTGACTGATAAGTCATCTGAGTTTTTTTTTAAAACATTAATTACTAAACTTAATTCTTAATTGAATGTATCCCAAATATTCTCTAAATTATTCTTTAAAATTTGTATTAATAGAATAATAATCAGAATGATTATTATGCTATGAAGTTTTTGACTTTGCTTTTAATTATTTTAAACCACTCCACACTCCAACTCTTCAACCACTCATCCAATTGTAAATCTGATGATGGAATGCTCAAAGGCTACCCTGAGGCTGAGATTTTCATCACATCTATGTTGACATTAAAGACAATCTGATCCCTCATGTACAGGATGTAATCCATTTAATACTTATACAAGGGATGGGCAGACATCTGTACTATGAAATAACTGAAATACAGGTTTATTATATTCCTGTATCAATATATGTAATACATAGGGTATATGAGCACAGACTTTAAATGGATTAGGTCCTGTACATGAGGGGTCAGATTAACTTTAGGTCAGCATGGGTGTGACAAGAATCTCAGCCTCAGGGTGGCCTTTGAGCGTTCCATCATCAGATTTTCAATTGGATGGACTGTTGAAGAGTGGAATGGATTGAAGCCTGTCCATTAAAGTATGAATATTGGATATTATTGCATATATGTGTAGAGATGATAATCTGGACCAACTGATGATTGCTGGTTTAGCATGAAATAGGTATATCAGTGATTATTTATCTTTTCAACATATATGTGTTCAAGTATATCAATGTTATGAGATAGAGTGGAGAATGGTGGGTCATGTGAAAGTCTGTGCTCATATACCCTATGTATTACATATATTGATACAGGTATATAATAAGCCTGTATTTCAGTTATTACTTTAAATTTAAAAAAATCCATCGTTAAACATATATCTTGATGCTTGCTTTATGAAACTGTCTTTAATTTTTTTCAAAAACTATTATGGATAATGTGAATGTGAAATTAGTACACATCCTTATTTAATATAAATTTTTATGTCAAATACCTCAATTTTTCATTACCATTAACAATGCTTTCTATGTGTAAGCACTGCAACAAATCTTGAACTAACAAAGCCAAATATCTTGACAAAATTGATAAAAGTATATAATTACATACTTGACATTCTCATAAATTTTCTTGGCAATAAAAACTATATCTACAATACCTGTTTTGTTTTTTTTAATCTTCATTAAATCTCTGGTAACCATCAAATTGATGATTGAAATCAATATATTCAATCAATCCTTAAAAGTGTAATTTTGTAAAAACTACTTAATTTATAATTATTCAATTATCTTTTTTATGTTATTTTTTAATGATATAAATCATGCATATATATATAAATACAGCAAACATAAATATATATAAAGTATAACTTTAAAACTTTTATCCATCTGGAAGCACTTTCAACTAGCTTCATAATCTTTGTCAACTAAGACTTTTAAAGTTTAACTTTCCCACAATTCTTTGATTTTTACATTTGCTATCTGACTGTTTTTTAAGTCATGGTTAGATTTATATATTAACATAACTTCCTTTATTTTTCTTTCATAGTTTCTTTCAATTTGTAATATTTTCATATTATTATAATCAAAATTAAAACCACATATACATAATCTATTATAATTATAAAAAATTGATGTTGAAACATTATCATTTCCATTACAATTTTGTTTAATTTTTTTGAACTCTTGTAATAACTGCAAGTGTTCTTTGGTTCTTTTCTCCAATGGACATCTTGATTCCTCTATATATCCACTGACACATTTATATCTCCATTTATATGTGATGCAATTTTGATTTAAGAATGAAGTTTTAGCTCATTCTTAAATCAAAATTACATCATATATAAATGAAGATCTAAGTGGATGGTTGAAGAGTTGGAGTGTGGAGTGGTTTAAAATAATTAAAAGCAAAGTCAAGAACTTCATAGCATAATAATCATTCTGATTATTATTCTATTCATACAAATTTAAAGAATAATTTACAAAATATTTGGGATACATTTAATTAAGAATTAAGTTTAGTAATTAATGTTTAAAAAAAACTCAGATGACTTATCAACCAGTGATAGAAAAGAAAATTAATAGCTTTTAATTTAGAAGATTATCTATCAATTTGAGAGTAAATATATTTCAGTTAATGACTTTTTAAGTAGAAATGAAGTGAAGACCTAATTCTAATGTGCTGATGCCACCTTTGATAAGTTAAAAAATATGATATTTCATCATAGCATTATAACTACCTCAACTAAATTAATTAAATATATAATGTTGCTATTGTGCCAAATTTATTATATGGAAAGAGATATAGATATGCATTGAAAGAAATTCATCTAAGTATCTTGCCATCATATTCTAAAAATGTGATAGTCAAGATCTTAAAACCAATAAACTATATTGATAAGCATACTGGATGTGACAATAATAAATTTAATTTTGAAATAACATATCTTGGATTCAGCATGTGAAATTAGTGGATAGTAAATATGATGTTTTTATGGAAGCAGCAGGTCTTCTTTATGTTATAAAGATTATTATAAAACACTTAAAAAGTGCTTTTTTTTTTCATGGTGAAGATATGGTGAAAGTAGAAGACAATAAAGAGATGCAATTAACAAGAAGTTACATTCTTTCGTAAAGAAATTTTTTTACAAAAGAACAGAAAACACCATAAGATGTTTTTTAAAAAATGTAAAAAACCAACATGTAATGTTTGATGTACTTACAATCTATGGATTAATTTGTATAGACATCACATGTGATAGTTGTTTATCAACTACTAATGATCATGATGATTTTTTCTAAATGTTAAGTTGATGAAAAAAGCTTTTACATTAACCACAATCCCATTTGAAAATTATTAGAAGAAATATGTATAGTGCAGACATGAGACAAATTTGTGAGACATATAGTTAAAAGATTGGCACTTCAAAAGTTTCTGGATGATTTATAAAGAAGGAGTAAATCAGTCAAGTTACATATATAATTTGTCTTCAGATTTGGAAGTTTTTTTGTCTCTGGTAATAATCAAATTTTTAAAATCGTTTATATTAACTTTATATGGTATAAAAATGATAAATAATTAATTATTAATATGCGATTGAATTTAATTATGTATAACACTTAGATGAATGAAAATATATATGTTGTAACAGTCAGCCTGAAATTCTCTTTAATAAATTACTTCTCACCATGGGCACTTGGAGTTGTACACTGATGCACATAGATAAGGATACAAGTTTAATTATGATGCTAAAGTACTTAGTTAATTCAGTTGGATGCAACCAAGTTCTAAGAGAACATGGAAGATTATTTATTTTCATTCAACACTAGCACATAAATTCACAATTAAATAATCACTTTGAAAACCTTTTTTACTCTTTCTTCCTTTCATCTGCAACTATTATACAACCACAGTATGCCATTATAGATCAGAAGTTCATGATTCTCTCTGATCAATGAAATGAAATGCCAATAAAAGGAAAACAAGAAATAACATTAATTTTACAAAAGACTATAATAAATTTATTAATCTATACTACCATTTACAAAATCATCATTGAACATTGACATTCGTCTAAATATTAGAATGAACTAAGTCTGTGTTATATATATGTGTGTTATATTGTTAGATCTAGTTGACTAGGTGAATAATGTTATGAGTGTATGATATGCTGTTATGATTATAATATATATATATGTGTGTGTATGTATGCTTATAAGTTTGAGATGCCATACCTCTGGAAATAATTTTTTTATACCAAATTTTCCCATGCTTGATAATACCAAAAACAAAATAATTATCTAAAATCCTTACCAATTTTGCAGATGTGCTCATGGTGCATAACCCGTTGATATCTGCTAAGGTTGGAATCTTTCACAAAAACAATTACAAAATCGTGTCATTAACAACACATCTTAAATATAATCACATATATACAAGAAAATACAAGTTCTACTAGTTGTTAGTCATAAAGCCAGCCATACATCATATATATATATAATTTAAATATTTTGGGGAAGCATGTATAACAGGGTTTAATTAACTGTATCTGGCAAATAACTCTCATAAATGTATGAATATCATATTTCTTACTCATATGCATATAGAGTTCATGGTATATGGAACTAATAATAAAAGATTTAAAATCATACAGAGATGTATGGCCATTAGAAAATAAATTTCCCAATTATAAATCACAATAACATATGCAATCTTGAATTCAATTCTCAACATTATTATATAGATATTCAATAATATCCCATTTTCATACTATGCAGCACTAGCAATACCATATTATTTACAAAAAATAAATTTTGTTATCTATCATTAATGATCTTCATCTATAAATAGTTATCTAAGTTTCTAAAAATTACTGAATTTATTTACTTTCAAAGTTATGTAATTCCAAGATATCTAAAGTATCTGGTTACCTTATATTTTTCTATACACAACACACTGACTATTGGTGTTTGACTATTAAGTTAAATTTATTATTGATAATCTATTAAATCCAAATATTTTTTGCTATATTTATTTTACTTTCACAAACAGGTTATTAATAAAAGATAATACATTTACAGAAGTAGCATATAGTTAATAATAATCTGCTCCAAGATCTTTCTTTTCTTATTATTTCTCAGCTTGACATTGGTCATCTGCCTTTAATACAAATAAAGCAACTACTTCAATGTTTGCAACTTTTTCTGATAATGGCTCTATAAGGTAAAGAGAAGATAAAATTAATATTTTTTAAGGCAAACTTGACCTTGGTGACTTGCCTTTATAAATGAAGCAACTACTTTAATGTAGGCAACTTTTTCTGATAATGGCTCTATAAGATAAAGAGAAAATAAAATTAGTAATAATTTTTTAAGGCAATTCGAATTGAAAAAAAACATGTATTTTGATGAGATAATGTTAAAGCTAGATAGAGATTGGTGATTGTTGTTGATATTGGTATTGTTTAGATGTTAACTGCTTTCATATACTTATAATAAGAATTGAAGTGTGAAAAGGGGTGGCAGAGACAAAAAATAATATATCTTAAAAATATAGTTAGTTATGTTAGTTTAAATCAAAAAGTTCTGATAATTAATGAATTTACTTCAGTCTAATTATATTATGTAAAAATATTCACAATAAATTAAAATGTTAATCTTTTTTTTTTTTTTACAGCCTGGATATGGTTATGTTCCTATTAATATTGATTAAGTACTCTAAAGTTTTTTTTAAAATTAGATAATGTTATTTATATTGAACTGTTAATAAGAAATTGTATTTGTTTTTATATTTCACAATAAAATTTTAAAATTTAATTTTTAAAACCGGAAGTTTGTTTATATTTTAAAATATATCATTCAAAATATAAAATACAAAGTGTGCTAACAAGCTACTATACTTACTATTACACTCAATGGTCAAACAAATAATGCAATAAAAATACTTAAATATATAATTGTAAATTTACTGCTCACAAAAAAGTAAACTTTTGTAATTTACAATTAAATAAACATGAATGTAATTTCATTGAAAATATGTATGAAGATCATACAAAAAAATAGAAAAGAATTATTTACAAATACAGAGATTAAAATGACTCCATGTTAAAAAATATATTAACATCAATAAAAATGACAAAAATAAGTAAGTGATAAATACAAATCAAAATATAATAAATTGCTTAGTTATACATATCAGTGTATATAGCATAGCATTCAATATATGTGATATTTGTCCAGCTCTAACCCAATTTAAGAAACCAAACTTATTTTAGGTCTATTTTAATAATGAATGTACAAACTCGAGAATTAAATATTAACTAATTATAATAATATGAATGAGCAGAAAAATATGTAGCTATATAAATAAAAATGAAGATTATATTAGTAAACATTTGATTGCATATATCAGAGGTGGGCACATATAATGTCAATGAGACCCGCTTGCTAGATTTTTATATATTGTAAAGAGTCACACCATAAGATTTAAGTACATAAAAATAAATACGTATAGTCAAATTTTATTTAACTTAATTAATATGATGACATATTCTATATAAATTTTAAATGCTGTATAAAGTATATAAAAAAATATAATTAAGAGAAATAAATAAAATACAAAAATAATTATTTCAAAATTTTAATAATAAAAATAAAATATAATAATAAAAATTCATTAATAAAAAGTGTAACATTTAACAAAGATCTTTGATCAAATTTTTGAAATTTTGCATATAATTTGTCAGAAATTCTGAGATGCTTATTGATCAATTGTGAATGATATTTTAACTTCACAAACTTCATTATGGAGTATAATGATTTACAACAATATGATGTACAAAACATGGAAATTAGATGGCAAGCAGCTTTCTTTAAGTGTGGTTATTTTGATTCTGTGCATGTGTTTCCAAAATTCAATTACAGAACTAGATTTGTAATGCATTTACAATGCCTGATTCTTTTTCATCTCTAATAACTACATTTCCCCAGCTAGCTTTTTTATAAATAAGCAAAAGAAGTGCCATTCTCATTTTAAATCCACTTTCATTTCCCCATAATATATATTGTACCAGACATAGTATCCCCACATATCAATGACATGAGGACACCACCAGTATTTTAACAGACTAGAAAATTTAAGTAAATTTATTTCCAAGGTCTGAAATTCAAAATACATATATAATTAAAATAAAAATATCTAAATATTAATTCTTCTTTTAAAAAATTCATAAATAATGTAACAAATTGTTGAAAAAAAAACACTTCTTAAAATAATTTAGAATAATTAAGCAATTTGGACTATATTTTTGGTTGATATTTTCCTGATAATTTCTGCTTTATTATTATTTACCATTAAAAATAGAAACAATGAACCAATATCAAGCAAATGCTTGTTTAAAAAAACCTGAAACTCTACGTCCACTAACTATAAATAATTTTCTTAACCTGTACATATCTTTAGAAAGTTTGTAAGATGCCAAGGAATAATTATACACCATAAACAAGTTTAAATTGTTTAATAAGACAACCTCAATATGTGCATATAGTAATTTTTATAAGATTCAGTTGATGTCATTAACATACAGTTTGCCAATATATTTGAAAATAGTATATGCATACATACATGATATAATTTGTAATAAAATAAATAAAAATATTTGATAAACTGAAAAAATATTAATAAATATAATCAAGAATGGCACTTTGAGAAGGAAAAATTATTGCTTGCACATCATAAAATCTATAAATCTATGAATTTTAATATTTGTTTATTTACAGTTTTGTTTATATTTTTTATTGGATAGCATATAATTGAAATCATGTACTTTGATACATTGTAGTTTGTTGCTTCATTATATTTGATCTCTTAATTAATCATAAAAAGGTTGTTAAAATGGTGTGTGTTTTGCTTAATTGATTACAATTCAAATTTATTAAAACATATTTACATCTGTTTAAATATAATTTCTACTCATCAGCATTTTATCAGAAAATCCTTTTAAGAATGGAGATTTTAAGAATAAATAGGTCCAATATATTCATAATAGTTTTCTCTAACAAAGGAGAGGGTGTTTTTGTTTTTATTGATAGCGTTTTAGAGAACATGTCTATTTCATCACTGGTTCATATATATAATTTAACTTTTATATCAAAAAATCTAATATACTTTCACTGTATTAATGACCTAATTATAGTTAACAAATTATAACTTTTTTTCCACTGAAAACAGCTCTTAAAATATTGCTTCATTTTTTTGAAAATTATTGGCCCTCTGGTTCATCATATGTTCACTTCATGCAGTAAATGAAGTTTTTTTATTTTTTTTATCATTTCTTTCCTCACAAATTATTTTAATAACTTATGAATCTGTTTTCTTTCATTATTATAAAATATTTATAGAATTACTTTTAGCTTTTTTATAAATAAGCAAAAGAAGTGCCATTCTCATCTTAAATTCACTTTTATTCCCCCAGACATAGTGTTCCCACATATCGATGACATGAGGGCACCACCAGTCTTTAAACAGACTAGAAAATGTATTTTCATGATACAATATGTATTGACAGGTTAATAGTACTGTCTAGAAAGGTAAACTTATATAGAACAGCTAGATTGAAGGTAAAAGCAGATATCTTTATTCCAGAAAACAATTGGAAGGTTGTAGCATCAACAAACACCAAAAAAAAGTAAAATACTATAGATGTATTTATTAAAACAATGTGAATTCAATCATGTATTCAGATATAATTATTATTGAGATATGCCCTTTTACATAACTGAGTGAATTTATTATTTTAAAAGAAATCAATATTGTCTCCTAAATTAAGCTTCCCTTAAGGAATGAAATAAAAAAACAACTTTCTTAAACGGTAATTCTACAAATGTACACAAACTAAAGACTTTCATTTGATTCTACTTTTGATGATTCTAATAAAATCTTAAGCTTATACAAAATTGTACAAATGTGATACAATCATGTCCAAGCTACAAGAAATAAAAGATAATGAAAACTAAGTTTTAAATAATTTGTATTATACATCAGATCATTAATAAGAAATTATTCCAAATCTTGATCTATGTAAAACCAATCTAACTGAGGTCAAGCTATTTTTTATTTAAGTACTACCATAATACAATAGCAATATAACTGTTCACAACTCAATAGGCTTTGCTAAGACATAATGGGAAATACAAAAAAACACAATTCTTAGTGTTAAATAATTATATATGAACTTACGATTTGGCCATCCATATGAACACATACATTCAATAGCAAAACACTTATTATATACATGAATGCTATGATACTAGGTGCTAAGATGTAATGGAAAATACAAAAAAACACAATTCTTAGTGTTAAATAAATATATATCAAATGAACTTACGAATTGGCCATCCATATGAACACATACACTCAATAGCAAAACACTTACTATATACATGAATGCTATGATACTAGTATAAGCCTAAAAAATTTCTCTCACTAATCTATCGTACATATATGAAATAAATTATCACTTGATAACAGTTAATTATAATTATGCTGAAAGAAAACAATTTCTTGAATTTGTCTCTTTTTGTTATTTATTTAGCCAAGATTAACTGATTACAAAACTTGTGATCTTTATGAAGAACAAAAGAAATCTGTTTGTTTAAAACCAGAAAAAAATACTAAAAACAAAATCTAGACATTATCACAGGTGTATTTGTTCTCAAATGTGCAACTTAAAAAGGCTTATCACATTCTTATTTTTTTATACCATCATTTGCCATAAAATAAAAATTTCATATTTAATAGAAATATGACTTATATAATTACATGTTATATCTTAGCATAAAACCAGTTACATAAAATTAACGCTAACATCACATGATCATCATTTAAAACACTATATGTATTGCCACTCACAGTGGCAATAGAATAGAATGTTTTGTCTATTTTAAACAGTAATATAGTATAGAATTTGATAAGAAAAAAAATGAACTATCACGGCTTACTAAATAATGATAAAAGTTCATATTAATTTACCATAATTCTGTAATAAGTAATAAACATTTTCTTTCTATATAAGTTCTAAATGAGCATGTACTCTTTTTTGGATAATTTATCATGATTCTTACAGGGATTCATTGAGATTTGTCCATAGTAGAGTTGGTAATTGGTTAGTTTACTAAGGAGTTGGCTTTTTATGAAATGCTGAGAGTACTACCTGAAGGGAGGATTTTGCTATTAAAAACTTAACAGTTCATATTGACTATTAAGACTGCTGTGGTGTTTAGAATAACTGCAGTGAAGTTTTAAAAAACTATCTTTCCAAAATTAAAACAGATTGGCATTTCCTTGCTCTTTTTTTTTTTTTTGATATTCAGAATTCCTTTTTTAATAAAACTCCAAAAGCTTTTATAGGGCTTTTACTGTTGTTCTCTTTTTAATTTCTATAATCTCCTCAGTAACAATTTCCCAAAATAGTTTCAGATAAGCCAACATTTTTCACTATAATTACTGAATTCTGATCTAATGAATTCACATTAACAAGTTCCTTTTTGACAATGCTCAATGCAAGAAAATTGCATTATCCTTAAATAGATTTAAAACCAATTTACTCAGATTAAGCCATTATCTTTTCAGAATTTATAAAATTTATTGAATGATAAGAAAAATGATTACCAAAATGCATTTCTTTATTATTAAATATTACATCCATTAAATCTCAGTTATTCAAAATTATATAATTTACAATTGAGTGTTAGGTGAAATAAAATATAATTAAAAGTTTGACATTAAACAATTTTGAGATCCATTCAAGTGTGTCAATTGCATCTTCCATACTCTCTCTCTTTTTTTTAATCAAGCTGCACTTGCCAAATGTTTGTATCACCATCTTATAATGGACTATCCTCTTAGGTAATGTTAATTCTACTATATGTTTACTTTAAATTTAACATATTCTACCTTTAGTGGCTGGTCTCAGCCTGGCGGTTTTTTTTTCTTTTAGGTATTCTTACATGGTGATCTACTGTTAATAAGCTCAAATTATCTAGTCAAACTTGATCATCATTTTTTAAGAATCTTTTAGTTCATCTACAGTTAGTTTCTCTATTGAGCTGTAATACAAATTCAAAAAATTGTGGATATATCCAGAATAAACTATGCCATCTTCCTGGGCAAAACAAGACTGTAAAGCCCATATTTGTGGCATTGTTAGGCCACTTTTCAATAACAATTTTCTACCCCATAGTTTTACAATTCTTATTACTGACATTGTAAATAATGATGTGGGAAAGTGTTTATATTAGTTTGCTCCTTCCATCATTTTTTATCTTTCCTTATCAAGTTGCCTAGGGTTTCTCTAAAATTATAAACTTTGATATCCTACTTTTCCTTTATTATAAAGATATCAGTATTATGTAAAAAAAAAATGAAAATATCCAACAAAATCTGCAGCCTGACATTCTTTGTATATGCAGAATTTTCTCTTTACAAACTAAAATTCCCTATTCATTTCAAAGTTGACCTGAAATTCTTTTTCATACTCCACGTACAGATAGTATTTATCCTGGTTTTTTTCTTCTATGATTTCTGTACTCTGTGTTTCATATATTTCTTTCTGGTTATTTATGTTTACTTTCTACTTTACCTTCCTATATACTATCTTTTAAAACTTAGTCACTTTTTGTGACTTCTGTCCTATTACTGTTACAATCTCCCATCTCACTAACATTTTCTTTTACTATCTTTATCTTCTATTACTATCTTTATCTTCTATAAATTCTATTTCTATCAACCTGTACTTGTCTGACCTCTTTAATATCTTTTATTGATCTAATTTCTTGTTTGACTTTTGAACTTTGCTCTATCATTTCTTCTAACAACTCTACATTTCTTCTGTCATCTAACATTTTTCTAAACTCCTGCTGATTTTTTGCCAAAATGTCTTTTAACTCTTCTTATTTTCTCTATAAATTCATTTTGGTTTTGTATTATCAGTTTTGTAAATATCTGTATCTCTATGCGCTTCTCTACTTTCTTAACTAGTTCCAGATTTTTAAACATAATGGCACTGCTCTCATACCACATTGCACGTACCTTTGTATCTTTCATTTTGCTCTCTGCTTCCATCCTGAGAAGACCAAATCTAAAACTTGTCTATTTTAAATCTAACTTTTTATATGATTAATATTTATTTCTAATCTATGAAATTATTTTATGACTATTTTTAAATATTTGTTAAGTAACAAACTCTTCTATTCTGAACAACTTTCATTTTCACATATATCACTATACTAACACTGACACCTTTCTATTTATGTTTTTTTTTTAAAAAAATTCTACTAAGCCTCAAATAATATCTTAGCAATTGATTCCTAGTCTTAGGTTTATATTTGATCCCACACAATAGCTATGCATTTAAATAATATTTATGTACTGGACAATATTCTCATATATTGACCACATGACGTTGCCACTTGGCTTTTAACAGCCTAGAAAATTTATTTTCCTGATTCAATGTGTATTTATAGGCTAATAGTACTGACTAAAGAGGTAAACTTATGTGTTTATTTTCCTGGTACAATGTGTATTGATAGGCTAATAGTACTGACTAAAGAGGTAAACTTATGTAGCATGACTAGATTGAAGATAGAGATCTTTATTCCAGAAAACAATTGAAAGACAGATACAACAAATGCCAAGAAAATATAGATATTGTAACAGTCAGAATCGTCTATCTCGCTAACACACTGCAGAATTCAAACCCCAGACACGAAACTGAACATTCTAGGAGGGGTTGCCTTCTAGATATACTAAGTTCGAATCTAAAGTCCAAATTTCACAGCGCCATCTACATGACAACACATCTGATGCCACTACTAGTATGACCTTTGACCGGTGCCTGGTGGTCAGGGAGAAACAAAAGACTCTATACTAAAAGAAGTTTGAGTGGCTAATTAACGTCTATGGATTTACAAAAGAAATGCAGAAAATATATATATATAGACCGAGACAGTGATAGGAATCAAATAAAATAAGAGATCAAATTTAGTTTTAAATAATTTCACAAAATTTATTCATATAAATTATATATATAACGCCACTGTCTGCTTATATGAGACGGACGCGTATTAAATAATTGTTGGCATTATATTCCCACAACTGACAAAAAGACTTTAAAACAAAATGATGTATTCTATTCCTCGGGCTAATAGCATTACGATGATGTGCTTGACGAGATAGGAACATGTGCAAGGTGCTTTGAGCAATTATGCAAGTTTAAGAAAATATTTGAAATTAAGTGTTATAAAATATTGACTTCGAGAATAGCACGGACAAAAGCTTACTAAGCAACAAAGTGGGAATGTGATCAAGGCATTTATTTGAGAATAATAATAATAGAGTTACATTGGGAGGTCAGTATTGCTGATAATGAATTTATTAAAGTTAGAGGGTGTGACACGTTTAAGTCACGGATGCTTTGTAAAATATAAAATAAAACAATATTGGAGATCCGGAATAATTACAGAGGGCATCTCGCCGCTAACCTGTAGGAAAGTATTTTATGAACAGCCGAAACTTAGCGACTGTGTGACGATTGCGTTTAATTCCCAGGGGTGTCATTTGGGACACCCTCTGCCTGGAAACTTGCAATAAGCGAAAAGAATGGACTTTGCCGTGTAAAGAATCCTTGGAAAAATAAAACAAAGTGGTCTCAACAACCAATTCATTTACCAGCAATATGAGACTAGTGTATATAAAAACATACTAAATGGGTTTTACTCAGATTAAGAGAAATGCCCAATCAAATTCCCCGAAATTCATTTAAAAGGGTCCGCACATTCTTGACGTCAATGATGAACTTTATAATTAAAGTAGAACATGGTAATTAAAATAGGAAAATGCATGCTTGCGGGTTTACGCAATCATGCATTTGGGGACACATTTAAATCACTGACCTCGCACATACTCTCATGGTATATTAAAATCAATAACATGTAGATTTTAAACTATGTGATTATATTATATTAAAGAAAAGAATCGCCCTCAAACGAGTGATTTGCAAGATAATAAAATTGGAAAATTATAAATTTAAAATATGCCTTAATAGCGGCGTCTTGCTTTCAATAAAGGGAATAGTTCACTCAGTCAAAGACGATTCTGACACATTATCATAATAACATAAAAGAAAGCTTTATAAATAGAAAATATTAACCCAAGAATAGAGAGAAAAATGTTGAGTATATTTAAACACGTTAAAGAAATACATAATGAAGTTATGTGAAATATAAGAAAACAATGTTAAATAGCTATAGCATGTTAGTTAGGAATCACAAGAGCTCTTGGGTTAATTTAGGGTTACCTCTGGAGAAGCATTTAGGTAGATTGATGGTCGGCAGGTTTTTATATAATTTAACAGCAAAATCTGGAAATGTTCATATTTTTGGCAGCAGCAGTTCCGGGGTCCCTATGTGATAGCTTCCGATGGTCTGGAGCAGTGGCTGATTATTCCGAGGGGACATAGCCATCTTAACGCCTCTACTCTGTCATGTCAAGGTTAGCAAATTATTAGAATAGAACTCGGAATGATTTCTCTTAGAAACATTAGAATACAAACTGGAGAACAAAAGAAAACCATTCTTTTTATAGTAGACGTTAACAATAGAACTGCCCTGGAGCATTACAAAAATATATCGGACTTATCAGCTGTAATTAAATCTATCCCAATGTCTAAAGGAATTCAACATTAATTAATTTCTTTTGTTAATTTCACTGTCGACATTCGGATTACAAACTAGATTTAATTAAAAATTACTTTTATTAATTAAAGAAAACCTTAAGTGGACGTCTGCTGTTTTTAGATAAAACTTATATAATATTAGCTAATTAAACTATTGTCCCTCATTTATTTTAAAGAAATATTTGGAATGACTTTTATTAAATCAAACGAAAATTATTTTACTTTTAACTTGCAATATTTGAATCTATTTACTAAATGAATTTTATTTTAAATCAAAATATATTACAACAGTAATATATTTGTAAATAGATTCAAACAAAATAACTTTAACAATTTATAATTTTGATATGTTTTTAAAATGCATACCATAGTGTGTGCGCAACTATGACTTATATAACCTACTTTTTAATAAATCAAAATTATGTGAACATATACATAATCTATAACCTTTTGTTTATTTGGGAATGACTTATATATATAATACGAGAATTGTACTCGTGGTTTAAAATTAGGTGGGATTTTCGGTATATAAGCATATTGCAGACATACTACGATAAATTGGGGTTCAAACTAAGGTATGAGGGTAGGAAATAGGTAAGAAAAGGGGAAACGAAGATCTGCAAAGCAGACCTTACTGTTTCAATATGTTTATTAAACAAAATGTAAATTCAATTATCAAATAGATATATAAAAAATACACCAATACATATTTTCAGATATAATTATTACTGAAGTATGCTCTTCTTTTACACAATTGAATGAATTTATTATTTTAAAAGATCAATATTCCCACATAATTTAAGCTTTATTTAAGGAATGAAATAAAAACTTTTTTAAATGGTAATTCTATAAATGTACACAAACTAAAGACATTCACTCTTGTTTCTACTTTCCAATTGTAATAAAAAATTTTAAGCTTATACAAAATTGATCTTTATAATACAAGTGATATGATCATGCCCCAACCACAAGAAATAAAAAAATAATGAATACTAAGTTCTAAATAATCTGCATTATACATCAGATCATTAATATAAAACATAGAAACTGTTCCAAATCTTGACCTATGTAAAAGTAATCCACAAGAAATGTCTCATTTAAGTATTATCATAATACAGTAGCAACATAACTAACCACAATTCAATAGGCTCTACTAAGACAACAGGAAATACAAAAAGAAAACAATTCTTAGTGTTAAATAGATGTATATCATGTAAATTTACAAAATGGGCCTCCTTATGCACACATACACTCCATAGCAAAACATTATATACAATGATGTTATCTTTATATTTCTATACAAAATGTTATAAAGGCACTTACATACAACTATAGAGCTTATTTCTATAAATTAAATACAGCTTAGTGCTTTTGAGAACGTATGATGTTCTCATATTCATAGCAAGATAAAATAGAATAATGATGGAGAGATGAGGGTATTTCTATGTTTGAAAAAATTTAAATTTATTTACCTTCACTATTAAATTATAGTGTCCATTTTTAGAGAGAGGGAAGGAAGAGTCTTTACATATGATAACATTTATATTATTAGCTATATAGTAAGCTTTCCTTATTTTTCTCTTTGAATCATTTCTTTTGATGTATTGAATGATTGCATAGGAGGGTATAAATTAATGTCCTGTTGCCTTTTTGTGCTCAAGGAATATAGAGCAATGTTCTGGCTTGTCTGAACTTTTTTGTATAAGTATTGGTGCTGAGAAAAGTAGGCAAGGATCCTCAGGATTCCCCATAATAAATTGATTGACATTCAGTTTGGGGCATTTAATTGTGCAAACGGTGCTTGGAGTAAGACCAGGTTCAAACCTATCTTTGAAGATATTTAGTAGTCTAGAATTGAAGGGGGAGTGCAGAAATCAAGGCAATACATTGAAGAGAATATTTTATTAAAGCTTTTGGTTAAAGTAGGAATGTATGACAGAAAAAGCCATGGTCTATCATCAACAGTGGGGTTAGAATATAATTTTCTATAAAATTTGCATTATTTTCCTTTTTAAAAAACTATGTTTAAATCCAACCAATGCTAAATCTTTAATGTATAAGTATATGTTTGTCTTGATGGGTGCTTCTTGCTTACATAGAGTGTGGTTCCAGGATACAAAGGATAGACTGGCCATTTTGTGTGATCTAGGTACAGTTGAGTCTAGGTGCATGAACCCATGAATTTCCAGCAGTTTGATGCACATAGAATAATCCAGATGAGCTGTTTCTTTGTATAATCAAATTTTACATAGTTAAGACAATAACATGAGTCTTTAAAACATCACATGATCACTCTGTCTTGCTTAGAGTGGCACTACTGTATGGAGAGAGTTTTGCGTATTATAACATGAGTCTTCCCAATCTATTGTAAGCAGCAATGTTGAGTGTTTTTGTAGATTTGCTTTAATATTCTGAACTGAAAATTCAGGTACAATGATGAAAATATCTACATTCCATGTATATATTAGGTCTGGAATGTGTATAATATGTAAATGAACAACAGTGTTTTCAAATTGGTTTAAATATAGACTGTAAATGATGCCATTGAGGGCAAGACCCATCAGTCATATTATATGATTGATTGTTGAATGTGGCTATGTTATCTAGTCAAGATAAAAAATGATACGATGAACTCTATACATGGTTAGATAGTTTTGCTTAATTAATTAGGCTTTAACTATATTGATAAATATTTTTATTGACTCAGCCATATAATTCAGTTAATCTAGTGAGGCTATTTTATAAATTGGACTGAGTTTGGCATGCTTAATGCAAGCTATGAAGTCAAACAAGAATTTAATAGTCTAATCCTCATGACCTAAATTATCAGACAACCATTGGTTGATCATTTTAGCTGCATCAAAGCAATGAGCATCCCCAAAATCCAGTATGAGTCTGAGAAGTGTATTAGACTTATGAAATTTAGCATGGGCAAACATTCGAGGGGGAATAGCTGCTGAAGGTAAATTTTATGTCGGTCAACCTTCTCATGAGGACAAATCTATCACCTTTGTCTTCCTTCAGGAAAATTAAGATATTGTTTAATAGGAACTGTTTGGTGATCCGAATGCATTCACTCAATATAAGCTAAAGTAATTTCTCTCACTAATCTACAATTTATCCATATATATGAAGTAATGAATTATCACTTGAAAACTTTGTTAATTATAATTATGCATCACATGATCACATTTCCTATACTAGCACATTAATTGTTGATAAACAGAGCAAAACTCTCCATACAGTATTGCCACCTGTGCTAAACAGAGTAATCAATGGATGCCAGAAGGCTTGTGCATAAAATCCCTATCTAATGCCTACTCATCCAATATCCCCAGACTAGTTTCTGGCTTGTGGCCTTCGTCAGTGAGGAGCTTTGGATCTGAGAGCACAGGTGGCAATACTGTATGGAGAGTTTTGCTCTGTTTACCAATTATAATTATGCTGAAAGAAAACAGTTTCTTGAATTTCCTCTTTCTGTTATTTATCTGAGATTCACTGATTATAAAACTTGCAATCTTTAATACTGCAAAGAGAAAAAGAAATCTGTTTCTTTAAAATCAGAAAAAAAATTACTAAAGATTAAAAAATAATCACCAATATACGTATTTAGCATTAATAATCACCATGCTAAACCAGCAATCATCAGTTGGTCTAGATTACTATCCTCAAACATATATAAAATCAGTGCTCAGCTTTATATTAAGATAGCCAATCTTCATACTTTAATGGACAGACTTCAAACTATTCCAACTCACAACTCTTCAGCCTTCCATTTCATTGAAAATCGCCCTTGTTAGTGCCAAGGTTGTCATCCTACCCTTGTTGATATATTAGTCATTCTGACCCCTCATGTACAGGAGAATAATCCATTTATACATACATATGTGAGGGATGGGCAGAACTTCAAGCTGAGCACTGATTGTAAATATATGTGAGGATAGTAAACTAGACCAACTGATGATTGTTGGTTTAGCATGAAATATGTATATTGGTGATTATTTATCTTTTCAACATGTGTGTGATCAGGTGAATCAGCAATATGAGATGGCACTGAGAGTAGTGGGTCGCGTGAAAGTCTGAGTTTGAATCCCACATATATAAATGCAGGTTTAAGCCTGTACAATGTATTAAAGATTAAAAACAAAATCTAGGCATTATCACAGGTGTATTTGGTTTTCGAATGTGCAGCTTTAAAAGGCTTATCTCATTCCTACTTCCTTAGATCATTGTCTCCCATAAACAAAATAAAAATTTCGTATCTAACAGAAATATGACTAATATAATTACATTTTATATCTTAATATAAAACTAGTTACATAAAATTAATTTAACTCTAAACATTAGTAATACAGTATAGAATTCAATAAGAAAAAAAATCACTAATGACTTACTAAATAATGATAAAAGTTAAGTTTGTAATATTACATATTTTTGGAGGGCGTAATTCATCATGATTTTTACTGGGATCCATTGAGATTTGTCCGTTGTATCAATTTCTAGATAAGCCAACATTTTTCACTTTATGACAATGCCCAATGCAAGAAAATTGCGTAATTCTTAAATTTATTATCCTTAAATAGATTTAAAACCAATTTACTCAGATTAAGCATTGTTCTTTTGGAATTTTATAAAATTTCTTATCAATCTATTAAATCCTAGTTCTCCAAAATTAAATAGTTTACAACTGAATGTTAAGTGTAGCATAATATAATTAAAAGTTTGACATTAAACAATTTTGAGACACGATCAATCATTTTAATATATATACTCCACCTTTATTGTTAAAAGGAGGTTGCTTTGACAACAGTTTGAGATTGTTGATTATTATCTATATTGGGATTGTCTGTATTGATTGGTTTCTAGTGGTTATATATATAAGGGCAATCCATCTGGCCACAGCATACCTGACATTAGATCAGTCTATTTTATTTTTTGTATTAGTAATTAATTAATCTGATCAACCTCATAGGTATCCTAAAATCAACATTAAATATATCTGCACATATACTCGTTTTCTTTTTGTTATTTAGCACATATTATAATAATATCCATCATCATTTCTAACTTTCACTTTCTATTATATATTTAATTTAAAATGCTCCACATTTCCATACATACATTCTAATTGAAACCAGCCTTTATCATATCATAAATATACAAATTTTCTTTTTATTGGGCCAAACTTATTTGAAATATTTTTAAGCTGGCATATATATGCATCTTTGGAAATTGAGATTCCCATTAACATTTCTCAAAACTAAATAGTTTAAGTCATAGCTCAAAGCATTTCTTCATTACATTAACTTTAAGTAATAAATTTAATTTGCTATGTTAATGTGACTTTTCAAGTTCCAAAAGTGCATAAATATGCAGACTTTAGAGCATTCATTTGTATTAGAATATTAATAAATTTGATCCCAATAAGAAAGAGAATTTGGAAATGTATATAATGACATTTCATAATTTTGAACAAGAATATGATTTGGATTCTAATATTGTTTAAATCGTTTATGAGAAACAAAACAAAAGGAAAAGAAAAATTAAAAATGGAGTATCGTATAAAGTGAACATAAGATGAATCAGAAAGATTATAGTATTCAGATGAAATAAGCAATGAAAATATTGTTAAGGTTAGAAATAGTATATACTAAAACTGTAATTTATAGAAAGTATGCTAAATTGTTTGATGTAAACATTAAATTATTTGCTTTCATGGTGTTTTTTTAATGTTATATATAGTAATGACAGAGTTTCCGTATATTATATTTAAACATATGTGTAAAAATAAATTTTATTACATCATGTTATTGTAAATAACAAATTTTATTTATGATTTTTATAGTCCTCATTATTTTTAATCTTTATCAATTTATTGAAAAATGAAAATCCCTCTGAGTTTAATTTAATTTCTCCAACCCATCGCCTCTTTTCTCCATATTACAACAACAAAATTATTTATTTATCTAACCATCTCACATACATTTTTCTAGATCTTTAACAATATACTAGAATCCAGTTTAATATTTTAATAGTCCATATGTCATTCATCCCCTCTAGTAATGTCTAGTCCAGCTCATTTCAGTTTCTTAATTCTTTTAATAATGTCAATGATATATGTCTTTTTTCTCATCCAAGTACATATTTCACTTTATATCCTTTCTTATTATTTCCAATATATATTATCCCATAATTTTTTGATCAGCATGAAGTCTATATTATTCTTCTGAGAGTGTTCAAATTTCAGATACATAACTAAGAATTGGTGAAACACATATATTAAAAGGCATAATTCCTTTTAATATTAAGTTATTTCTGTAAAAAAAACACTTCTTCCAAATTTATTCTATGATTAAATTTATTTTTTATGTTTTCATCTGCATTAATAAACTGATGAAGGTATTTGTAGTTATTAACTTCTTTTAATTCTTGATTATCAATCTTTATTTTCTTATTCTGAGAAAGTTCATTTACATTACTTTAGTGTTTTTAATATTTATCTTTAGACTTACTTTCTTAGTTTCATCTAATAACTCTTGCAACATTTCCTAGAATCCAGAAGTATTATTTGCAAAACAACTACATCATCTACAAAATCAAGATCATCAATTATATTATTGTATATTAAATACAATAAATGTAATGTCAACAATATTACATTTTCAAATTACAAACAAACATTTCAACGTGAGAATTGAAAAGATTGTTGATTCATTGTATCTTCAAATCACAATGCATGCTGTATTTATTGTTTTAGCATAACTGATAAGCTTGTACTTTATCCAAGTAAAGTGATTTTATTTCTTTTGTAGAAAAGGTACACTATAAACACAGTAATAAGTAATTTCATTTATTTATTATTATATCAAGATTAAACTTAAATAGACTTCCATCCTGCAGTGGATTAATAATGAATAAAAATGATCTTAATATATATATCCAAGAACTGGGACATTATCATTGATGATTCCTCAGACAAATGTGATGAATCACATCAAAGTGAAACATGATTCAACTGTATTAATTACATTTTCATATTAGTCTCAGTTGTTTATTAATTGCCATAAAACCATAAATTTAAAGTATTTTTTTATCAGAATTTTTCACTAACCCTGGTCTTGTGGCTTTTTTCATGCTCATATCAGAAAAACCTGTTTCATCTATTGAATAAGAAAATGCTGCAGAATTTGATAATTTTTTATAAACTAACCAATATATTTTTGAAGCACAAACATGAATAATCAAAGACAATAAAAGCTAAATCTGCAACTAATTACAATAATCAGAAATTTATTAATGATGATATAATGTAAAATGTTTTGTCTTTAAAGAAGTGAGAAATTTCTGATTTCTTGTGCATAATTTATATACAAAGAAATCTATTAGATTCTTTGGAAATATTATATATTACCAAAAAAAACTTATATTTCTACCTCTTTTTAAGAACTATCAGTCATTGAAACATTCTTACAACATTTATACTTTTTTTTTCATTTATCTTATTTTAATAAAGTTATCATTTCATTAATTTCAATATCCTGCTTTCATATTCCTTTTTTTTTTTTTTTGTCACAAAGACTTAAATAACAACAAAAACAAAATTTCTTATTCTTTCTGTACAATTTTTACTAAACTTCTTTTATCATGATATGTTCTATAAATAAATGTTCAATACTTTTTCCCATTTCTGCATGCAAGTGTTTACCTTGTTATTTGATATCCAAAATTCTTGAACTTCGAATCAAGTAAAAAACTCTTTACTATTATCAAACATTATATATATAAGTTAATTATTTCATTATTCATTTTCTGTAATTATTTTTCTAATTCCCCCTCTCCCCCATCAATTATATAACATATTTTTGCACATTTATCTCATTTATTACACAAACGCATATTAAATTATTTAACTATTAACATTGTTTATTGTAAGAAAGATGTCAAATTAATATTTAAAATTATACAAAGAATTCAATTAATACAAGATTAAAGTGACATAAATGAAATATTATTTATATACTTTCAATAGAAACAGTATATAAATTTGAAACAGATTGTATAAGAATGCTTTACTATACTAATAATAAAAGAGATAGGAAAATTAAAGAAGCTGTATTCATTTAAAAAATTAACTCAAGTTCAAATATTTAAGTTTGAAACCTTTAATAATATAGTAAATAAAAAATAATATAAAATTAAACATTTAAAAATTAAAAAATAATAGTTACGCACAATAAACATAGATGAAAATATTAGGCAGAATAGAATATTTCAAATTTAAAAAAAAATTGTCATTTAGAGATAAGTGGAGGAAATGAAAAAGAATCATTTAAAAAACTATAAATTAAAAAATAAGTAATGCATGTTTTTAATATATGAACTTAAATTGTAACGGATTTGAGTGCATACGGTAATTTTGATAGTAATAAATACAAATATAAAATTACAAAGGTAAAAATATATTTAAAAGTATATCTAAAAATTAAAAAATAAAATATTTTTAAGATAAATAATTATAAGGTGTATGAATATTTATGTAAATGTAATTAAAATATTTTGTATATTTAGATATACAGTGAAGCTGTGAACTATGATGTTCACCATTTCAATGGTATCCTATCCAAAAAATGTAAATAAACAAAAAAAAACACATTAAAATTCATAAATTCAATACATTTTATTACAGATGAGCTGATATTTTCCCATCTCTGAACACCTTATGAAATCAGCACATAAATTTTCTTTTTTTTTATTCTTTACAAATTTGATGTGCAGTACTTTGCAAAATATGTTTTCTAAATCAAATGCTAAAAGTTTTACAAAATTTAAGAACGTACTTATAGTTGATATTGATTAAAAACATCAAAACAATTAGAGAAATCAGTTTTTTTAATAATGAGACTATTACTGTTTCTAGAATAGAAAAAAAATATTGGAAAAAAAAGAACACTCAGAGTGTATTTAATTGTGAAAAAAGGCAGACATTTCACTAATCATTTTATTTAAAAAATACAATACAGTAAGCTTTTTTTTATTTTCCCAGCAAATAAATGAACACACACTAGGTAAAATATATGTAAATACTTCCCTCAATTTATTATTAACTTTTTAAAAAAAAATTATATTATAATCTTAATTTATATTATATATATAAGTATCTGTGGTGTTATATATGTGTGTACTAAAAAGTACTGTACATTTGCTGTTCAATAAACAATACATATTCTATTCTAATCAAAGATTATCAATAAAATGTAGTGTATAATATGGTTCTAGTGTAATTATAATAAAATGTTTCATTTCTATATAGTCATTTTTTAAATATTTTGTAGCTTTGCAGAAGACTGTTCAAAGTTAAAACTGTAAAAAAATAAAATTATTTGAAGAAAATATGTTGTATACTATAAAGTGAAAAAAGGAATGTTATTAATTATAATTATACTACTTACATATGATTGAGAAAAAAATATTTTCTAGATCTTGAATTAAAATGGGGAAATACTAATGTTGTTCTATAAAAACAGTATTCCTACACACATTACAATATGAAATGGAGGAATTCATAAGCTAACAATTTCCAAGTTATTGGATGGATCATTCAAGGACAATTGATACTTCATGAGAAGTCTTGATTTAACATCATTTTGTGTTTGATTTTTTGAACATTGAAGGCACTAGTACAAGCAGAAAAAAAAATAGGAGTGTTAAATCTTTGTGATGTATGCAAACACACATGATGTTAGTAACTATGTGATCGTTGCCTGGATAAAATATTCAATCTTATATATTGCAAATAATGGCAAATATATTGAAAAAATTCTGTAAATAAATAAGATTATGTCTATTTTTAATTTTTTCTATGATGTTGGACTTATGAGATTAAAAAAATGTTTCTGTTATAAGAAATAAACCAATTAAAAATAATTATTATACTGTATTCTAAATATAAACATAGCAGGCATCTATTAACCCTTAAGAGATATACTATCTGAAATTGAAAATGAATTACATTTCCTAAATATTTGTACTGGTTTGTGGTTGAAATTTGGTGCAAATTAAATTTAAAAATTCAGATAAGCCAATGAGAATTAATTTTAATCATTTACAAAATCTCATGTGCAATATAAATTAAAAATTTACATATCAACATCAAGCCTTTAATTTCAAATGCATAATTATAAATTATTTAAACCAATTGAGATGGGTTGAATTACATGGAATAGGAGAAATATAATGTACATATATAAAAAATATAACTGACTTGTAGCTTTATCTTTCCATCATTCCCACACTGTTACAGGGTTCAGCTGATGTTTTCTATTTTGGCATGATATTGTCTCATATTTTAGGAAATTCACCAAGCACCTCCATAAATTATTTCATGTATTTGGAGTTTTTCCTAAAATATTGCCAAAAACAATACAATAATAGCATAAATTTTTCCTTCATTATTATGTAATAGCCATTATTATGATAATTAAGTAATTTTTAGAATAATGTTACTTCTCAAAACATAATTGGATGGCTACAATTTTTAACATTTAAGTTAGAATATACTTGCAATATTTAAATCAGAACTTCATGTTATTATTACAAACAACTACACTCTCAGAACTATAGTTAATATATTCTGAGCACAAAGTTAGGATTAAAGAATGTTTTACAATGGAAGAGCATATTTATTCAGAAAATCTTAATGACTGTTTTGATGAATAAGTAGATACTGATGCAAGTATTTATTAAATATTGCAAACAAAAATAATAAAAATTTCTCCCTCTAAAATCATTCACTAATTAAAATTCAGTAAATCAGCAAAAAATAAGTTAAATTTTAGTTGTGTTTGTATAATAAAATATTTTAAAAATATTTTTACAGGGTTAGATATTTTATCTGGGTTTATTTTTCTACATATTTTCTCCTTTTGTAAACCTAAATTATTAATGAGATTTTGAATTTTATTTCTCAGAATTATCTTACCTTTTTATGTTGATATAGGTGTATGCATAACTGTTATACATTGTTGCTAGACACTGTGATATTTATTTATAGAATATTAGAATATC
The DNA here is from genome assembly GCA_028023455.1 of Epiperipatus broadwayi. Lineage (NCBI taxonomy): Eukaryota > Metazoa > Onychophora > Udeonychophora > Euonychophora > Peripatidae > Epiperipatus > Epiperipatus broadwayi. The sequence continues at coordinate 2,556,874 of JAQFVV010012487.1, read as the reverse complement.
ATATGAATGACTTAACTGATATATATTAATTATATTTATATACTATTATTTAATATTAAATCTTCTGAAAAGGGATTCCCATGATATGTGTACTTTCTTCTGATCTCTAATTATCAATAATTTACAATTTTAATAACTGATACATGGGGTTTACATTTTTCATCTAATCTTCAGCATGTAAGAATTTATATTTTCTTTTAATGTTATCTTAACCAACTACATCTTTAAGCTTGGACATTGGTGGTATTTTATTATTCTCGATGTTTATTAATAATTGCCATATAATCATTTCTTCTAAGATGCATGAGTAAAGTTTTGCCTGGGTAGATTTATTTATCTCTGATACATCACAAAGCATTTAACTTAGGCTTACAAGAATTATTAAGAATCTACTATGATCCATTAAACTGATCATTTAAAAACAAAATAAATATAAAAATAAAATTTGGCAAAGTATACTAAATATCTAAATGAGTATCTATTGCTTGGGCACACATATAATTATAATTTATATTAATATTTATTTTTAAATATAATTTATTTAATTTAAAGCACATAAATCAAATGCACTTTCAGTGACTATTTTGAACTTTTCCAATTCAGCTATTAATTTTTATATAAATTTCTTTCAAAAAAAAAATCAAATGGGTTCAGATTAATAAATTACATATATGGTTTAAATTAATTAAAATCATTTTAAAAATAGAGCTTAAAAATTGTGTAGGCATGTGACTTGATTTTATCCAAATAAAAAAATTATATAACATTAACTTCAATATTGTCAATCAGGTATATAAAAACACAAACAAAATTTAAATTAATCAAATTACATACAAATAATATAATGAAAATATTTTAAATTGATGGTTATTTAAGTAAAATAAAAAATTTTAAATGAGTGAGTCTTTGTATATTATTAGTTCTGATTCACAATGTTAAGATATATTTTAATGCTGAAAATTTAATCATTATGTATTATAGATTTATAGTTTGTTCCAAATTTTTATCTATTATCATCTTATTGTAAATTGATGATTGAAATATCTTGATTAATTAATATTATTGAATAAAAAAGCATATTTTTGAAACAGATAATGTAAAATTCGAATATCAGCCAGGTAAATTCATAGTTTGTTTAAATGGTTTCAGATTCAGCAATTTAAAATTTAAGCTATGATAACTAATATGCTCAGGATAAGTGTAAATTCTAGATTTATTTAATTATATTATTACTATTAAGGCATATATACTTCCTCTCCATTTTAAAATTTTTTGTTTCTTTAAATAATTTTAACTTGCAAGAAAAGTAAATTATGTATTTTGAAATATATATACATATTTTTAATAAGCTCTATATATATATATATTTAATAAGCTCTCTTGATGTAATTAAATAAAAAAGACAGTTTTATATAGAGATGAAGATAATATAGTGGATAATTAATAAATGAACTAAAGAATTTGAACATAAAACATTTATAAAAATATGTATAGAAAAACTAATGTACTTTCAAAAATAGACTTAAATAAAAAAAGAGAAACAAATTCCATTGATTTTCAGTTTGAATTAATCATTATTCAGTGGCAATTAAAAATTCAGTTACAAAATTGCAGTTAATAGCATTTCCTTCACTTACTATTACAAGTTAGCACAACTAAGCTATCCTACATTTGGATTGTACTACTATATCAAAGTCACAATTAGTTAAAGAATTAGAAAAAAGCTATGAACTATCCATGAATCTCAGAAAAATTACCATTCCAATCACTACTTTTCTGCCAAACATTAACTAACTTATATTAGAAATGATACTTTGAATTTTCATTATAACCTTAATTGATTGGAAAAGGTTTATGTAAGCACATAATTCCTGCAAATCTACAGATTGAATACTAAAAATAAAATCTACAATATTGGACAGAATTTAATAATAGGATGTTTGAATTTTGATTAGTATATATATATTTTTTAATAACATTAATAACTTTAAATTTATTTAAAATCTGCCAATTTAAATGAATAGAATTAAACTTTCCTTATCTATTACCAATTTTGATATTTGTCTAGTAAATATTTGTTAAATTTATTCATGAAACCAACATATATATGTGTATAAACCTAACTCAATGTTTTATTATAAAAAAAATTTTTAAATATCTTTTTAATTTTCAATTTGTATACATAGCATTTCTTGAGCATATCCTAAAAAAAAATTGTTCCAAGAGGTTTTAAAATAATTTTGCTTTTGATTCTTGAAGAAAATGTCATAATTTATTTTACAAAGCATGTTAATTATATTTTTATGTAAATATTTGAATGTATTACATTTACTTTATCTTAATGCATTTTGTTTTCTTTTTTTATGCTTTGATTTACATATATCTATTGTAAAAGATGGCTTACAACTAACCTTCACACCTGTCCCAATTTCTTTCACAATGTTTGAATTTAGACCAAGTGATAGTCAAATAAAATATCCTACATACTTACTTATACACATGTAGTATATACATATATAAACCTACATATAGACTGATATGTTTGAGAAATTAATTTTTTTTATCTATTGTGAGAAAGCAAACAAATTCATTATACACATATAGTGTATATAAACATATATATAAACTGATGTTTGTCTATTTGTAGAAGTTAATTGTTTTTCTTTTATTCATTTAATATCATTAACTAAATATTAATTAACTGACTTATAAGATGGACATAATCAAAGATTAAAATTTATATGAGGTCAAAATTGTTGCTAAATGATAGAATTTGGAATAATGAAGATTAAATAAAAATGTTTTATAATTTTTTTTTATTAAGTTGTAACAATAGGTTTTTAGCTAGCATTTCTTCACTTGAAAAGTAACAACAGAACTGTCAAGTCATAAAAATAAAGTCTTATTTTAAAAGTAATCTAGTCTTTTTAATTTGGATATAAGAAAACTGGAAAGTTAAACTTTAATTTATAATTAGCAGAAATGAATTAGTGATTTAATTTATTCTGCAAGATTGAATTCATTAGCATGAAAATGATGCAAAGGAAATGTGAAACTACTAGAAATTGACTGTTTTTTTAAAAGCTATTTTTATATATATTGAAGCCATGTTATAAATAAATTTATAAAAGGAACCATTACAATGTATTCAGGGTAAAAAGACAATACTGTAGGACCTTCCAAAGCTAGCTTCAATGTCATTATGAAATTATGGAATTTGTGAAATTTAGAAATTATAAAATTTCACAATCAAAATGTCTATTTAAAGAATGCTGGTGTACAGCAATCTTCCATGGATTTATATACGCTCAGGAGAGATAACTTGTATTTATTTTAATCAAGGAGCATAAAATACATAAATAGCAACAGAGGTAGTGAACAAGAACAGTATACATGGAGATTGACATTTAAATCTATAAACTCTTAGCAAGAGATAAAATGCTTGCTTTTCTCAAGATAAATATATTTTATTTTGATTCACCTGATTTTTTTTTTTTTGCTTTTGTCATTTTTATTTGAAAGTTTATGTATTGTAATTTTTTTGTATTGTGTATTTAAGATTCATTTTTCAAATTCGATCATCTGCAATTTACAAGTGGAAGCAGTAAATGGATAAATATCATGTTGATGTATTTAAAAAAAAGGAATCATCTACAATTAATATGTATTTTTTTAATAAAAGTAAATTTACAGATTCCTCTGGAAATTCAACATTGATCCATCGAGGTGACCTCAAGTAAGGTTTTTATATATTTAACATTGAGGGCAAAACTTTAGGACAAAATTATTTTGTTTACTAATGTTTTAATATTTACTTGCAATTTTGTTTTACTTCTGAGTGCAATTAACCCACTGAGTAAATGGTCTTTATCATATCTGTCATTAATGTTTTTACTAGGACTTACACACTTATAGATGGAAGTGGGGCTATATATTTTTTTTTAATAAAAAAGTTATAAATGTATTTACCCTAGTCCAAAAATATCATTCTAATAATTACATTAAAGAGGTAGTTTTAGAATTAGTGAACTCTCATTTTGCTTTTCTTTTTTGTTCTATGTATATATTTAATGAATTATATATAATTTTGTATATAATGTACTTCAAATTATTTTGTTTGTTGTGTGAAGCCATCAAGATAATAAGAAAAACCATTCTTATTAACCGAATATTTATTTTATTATTTTTTATTTGTAAATATTTATTATATATGTTAATAAACATATCAAGTTATTTAAATCCATCTGATGTTTGATCACCATCACCATTGTGCATTGATTCCACAAGATGTTTGATCATCACTATGTACTGATACCACTAGATGTTTGATCATCATTATTGTGCATTTATATCATTAAAAGTTTCATTATCACATTATGGATTTATACCATTAAAGGTTTTATGATCATCATGTATTGCTCTTATAAATAATTGATCATCATCCGTATTTTTCTATATTTATGCTTATATATAAGCATATTTGGTTAATAATTGAGTAATCCCTGAAGAGAGCTGACTGCAAGAACTCCCAGTGTTCGAATTCCGTGGTGTACTGAAGCCTAAAAGGAGAGACATAATGAATATGCATTAGCCTAGGTCATATTGAAATATTGTATGTAAATTATAAGTTAGTATATTGAAAGTAGATGTGACTTGGAACTAGGCATTTCATTGTGACATCTTTAGCATCCTATTCGAAGACCTAGGTCTGACAGTAGTGAGATGTGTTCCCTTTGTTAGATGCCATTCTTGATTCAGTAACATCTGACGCACCTAATGTGTCATCAAATCATGGATGTAGGATATGACTTGTTGCGAGTTGGTTGACACATTGTATTCAAGTCATCCAATCACTGAGTCATATTCGCATCATCGTATGGTGTATCCAATGGTTCCAGTATATCTGGCACCATCAATTTTGGGATAGTGCATTCCATTATTCTATATACCATTTATACATCTTCATTTAATCATTTTTTAGAATGCAATCCAATAAAAATGCATTTCTCAATATTTTCTTAGTTTTAATTAACCAGCAGTCATCAGGTTCAAATATATGTGTCCATATTGATATAATTATATAACACATTATATATAATACCCTACATTATGGTCTATGTTAAAAAATTGTATGTCCTTATATGCTATATATAGTTACATGGTCATATATATTTGAAAATTGTAGTTCTGCTGATCAGATGAAACAATAAAAAAATATCAAGAAATTTTTTTTTTTATTTGATAGCATTATAAAAATGGTCAATGAAATGGCATAAATTGTTTCATTATTAATTTATCTTAATGACCAAGTGTTAGTGAAATATGAAAGGAAATAACCCATTTTAAACCTCTTGTAGACTGGTATTAACTTTAACTCAATCAAAAAATATTTTATATCTAAAAAAGTCATAGATCACATGACCCCATCCTCTTAACCTTGTAAGATATAAACAATGAGGATTGCCAATTGCTCACAAGCTTTGTAATAAAGGCTTAGCCAGAGAAAGCATTTAAAATGCCAGGAAACCCTCCCCAAACTTTTGACCATGGTTTCATGCTTTGGCACTCATCAGAGGCACTAGGTAGCTTCAGAAATTAGATCTAAAAATATCAACACAAAGCCAGCATTTATCTAAAAATTATTGAGTGGAAAATATGAAATTTTTAGACAGCTAGATGTTTTCAAACCCAGCTATCCAACTCAAATAGCTATATGGGGCTGAGAAATCTTCAGCCAAACCATAATATATTAGTAGTCTTAGCAATATAACATTGCATAAGATTTAAAGCAGACTATAAATAGTCAAATAAGTCAGATCACATGACCCCATTCTCTTAAGCTTATCAACCCAAAGCCAGCATTTATCTATTGAGTGGAAAATCTGAAATTTTCAGACACCTACATGTCTTCAAACCCAGCTATCCAAGTCAATAGCTATATGGGGCTGAGAAATCTTCAGTCAAACCATATATTAGTAGTCTTAGCAATATAACATTGCATAAGACTTAAAGCAGACTATAAATAGTCAAATAAGTCAGATCACATTACCCCCATTCTCTTAAGCTTGTAAGAAATATACAATGAGCATGGCCAATTGCTCACAAGCTTTGTAATAAATGCTTAGCAAGGGAAAGCATTTAAAATACCTGGCAGGAATCCCCCCCTAAATTTCTGATCATGGTTTTGTGCTTTGGCACTCCTCAGAGGTGCTAGGGTAGCTTCAGACACTAGATTTAAAATTTTCAGACACATCTTCAAACCCAGCTATCCAACTCAAATAGCTATATGGGGCTGAGAAATCTTCAGCCAAACCATATATTAGTAGTCTTAGCAATATAACATTGCATAAGACTTAAAACAGACTATAGTCAAATAAAAGTCATAGATCACATGACCCCATTCTCTTAAGCTAGTAAGATGTAAACAATGAGCATTGCCAATTGCTCAACAAGCTTTGTGATAAATGCTTAGCCAGAGAAAGCATTTAAAATATGTCACGAAATCCCCCCAAACCTCTGACCATGGTTTCATGCTTTGGCACTCCTCATAGGTGTTAGGCTAGCTTCAGACACTAGATCTAAAAATACCAACCCAAAGCCAGCATTTATCTAAAAATTATCTATTGAGTGGAAAATATGAAATTTTTAGACAGCTAGATGTCTTCAAACCCAGCTATCCAACTCAAGAGATCTTCAGCCAAACCATACATTAGTAGTCTTAGCAATAAAACATTGCATAAGACTTAAAACAGACTATAAATAGTCAAATAAAAATAGTCATGGATCATATGATCCCATTCTCGAGCTTGTAAGATATAAGCAATGAGCATTACCGATTGCTCAACAAGCCAGAGAAAGCATTTAAAATATCTGTCAGGAACACACACTCCCCCAACCTCTGACCATGGTTATGCTTTGGCACTCCTCAGAAAGGTGCTAGTTGTAGTAGCTTCAGACTTTAGATCTAAAAATACCAACCCAAAGCCAGCATTTATCTAAAAGTTATCTATTGAATGGAAAATCTGAAATTTTCAGACACTGGCACATCTTCAAACCGAGCTATCCAACTCAAATAGCCATATGGGGCCCGAGACCATATTTTTCATTTGACTATTTATAGTATCTGCTTTAAGTCTTATGCAATGTCATATTGCTAAAACTACTAATAAATAGTTTGGCTGAAGATCTCTCCGCCTCATATAGCTATTTGAGTTGGATAGCTGCATTTGAAGACATGTAGATGTCTGAAATTTTCAGATTTTCCACTCAATACATGAAATTTTAGATAAATGCTTGGCTTTGGGTCAATATTTTTAAATCTAGTACCTGAAGCTACTCTAGCGCATCTTTGAGGAGAGCCAAAGCACGAAACCATGGTCAGAGGTTGGGGAGGGGGGCTGAAAGAGATATTTTAAATGCTTTCTCTGGCTAAGCATTTATCACAAAGTTGTTGAGCAATTGGCAATGCTCATTGTTTAATATGATTAAAAATGTCATAGATATTTAGAGTAAAGGAACATATCATTTATATAAAAAAAAATTATCATTTAATCACGGTAATCATAGCTAGATTCTTGTTGATATTTTAGAAAATCATAATTAAGATTACAACCTCCAGTTAAATAGTTATATCTCAGATAACCCTGCATCACTAATTATATTCAAGTACATAGATTACTAATGATACTAGGAAAGTTAACATTGAGAAGAGTGTAAGATATGGCAACTCCATACTTCCAGAACTTTTTACAGCAATGCTGCAAGAAGTATTTTGTGGATTAAAATAGGAAGCTAAAGAAATGAAAGTAAATGGAGATTATTTAAGTCATTAGATGATGTAGTTGTTTTTGCAAATAATGCTTTATAGCTGCAGGAGTTGTCAGATGAAAGTAGGACTAAATATAAATGTTTAAAAAATAATGTAATATTTAATGGATTTTCTCAAAATATGAAAATAAAGATTGATTGTGATGAGATAGAAGTTAGCAGCTACAAATACCTTGGTTAGATTATTAATAGATGGAAACATAATGGATGAAATTAATCATAGAATTAAACTTGGTTGGAGTGCTTTTAGTAGAAATAATTTGATACCAAAAGGAAATGGCCTGTTTGAAAAGGAATTTTTTTAATAAGTGTGTTTTACCAGTTCTTATATATGGATCTGAGACTTGGACACTTAATAGAAGATAAATACAGACTTCAGACTACTCAAAGAAGTATGAATAGATGCATGTTGGGAGTAACAAGAAGAGATTGAAAACACAATGTATGGGGAAAAAAACAAACAGGTGATACTGACCTCATTGAAAAAATTAAAAGACTGGAGTTTGGCTGAACATATATGCTAGAAGAGATGATAATAGATGGACAATTGAAATCTTAAACGGGATTCCAAGAAATTATAAAAGATCCAGAAATAGACCACATGTGAGATGGATGGATGAAATAAGTGTGGATGGGTGATGTGGAGAAGAGAAGCTAAAGATCGGAGACGGATTGAATTTGATGAGACCTTCATTCTGCAATAGATTGATAATGGTTGATGATGACATAAAGATTACACTAAACTTTGCCTATTAATTTAATTATCATTCAGATCATCAATAGATGTCATGGAGCTTTTAAATCTGATTATCAAATACTTTATCAGTGGGTGACTCCCTCACCATTACCCAATCCATCAAAATATATATAAATATATAATTGTATTACATTCCACCACTATTCTTTTTTTTTTGTTCTGGCAATTTGAAAATTATTTTTAATTCTTAATTTCATTGTCTTCATTTATTCTAACAAGATTAAATCACAATTCTTTTATTAATTTTACATATATATATACTCTTGTTTGCAAACTAAATTAATAATGAGAATGCTACTTGACTTAACAATATTACCATTGTTATTTTTAAATATTCCATATTTTATAAATTTTTGAAGATTGTTATAATGGCTGTCTAGATTTATGGCAAAATGAAATAAATTTAATGCCTTTCTTAGTATTCATAGCACAATTGTTTATCAAACTTTAAAATATTCAATATAGAATTTACTTTTTTTTTTTACATTGTTTAATGTTTCTTATTCCAAAAAATTAGTGAATATTGAAATGGATTAATATTAGCAATTAACTTAGATATTTTGTAATCACTACTCAATTTTCACTTAACAAACCAATGGGTTAACCAGAAGTCCCTTCATTTAAAAATTGATTTTATAACACTTTGACTTAAGTTACCTTGTTATATATTGTAATACGAAGTTAATTTTAAACTTTGCGTGTTAATATTCTGTAATTCAATATCAGCGCTATAAACGCTCAGCCTATGGTTTAATAAGATATTAAATATTTGCCTTGTTATATATTTTAGTTATAACAAATCCGATACAGCCCAGGTTGGTTGGTTATATTACACAAAGAAAGTAAAAAATGTGTTTAATAAAAACTCATGTGAACTAATAAATATACAAATTGCAACTTGAGTGTATGTGTAAATACATGTCACTTGAAAAATAAAAAATGTAAACTGAAGGTTGAAAGAAAAATCAATTTATACATATTATTAAAGATTATTAATTATCTGCTTTGTAATATGTGAGAAATAATAATGGTAAATTGCTGTAAAGGAAGAAAAATACTTTTGATATGCAAAAGAATTTGAAGTGCATAGTTTTTAAAAATCTAAATTTGAACCTTGTTTAATCTGCCTTTCAAATAAAGTATTAATTAAACAATACTTGTCAATTTTTATAGAAAATCTGATAGTGGATTTGAAAATAAGTCAGCAGGAATTTTTCCTTCATCCTATGTTGTAAAATGTAAATAAAGAAAAAGAGAAAAAGACAAATTATTTTTTTCTCTCCTTTTATTTCATTTATGTATAAAATCATTTAATGTACATAAAATTTTACCCACCATGTTTTGAAGAAAGAGTGTTTTTCAAAAAATATATTAGAATGATGTAGCTGGCGACATATGCTATTTGAAAACCGTTTTTTGAACATCAAATAGATATAAATCGGTCTGAAACAAGGCATTATTCTAATTCCAGAAGTGCAGCAGTCTGATTCCATATTGCTTTGCATATGCCAGTAATCTATTTTTGAAGCACCTGATCCATGCTGAAGAATGAAATAATCTTGATTAAGTGTTTTCAACTGTAATTTGGACAACAGTGATTTACTATTTTTTTTAATTTTAAATACCTGTTATTACAGCAAGTATGATTTTATTTAGAAGAAATCTATCTACTATGTATTGCTAAATAATCAAAAATCACACCAGTCAAAATGACTCGAAAATGCAATCAGATCCAGAAAATAACACTGAAGTTTGCAAAACTAGCCTGTGCAATGCTGCAAAAAATAAAAGAAACAATGCTGTTTAAACTATCTAAGACTTACTGATATTGTACCTTATATAACATCACAAGTGCTGCTATATTTACTTTTTAACATCACCAGTGACCAACAAGAACTATCATTATCAGAGGAACTAAGGAAGCTAATAATATATTTAAAAAAAAACAGTATCTGAAAACCATGGTTTGTGACTGTTTGAATATTTAGCATGGTAAAATCATAGTATAAAATATTATAAGGCCTTAAAATATCTTTTACTATATTTAGAATTTTGTCTATGTGTTGATAGTTACGAATATATAAACAAGTTGCATTTTTTTTATTAATTCATTTAGTTTGTGATTGTAACTCAATCCAAATATACTTTTTACACACATATGCTAGTTAATATCCATAGCTTTGAGAAATAATACAATCCACTGGAGAACATGCTGGGATGGTGTAACAATTGATGATGAACATTCCTTTAAAAGTTTTTCAAGAGTAAACTTTCTTTTTAGGTTTGACACCTTTGAGTTTTTTATTGAAACTGGAAAAAAAAATACTTTTGGGGGTACTGTACTTGTATCTTTAAATTACAAATCATCCTCATCACATTGGTTATTATTATTATATATTTTGAATTAAATTTATTATTTGAAGTGTATTAATCACTCAATTTTCATATTTATTTGAACTAAGATTTACATGCACAAATTGAATAGATGATTATATATATATATCTTTGAATAAATAACTCATATTTTTGGTTACATTATATATAGTTGGTATTGAAACAGTCGACCTTAGTTCAAGATCGAGTTTCACAGTTCTACCACAGCCTACATGTCATCATGCTCCTTTTTTTTTGTTTGTTGTTGTAAAAACGTATATAAACTATATGTATATTTCTGAGAAGCGTCTATGAGATTTATAAATATGAATCTGAAATCAAAATCTTTAATTATTTTAAGTATTAGCTTTTATGGATGCGACTCAGATATACGTGTATTACAGGAACTTATATAAATAATTTAAAATACTAAATAATTTTGTGTCTTCTAAAAATTGTATTTTTTTTACTTTTATTTTAATATTTTGTAATTATTTTTTCATAAAACTACACATAAATTCAAGATGGAAGATGCAGTCGATGACTGTCTAAAAATAATTAAAGGGGTGGGAAGTTTGTTTCATGGTTTTAAAAAAGGAATTTGTAAATTAAAGTTAAGAAAAAGTAAAATCTAAAACAAAGCTAATGGATTTTAGTTAGCTATTAATAATTTTTGTCAAATCTATTTCCAAACAGGAAAATGGTTTGAATTGATTTTAGACAGTTATCTCACGACTGCATCTCTACTAACAATAGAGTAAAGACTCTTCTAAATTAAGGATCCATTAGAGCCAGGAAATCTAATTAAAACAAACATTCTCTGAAGGGCTAAAAAACTGACAGAAATAGGGATAAAAATTATTATGTCAGAGTTTGGTCAATCGTTGCTAGACGACTTCACGTCTGTTGAAATTTTGAGGGCCTAAGCCGCAGTCCCCTCCGTCTTCAGACAGACCCGTGCGAGATGTAGCTCCTATCACTCAAGAATTCCACCTGCCATAGAAGAACCCTCAATACTTCATGGAATCCTGAGGTAACTAGCCCAAGGATAGTATAATCGTATTAGCCAATTCTTATTTGTAATTTAATTTGTAAATTAATGTTTTCTTTATGTTTAATTTTCTTTTTTCACCAATTGGTGAGTCTGTTAATCTTTTGTATCAATTCTCTACTATATAAACTAATCCGTCATCCAACTCATGCTTATTATTTTTATAATTTAGTGCAGTTATAATTTAATTTTAATATTTTCTCACTTAATTTTATTTGTAAATGCCAATTAAACCCAGTCTTACAAACTTTGAAAGGGGGGAGGGGATTAATGAGTTCTTATTATTTATTTCTAATAGTTTGTAAGACTGAGTTTATATTTTAAATGAATACATGCTTTTAAATAAATATTTTATCGCAAATTTAGCCAAAATATATATACAAACACTTTGCAATCTGGGGTGGATATTGGTGCCCGTTAATTTTATTAATTTCTTATTGATCATCATCACCAAAAAGGCTGGTGACTTAAAATTTATTTTGTAATTTGCACTATTAAGTGCGTGAATTTTAGTTTTTTTTCCTTATGTTAAAATATTGATTCAAGAGGGGGAGCAATGACACTTCATTAATGATAGTTTAATTTATGATTAATGACTTTAGATTACGTGGGTCATTATTTTAGCATATCATTAGGTATTTGTTAAACCATTTAAGGCTTTTCTTTAATATTTAAATTTAGTGATTTTATATTATTATGATAGCGTTGCTGGCATATGTCTAATTATTCATAAGCCACATAAGGCTTCAATCTAATTCGCCTGTACATCACTCCAGGGAGTCATGATCCTCGTCGTTCATCATTCTTCCCCAAGTATATATTTATATACTGCTTTAAATGGCCTATACCTCACTCCAGGGATTCAAAGCTTTGTCGTTAGTGTTCTTGTTCATAATAGAAGTCTACGTTTACTTCTAGAACATGCAGGTTAGAGTAGATGAACCAATGTATGGATGCATCATAGTCCGGCCCATAGAATCTTCCTAGCTACCTTTTCTTCCTGTACCACTTTAGCATGAAGCTGGCGTGTACCATCTAAAATTGAAGAATGACCTTGTACTGACCAAATGAGCCATTTCCTCTCACTGATATTATGCTAGCACCGCCATTTCTTATAGTTAGTTTTCTAGCCTGTTTAGCAAAGTAAATCGTAATGGTATGTGATAATAAAACATTCTTCGCTTAGTAATATTTTTCGTTGGAGTTTAAATTCAACTTCTCATGAAGCTGCCCTCCCCTTTACTGAAATAAGCCTTTCCCGCAATTATAGAGTTTTCGCTATATTCTATCGTTAAATGCTGAAAATGTAAAAGAAATAATGTTTTAGTCTGCTGATCAAAATGTATCCTCATTTTAATTGTTATAAATCAAATATCTAAATAAAAATAAACTTATGTATTGAAATCGTCTAATCAGCGAAACTCTATTGTATCTTTATAAATATATTTTTTTATGCATAACGTCCACCAAACCACTCCGATAAATCCATTTCTTGTAACTGTCGCACTAAATTAATATTTGTTAAAATAAGAATAATGGTAACAAGTTTCTTAAATGGTTGCAATGAAAATAAAGTTTTACAAGCGTAGAGTTGATTATCTATATAAAAATCATCTTGAATTCTGTCGAAATAAATATTTATATTTTAAATCCAGTTGTTCAAATCTCCTTATTAATAGTTATATTTATGTATAATTTTAACTTGATATCTCAGGTTCACTCAATCTCTCATCATCATCATCACCAGTTGAGTTCTCATGTAAAATGTTGTAGCATTGGGACGGGATATAATGAATTTATGTGGTATCACCATAGGTGTTCATAATATTATAATTTGGGGAATGGGCAAATAGGTTAGAATTCATGATTGCTCCTGAGCTGTGTATCTCGGGCATGATTGGATTCGGGGTACTTTTGCCTAGATTCTAAATCTTGTTGGATGGACATACATTTTTGACCGGTACAGTATTTAGGTTCAAACTCATCTGCTATTATGTAAAAAATTCGGAATAATATGTCATAGCAAAAAAAATAATAAAGAAGCCAGCCATCTGGTAGACATCGGACGCCATGTTTCTCCTTTCTGAAAAAAAAATTACTATAATAAATAAATAGTATAAGACTTGTAATAACAAGAATAATAAAAATAAAAATACTAAAGATTTTGGCAGATATAGTAAAAATAATACTAAAGAACACATCTAATAGCAAGAATATGAAAAAAGGCATCTAGTAGCAAGAAAGAAAAATATGAAAGAAGACATCTAATAGCAAGAATACTAAAGAGGACATCTAAAGAAAACATCTAATAGCAAGAAAAATATAAAAGACATCTAATAGAAAGAATAATACTGAAGAGGACATCCGAAGACATCAAATAGTAAGAATACGAAAGACATCTAATAGCAAGAAAAATATGAAAGAAGATATCTAATAGCAAGAAAAATATGAAAGACATCTAATAGCAATACTAAAGAGAACATCCAAAGATATCAAATAGCAACAATAATACGAAAGACATCTAATAGCAAGAAAAATACGAGACATCTAATAGCAAGAAAAATACGAAAAGACATCTAATAGCAAGAATAATATTAAATAAGACATCCAATAGACATAGCAAGAATAATAGTAAAGAAGCTATGTCATAGGAATAAAATATCAGACAACGCCGTGTTTGTCGTTCCTCGAAAAAAAAAATTAATTACATGCGCCAAAAAAATACATAAATTAATAGTAATTTACTAAAATTATTGTAAATTCCAACTGACTACAAAATAATTGCAAAAAAAAATTATAAAAAATATTTATAATTTTAAAATTAAAGACAATAAAAAACTTTTCCCGATATACTGCGAATCTGTCATACAGTGGAAATGGCGGACATAAAAAAGAAAAAGCCATCTCATAGGAAAAGAAATATTGAACGGTGCCATTCCTCGGAAAAAGAATTACATGCGCCAAAAAAAAATACATAAATTAATAGTAATTTATTAAAAATATTATAAATTCAAATTGACTACAAAATAATTGCAAAAAAATTTCTAAAAAATATTTGTAATTTTAAAATTAAAGACAATTAAAAAAAACACTTTTCCCGATATAGTGCGAATCTGTCATACAGTGAAAATGACAGACGTAAAACAAGTCTTAATTAAAACGTATTTTATAAAATTATGAAATTAAAAGTGTAGTTTTTTTTAATGAAAATAAGGATAATTTATAAGAGAAATGGAAAGAAGGCGACCCAAAAGAAGCAAAATAAAAAATAACCTAAACAGTAGTACATAAAATTATGAAATTTTTTTTTAATGAAAATTAGAATAATTTCTAAGGAAAATGTAAAAGAAGCAAGCATTAAATATATATGGAAATACGTACAACTGTTTAAAATAATACCAAAATTATCACTACAAATTAAAAAATAACCTGTAATGGCGACATATAAGACTTAAAAGTTTTTAATTATTAAAAAACAAAATGAAAATTACTTACAAATAATGGCGGTGGAAAATTACTATATCATCCAATCTACAGTTAAAAATTCACTCTATATAGTAATATAATGTCCATATTAGATATGAAATATATGAAAATATTCTCACTATGATCAAAAAAATCACTGTGCTCACGCCGATATCAAAACCGCAAAAGACAGAGAAATGACAAAATTTCCCATAGGTCTCTCGACTTTTTAAATCTCGTGGGACACGACAATCAAAAAATCAGTATTCCCATGGATTAGTCTTGCCAGTGTCTTATCTTACCGGCAAAAAACATGTTAAGTGTAATACGTTGTAGCAAGAAAAATACTAAACTACCAAAAATTTCATACAGGGAAAGTTACTGTTACAATGTATATTTATATCCACCCTTCTATGCATATGTATCCCAATACATAGTATAATTAACAGTAGTATTAAGTATTCACATAAAAAAAATCCATTTATACATTGCATAATATATAGACTATATGCAATTTCCATTCGGAAATAAAATCTAATTACTAAATCATTGGGCAGCTTTATTTTAATCATAAAATATTAGTAATTATATATATGTACCTTGAAAGTTCATGTGAGACATGGTCTACATATAATTATTTGCATATGCATATATATCACATTTCTATCTTTTAACTACTTGCACAATTGTGATTCCAATTCCTTTATTTTTGTAATTCTAAAATCCTTAAAAATAAAGCAATAATAAAACAAATTTACTCAGCTGGCAGACTTAATTGTGATCTTTATTGGGAGCAGTACAATTAGTAATGAATTGGATAGAAACTAGATTTGTAATAAAAGTTTCAAATGGGAAAAGATTATATGTTTAGGAGTCCTATTTAGGCTTCTCCACCCACCTTAAGTGGGATTAGAAAGTATGGCTTAAAAATAGTTCTCTCACATAGTCTGGCCAACAACAGAAATAATATTATCAGTAGTAGTGGTAAAGCAAGAAATAATAGTACTACTACAATAAAGTATTACAAAACTTTATTTTCTAAATATAGGTCCATACAATTTGCAAATTCAACTTGATACAAATTAAAAACTGATATGATGGTTAAGGAGCTGTCAAGATTTAAGGTTGATATAATTGCTATTACTGAAACTCATCTTCAAGAAGTTCAATAGAATAGATGGCTACAAGTTTTATTTTTGGAAGAGATCAACCAGTGGGGAAAAAAAGCACAATAATGGATTCATTATAAAATCTAATTTCCTATCTACTACTCTTGGAACTTTTTGATGTTAAAACTGGGTTTGCACATTAACATCTATATTCATTTTATTAATATATAGATTTAGAAAACTTAAAGAAAAAAAAGTTTTAATTCCTTAATGGATAACATTATTACACAATATCATTAAGAGGGAATTTATTTTCCTAGAGATATTAATCTGTACAATAAATATCTGTGCTGATTAAAACTTTCAATTATCAAGATATACAGTAAAGAAATTGTCATATTCTTAAAAATATAAAAATTTAACAGCATGATATTAAGAAAATTAGTGTTGAGATAGGTGTAAAACAGCAAGATACCATATTTTCAAAACTATTTATATACAAGCATTTTGTGAAATGTGAATCTAAGAAGGTGAAAATAAATTGGGATTATTTAAGTCATCTAGATCTTGCAGATGGTGTGGTTGTTTTTGCAAATAATGCTTCAAAAAATGTTGCAGATAAATGCTAAAATACTTTAATCATGAATTAGAAGTTAACAATTATAAATATCTTGTCCAAATTATTAAAACAGATGGAAACATAATGGATGAAATTAATCATAAAATTAAACTTGGATAGTGCTTGTTGTAGAAATAACTTGGTATTTAAACCAATATATATTTATGTGTTTGAAAAATAGTTTTTAATGGTTTTTTTTTCTTATTTATGGATCTTAGACTTGGGTACTCAGCAGTAAAGACAGTTTTTGATCAAGTATAGAAATAAACAGATATCACTGACATCATTAAAATAACAAACATTTCTAAAAGATATTTATTATTACATATTAAATTGGGTTTTCATTTCATATTTGGAGGTTGTTAAAACTAAGGATTGGCTTTGATCTTCTGAATATTTAGCAATTCTCTATAAAAAATCAAGACTAAATTCATTCTCATTTAAAATTACACAAATAAACTAAGCATAAATATCAATAAATGCTAAAGGATTAGGTATCACTGGATCTATTAAAAGTTTATTTACATTATACAATCATTGGAAGATAGTTACTGCCATTTCAGTTATAGATTTTCCACAATATAATTATTTCTAGAAGATAGTAAATGGACCTTAAATTGGATCCCAAGAGATTGTAAATGACCTAGAAAAAGATCATATTTAAGATGGATAAAGTGAGAAAATTTACTGGTGTGATATGGAAAAGCTATAGATGAGAAACTGGATTAAATATGAAGATTTTCATCCTGCAGTGATCAATGATTGAAAATGACTAAAAATCAGAATA